>JAZDUH010000152.1:29035000-29245000 GCA_036419115.1 Scarus forsteni
TGTAACCTGAGCAAAGAGGATATTTTGTTGTTTCCAGGACACTTGTCTTAAAGAAAAGACGTCAAACCCCAAAGAACAATGACACAGCTGTCCAAGTTGTCTTTTATTTCAGATAAAAAACTATCACAGCTCATAAAGATATCCTTTAAACCCTGTATGAGTCATTAACTGTCTATTGGCAGAAAACAAACTTTCCTTTGTTTACTGAAATAGGGAAGTTGCTTGATGAGTATGTAGTCTAACAGGTACCTGACTCATCTTTGCAAACCTTCTGTTGGGAAACTGACCACGGGAAACCAGGAAGTGAAGATAATGTAACCAAAGCCCTGCTTTAAAAATGCCGAGTCACACTTGGTAGTAAGTTACTGGGCACACAGGACAATAGAAGACTCTGCTTTACACAGAAGAGTGGGATCCTTTAATTTTTTGTTTATTTGATTGTAATAACTGTCTTGGTGTGGTGGTAATGCCATATTTTCCCTATGTGCATCTAATGATATTTTCTTTGTCAGGGATTTGAACATGTCGGAGTTTGTGTGTGATCCTAAGGCTGGCCCATACATGTATGACCTCATCGCTGTGTCAAACCACTATGGAGGAATGGGAGGAGGTCACTGTAAGTCCCAGAAACACACATGCTGATGCTCCATAGAAATAACCCTGAAGAGCTGATATTTATTTCTGTGATTATGTTAGGATATTTAATCTTAATTCAGTAATATGATGGATCTACATGTCCCTTGTTCCCTAAAGTTTAGTCCTCAAACATGAAAACAAAGTGTTATTTGAGAAGCTAAAGGACAATGATATTTACATGGGTATTTCTATCAATCACAGTTGTTCTAAAGGGTGTCTTGTGGGTCTATTGTTTGGTTTGTCCTCTGTCTTGTCAGTGTTAGCTTTTCTTATAAGATGATAATCTCTCTCCGGGTAACAATTTCAGTCAGCAGTCGTTAACAATGCTCTTTCTGTCTAACAGACACGGCTTATGGAAAGAATAAAGTGGATGGAAAGTGGTATTACTTTGATGACAGCAGTGTTTCCTCTGCCTCAGAGGACCAGATTGTGGTGAGTTTTGACTCCGTTATAAATATTGTTTACTGTTGTTGAACACATTCAGAGATGCAGAAGGGTTTCCGCACATCCAGGGTAACAATTCCATGACTAGAAAAGATGTTTCCAATTGTAGACAAGCAAATGAGAGAGACATGTCTTCATTCTTCTGTTGTTTTGTAAGTTATGTAAACATTTGCATAGTTGCATATCAGCGTTTACTGAAACGGCTAAAATTGTCATCCAAATCACTGGTTGACAAATGTTGTGGTGGAGTATGCCGTTGTGCTTTGAGGCAAGTGGGTGTGCTTTGAGAATTTATACCATCACATCTCATTACATAACTTTTCAGCTGCTGTAGCTTTATCTTTCATGTACTCTATCAACACTTTATATGCCTTGATTTCTGTATAAAAATGTAAAATTGGTAACTTGAAAAAAGCAATTGAGCCTTAAAGGGTAACGCAGTTAACAGAAAAAGCAGGTGAGACCTGAACTAATGACACACTTGCTTGGCATTTTTCAAAACGTTATAATCAAAAGATGTTCAAGCGTATCAGAAATCAGCAATAGCCATGCTCCAGTGCATCAACATTGAGCATTAAATTTAACCAAAACACCTGAAACCCTTCCATAGTTCATATTCAAACTTAATAAGATTACATTTGGTAACATTGTGTTATGTACGAGATCAGCTCAGGCAAAGAAATGACTTGAATTCTCAAACATTGCTCTAATAACTTGTTTAAAAGTAAAAGTAATAGAAATAAATATGTCCAGGTAAGAAACCTTCATATATGCAGTCTTAAATGTTTTACAGGCAACTCTGTTCACTTAAAAGATCCAGACGAACGAGGAGATAGAACTCAGATATCGGGGCTCTTACTAGAGACAGTATTTCATGTGCCCAGAGACTTTTGGTCTCTGGTCTTTGGAGGGTCTTGGGCTAAAAAGTTTGAAAACTAAATTATGTTAGGTACATACTGTTGCTGTCGGGCACCAGCATCTTATCTCCCTAATCACTACTTTTCAGGAAATGATAAAAAAATCTACCCCTGAAGTGATTAGTAATTTATTGTCCTGATCATCTTTTTAACCTTTTTGGCTGAAAATATATAAAACACAATTACCAACATGATGATAATAGCTCTGTTGTATGGAGAAGAAAAATAAAAATCCGAAAAAAAAATGGAGACAGGAGGTTTTGGCTTGTGAAACTGTCAAATGGTAACATGTAAGCTGCAGCTCTATATTATCTGAGAGAGTTCTTCTAAACACCAGGTCTGATTCATGAGAGAGGTTCTGACAATGTCTCAGTTATCACCCGTGTCTTAAGAAAAGCTGGTGCAAAGTGTTTTTGTTTTTTTTATTTTCTTAAGTAGCCTTGTCTTGGTTTTCTTTCTTAGAGAACATGACAAAAATCTGTGAATAACTCCCTAAACCATATTTATAACACATTTAGTGGTGACATTAACTTTTGTATGCTTACATTTGAGTTTGCATAATTCTATAATCGATGTATAATCTTTTATGGGCAGTGGTTTCTGCTTATAGCAGTGGACTGAGTCATTACTACACTGTGATAATAATCCTCATTAAACTGACTTGGAACAGTTTCTGATGGAGAGACTTTGTCCTATTTGTCCAACTGTCTATTTACCTTTTTGGAAGTGTGTGTCACTATCAGAAAGTGTGTTGTTTAAGCTATAACGATGAAGAAGCAGCCTACCACAGATTGAAACATCAGTGCATAGGAAAGGTGTTTTCAGCAAAATTCTTCCTGAGCATGTTCTTAAAAAATGATCTACAGGAAAGAGCGGGAGCCTTGTGGAGTGCTTGTTGATTTTTGTATCTAACTGTTAATGTCTGTGTTTTGGCTCGCCATCCTTGGTGTCAAGTGTCTTTTTTTTGTAGGGTAACTTTATCCCTGTCTTCCCTCTCAGACTAAAGCAGCCTACGTGCTGTTTTATCAGCGCAGAGATGAGGAAGCCCCCTCCAAACCTCAGCCTTCGGCCTCGCTGGGAGGAGCCTCAGAGACAGCCGACGACCACATGGACACAAACTGAGGAGCCCCAACACGGCGGGACATGCACTGAAACACACGGCAAACAGAGACACTCTGACGCACACACAAAGCTACTTTAGAAGCAGAGGACTCCACACAGACTCATTATCATCTACCTGACCCTCCCTTTATTTTAATTTCATTTCTCGTACGTTGTCATAGAGAGCCAACCGCCTTGTCAGGGGAGTGACTTGAGGCACTTTGTGCAGCGGGTGCTCCACTGACTCATAGTTTACTAGTGTGGAACTCAGAGGAGTATAAACGGATAACCATCCTCTCACTGGGTAAACAGAATGTCAGAAGTGCCCTCAAATGAGTAGGTAAATAAATGTTTCTGTGTCCCCCAGCAACAGTCCGAAATATTTAAAAAGCCAAATGCAAATGTTTTCAACCAAAGCTTAGCAAGGTATTTATGATAAAAAAAAAAACAAACCAACTGTTGTGTTTTTTTATTTAGCAGGATTCTGGCGTTGTGCCTGGATTTCTCTCTGGTAATCTTGCTGCAGCGAATGCAAACGCCAGTGTGTTGTGTACACATAATAGACATCGTACCTGTTGAGAAACTCCTGCTCCTTCCCCCTCCTGCGCTGCACTGATGGGGATTTTGGTGCCGCAGAGACGCTGTGGCAGCTATGCTACGGTTCTGCCAGGCACTGTATTGTGCAACATAACCGCAGGGGAGGGCAGAGCAGTGTTTTTGTTTATGTTCAAGATTTGCATCTAGACATGAGTTCCGGCAGAACCAGTGTAACCTGGCTCCTGTCCCGCCATTTTCTTTTTTTTCCTTCCATTGCGCACAGTTTGGTGTAAAGTTGCAAGAGAATTCTCACCCCACTTAACAAGTTAAAATTTACTTTCTTTTGTTTCTTTTCTGTAATCACATTGCAAAAAGCGGCCTTTTGATTCCTGCAACCTGAAAAAGAAGGAGGCACTTTGAATTCTCCATGAGTACATTATCTACCTGCTTGTTGGGTATCTAGCCATGACAGAATTGTATGGTTTGGCCTTAGCATAAAGAGTTCTGGGCTGTCATACACTTCCAGATCATTTTTAATGTGTCTTATTAGAATATTTTGATTGCTGCCTGACTGGACCCTGAGCTCACCTGCAATGGCTTGTCCTTATTAGTCATGTACATTAATGCAGCTCTGTATTGAAAATGCTCTGTTATTTGATATCTTCAAAGCACACTGAGTGAAGCGAAATAAACTAGTATAAAAGTGGTGCTTTATTCATGAAACTTGAACTTGCTCCTTGTTCCTGAGGAACAGTCTACTCATGTCACCAGGTGGGGTCAGGATAGTGAGACCTTATCAGCTTTCTCAGTGAATTCAGGCATTTTGAGCCAATTGTTCTCCATTCAGTGATCATGGACTGAACTGCATCATCAACTTTGACAAAATAAGAGAGTAATCATTGCTACGGGGTCACAAGAAAATCCCAGCTACATCGGATGTCTTGAACTAGACCGACTGTGTATCTAAATGACATTTTTATACTCAGTCCCAGGGGTCTTGTGGAACCAGATGGCGCTTTACACCTAATGGAAATATTACAATAAGTCTTGTTCTGTGGCAGAAAATCTTCACTTTTTCATAGCAACATGTTCAAATGAACGGCCTCAAAAAGTGGCCTGTTTCTGGTTGATCTGCTTTCAATATGTTTCTGGGAGATGAAACCGTATAATCATTCATGCCTATGACTAGAAAAGCTTTACATAATATCTGTGATCCTAGAGACTTATTTGAATCCAAATGCAGCCAGTCTGGTTATCCAATGAAATCATGGCAGCAATTCAAATTCAACAGCAAGATGTAAATAATCGTACTATTGAAAATAGGTGTATAAATTCATGTCTCCATATTTATCTTAATGCTGATATCTGCAGTATTTGTTTAAATGAGAAATATTTGAATTCAAAGTACAATAAAGACTGGAAGCCTCAACGGGGTGGTTTGTTTGGAGTAACTGCATGCACTAATTATATAAATGCAAAACCTAGGCTGGACTTTTCATACAGCTGCAGTCATGTTTAGTTGTAGGTTATGCAACCGTAAGTGCACCATTCATGCTGACTGTTTGCAACATGAACTCTGATCTGCAGATAGTAGTTGGCACAGAACAGTACAGGGAGTGATCATAGACACGCCCCTATAACAGCATACACTGCAAGACAAGATAATTCACCTGCCCGAATATGTGTCTTAGTTATACACATGATGGACAGAAGTCTGTTTTTTGGGCCTTTTAGGAAAGAATGGTTCAGTTTTTAGGTTTAGGTTTGCCACAGCAGTTCTGGTCAGCTCTCCCTCTGTAAGGAATAGAAATGGAGATACTTTCTGCTTTAGGGGCCAAGAGCAGTGAGTCGAGGAGAATTTCAGGAGGAAAGCTTTAGTACATGGTTTTAGCAGGTCCTAAAAAGTCTTACATTTTATTTTAAAATTTCAAGCCTACACGTGCTCAACTGTTACCCACTTATATTGGGATGACACATTGACAGTCTTAAATCTTTTTGGGCTGAAGGACTCCCTACCAAACTGAAGGCAAGGGGATTTATAAACAGAGCAGCACCCTTGCTTTTTATTTAGTAAGTTAATCTCACTGTCATAAATCGCGTCTTTGCCTCAAATAAAGAAAAAAACAGTGCATTGCACCTGTGCTGATCGACATTTGCTCTACAGTGCAACATAATATGCTTAATTTTTCTCCATATTTGTTTCAATAGGTCTTTGAAAGTCTTGATATTTATTTTTTAGAGTGAGCAGGAATCCTGTAATTTACAGAATTTATCAACGGCTATTTGAGTGGTTCAGTGCATCACCACGTGGCCTTTATGTCCTACTGCCTGAAGCAAAGTATCAGAGAGTCAGGTGCTGAAGTCTTGTTTAGTCCAGTTTCAGTCAACCTGACATTTCTTTTTCAGTCTTCAACTATAGTTCACACATTAGCCCCCACAGCAGTGATGCACTGTCTTGTTCTCTTTGCAGGGGCAGACGTGATCATGAACAAAGTGGCTAAGTGGAAACTATTGAAATTAGAGTTGTTGCGATACCACTGTCGGACACTGCCGAAAATGCTGATATTGGCGAGTACTGGAGTCCAGGCACCATCCGATACCATGTAATTTATTCAATTAGTAATCTATTTACTGT
This sequence comes from Scarus forsteni, assembly GCA_036419115.1. Classification (NCBI taxonomy): domain Eukaryota; kingdom Metazoa; phylum Chordata; class Actinopteri; order Labriformes; family Labridae; genus Scarus; species Scarus forsteni. The sequence goes on from JAZDUH010000152.1 coordinate 29,041,271, forward strand.
TTAGCACTGTTAACTCTGGCACGGTTCTTCTTCACTAGTCTAAAACAGTAGTGCTGTGCTGCAACCAGCAGAGAGCTGGAGAACCTGTTGACAGGAGGCCTGGAGCTAAGCTAACTAGCACGATCATGCTGCATCATAGCTGTATTTAGTCATGTTTTACAAAGGGTTTAACCTGAGCCAGGTCTTACCACAATGACAATCATATCACAATCATTCAGGCGTCGTATGAATTTTTTTTTTTTTACATACTGTTTCAGATCAGTACTCTGTATCGTCTGACACCCACAGCACAAGTATCGGTATCGAGAGGGAAAAAATGGTATCAGAACATCTCCAATTGAAATTAACCACGCAATCCCTGCTTCAAAAATATCAGCCTAGACATTAACTTCAATTTGAGGGACGGGCCAGAGGGTAGAACTGTAGAAAGATATTGAGGAATTGGTTTGACTTAACCTCAAAGTGCACACACGTAAACACATGTAAACTAAACACTAAGCTGCTGTTTCGAGGTTCTGAAGTTTTGGACTTTGATTGAGAGGCAAAGTCAGGTTAGTACAAAAACTTTATTGGTCCTCTTAACAAATCAAACCCCAGCTGTGCTTTACATGGACCCAGCAGCTGAGAACATGCAGCCCTTTACATTTCATCAGACCTCCCCCTCACAGTGAGCTTGGTTTCAGAGGATGACTTCACGTAGTAAAGAACTGAAGGTAGCCGTCAGGTACAGGTGAGCACAGGTAGTCTGGAGTTTAACATCTGTAGAGGAAACAGCACACAGAAAAGCTGACAGGATGGAACGTGGAAGAGGACGGCTGTCTATTCCGCCTGGCTGAGCAGTTTCTTGATGTCTTCTTCGATGGCGCTGGTGAGGAACCTCCTGCTGTAACGCTTGAAGGGCACGCCGTCAGGCCCGATGAGGAACTTCTCAAAGTTCCAGGCCACATCATTCCTGCACACCGGGCTCCAGATGATCAGCTTTGGGTCACTGATGAGGGCGGACGGTTCGTCGCTGGGGAATGGGAGCGACTCTCTCAGGAATACAAACAGTGGATGGGCATCCTTCCCGTTCACATCCACTTTTTCCAGGAGCTGGAACTTTGGCTCGAAGCCATTTCCAGGGCGGACATGCTTGAGAGAGAGCAGGATTTCGTCATTCTTGCAGTTCTCCTGTGTGGGTTAGAGGTGAGGCATGCAAGCGGTTAAGTCTTAAGGAAAAAAAATGTTAAAACTCAACATTAAATTACATTTAGCAAATTTTTGTGTCTGAATTTTTGGCAGGGTTTTTGGAAAAAGACGCCAGCTGCCTGCTAGTTGCAAGGGTTTTTGTGCAGCGGTTGGTGAATTTGGCCACCCTACCAAAAGCAAACTAATGAATCAGTTTGATCAGTGACAAAAAAACGTATGCGGTAAGCATGGGATTATATATTACCACAGAGTAAAGCTCACAAACTCCACCATTATCCTTTTTTATTCTTAGTGACTCATCACGTACTTTTAATAGTTCAGGTTCAGTTGCGGTTAAATCAGCCTTTGGATCAAGATGCCAACCATTCTTAGAGTAATAACTCGATCAACAAAATAATCTGTTTCTGCTTATGAACATTTTCCTGCATGAAATACCATATAATGTTATACAGCATTGTTTTATGCTGGCATTTAAATTTTTAGTGGCCTGTGAAAAAAAAAAGTAATACCACTCAGCTTTTGGGAGATGGATCTGTTCCTAGAACAAAGGGAAATTGAAAAAAAAAAAGGAAGCTATCAAGGACAGAAAATATGTCTTCTTGTTCAAAAAAATAAACCAAAACTCTGAAATTCCCTAAGTTTTCTTTGTATTATCCTCCACTCATAAGAGGGGGTCAAATTGTTAAGGAAATTTTACTTAAATGTTGGATCTAGAAATCAAAATTTTGATTTTATTTCTAAAATATACTGTTAGACCTCCTCGTCTTTAAGTTGTCTGAAGTTTTAACATATAACTTATGTTATTGATCAATAAATCACTCACAGACTATTGTCTGAAGCCACACTGAGTTAATAAGTAACTTCAGTAACTTAAAGAAGGTGGTGAATCAATGACAAAAAGTCAGCAGGTCAACTTCACTTCCTTCATTGTTGGGTAATCACCACAGTTTCCTCTTTCAAAAATTTCCTGAGTGAAGACAGAGGAGAAAAAAATACTTCCTGATATTTCACATCTATATCTCAGTTCCGTTAGTGCAGGCCAGCATATATATTTGTACACTTATTTTATTGTACTGAGAATAGCAAATATGCAGAGATAAAGCTGGAAAATTAACTGAGTTTAAACTCAATTTACAATAACTTTCTGACACATTTATGAAAAATGAATAACTGAATTACTGTTTAAAGATTTCTGTACCACATGGCATATTGCACTTGTGTCATCATCAATTATTTTAGACATTTTTAATTTATATCACTATTTTCATTTACTGCTCACTTTCTGAGTTCAGGTTGGTGGTGCTTTGAGTGTGTACGTTCAGTGGTTGAATGTGATGTGTTGTCACCCAGAGAGTGATTGTGTTTAGTAGTCATTATCTCATTATCTATCAAAATACTTCAAATTATGTCTTTGCCTTAATAGAGCAGCCCAATTTTGATTCTTCTCAAAAATCAACCATATCCCAATTGCCATCCTAATCCCATACATTACACAGACCGCATTCACACATGCAAAAAATCCTGAAGACTCTGAATTTTATAAGTTGGGCTACATTTGTGAGAGTACAGGTACATCTAAAAAAAATTAGAATATCATGAAAAAGTTCAATATTTTTTTATCACTCATTTCAGAATTACCAAAATTTCAAGTAATAAATGTTTGAAATGTTTCACACTATCTGTAATTAATCTATATAATATATGAGTTTCATATTCTGAAATGAGTGATGAAAAATATAGAACTTTTTCAAGATATTCTAATATTTTGAGATGTACCTGTAAATGGCTGAGTTTACCCCTTGGTCTTTATCCTGAAATTCCCCCACTAACCCTTTTCAAGCATGCAAGGTTCAGAGTAGTGCCTCATGGTTTTCCCGACTGTATATTCACACATCTTCCTCAGAGTAGGAAACTTTCATAAAGTTTACACCTTAGTTAATGGAGGGGTGGGTTGGCCACTAGGATGCAGTTTGGGTATTTAGACCTGCTTAAAAAGCCATTTTTGTGTTTAGACATGCAGTTTAGCTGGGTAAATGAAGAACATTAGATTAGATTAGATAGTAGAGACTCCAAGGCACTCTCTTTATATTATTAAAATGCCTTTATTTTAACGGTATGGTCATGTAGACCTTAAAAACAAGGTCTACATGACCATACCGTTAAAATAAGGGCATTTTAATAGTATAAAGAGAGTGCCTTGGAGTCTCTTCTTTTTGTTTCAAGGACTTTTTAAACCCCTTTCCAAAGAGCACGTCAAACGAACTCTGTCGAGTCCAGGTAGCACTCCTTTTCTTTGTCTTCTAGATTAGATAGTACTTTATTAATCCCCTTGGTAAAAGCTTCCTCAGGGAAACTGAGATTCGGTAGCAGTTAATTTTTACAGATAAAAAGATATATAAAAGGAAAAAATGAATTAAAAAATATATATGTATAAATATGATTAAAAAAAAAATACAAACATGTGGCTCCTGGCTAGCTACTGCTCTTTCCCATCCTCTTTCTTCTTGTTACTCCTTATCCCCCCCCCAGTGAGGAGTTGTACAGTCTGATGGCCTGATTGGGAAATATTAGGGCGGCAGCAGGTTTGGATGAAAAATCCTCTTGCTTGAATTCCTACTTGAAAGTCGACTGAGTAAAACTCAGGAAATGATCAGCGTTTCCCTGCATGTGTAGATGGGGTTCCTTGCAGCCAGTATGCCATTTTCTTTAAACAGCCATAACATATCTAATTTGCAAGAGAACTTCCTGATGTGAGAGGCAAGTGTGAAAGATCAGTACAGGAAATGGTCCAAGAGGTTCACTTTAGGACTGAATGTGTAAAGATTGCTGTGCACATATAATTATTCCCACAAGAGCATACACAATATGCAGAGATGCATCTGGTCACATTTGCTGTCAAAGCTGTTTCTGTGGCAAAGTGTTTGTTTTATGTTACATGATAATGAAACAGAACTACAGGTTCTACTAGTAAGGTGACACTATTAACAAAGTTCTGGAACAACACTGTTTATATGAAGAATTAAAATAGCTATGATAATTTAATGTGTTGTTTCGTTGTTGTGGAAACTGAGTCATGACACCTTGAATACTATCAAGGACCGTTTCCGGGATGGTTTTCAGTAGCAAATACCCGTCCTTAAACATTGTTTACCTAAAATTCAACAAACCTAATGTTAACGTGAGTGGTTTTTACCTGATGGCCGAACTGGTTGCAGGGCACTCCCAGGATCACGAGCCCTTTGCCGGCGTAGCGGTCGTGGAGCTCGTTCATCTGGGTGTAATCCCTGGTGGTCGTACCTCAGAGAGACGCGACATTCTCAATGAGGACTACTTTCCCCTTCAGGGACGAAAAGTTGAACATGCCTCCCGTCAGGCGGTTAGCTGATAGCTCGTAAAATTTCGCAGCCATCCCGGGGCTCCCTCTCCTCTCAGTGCAGGGTCAGACTGTGGTTTATCTGCGGCACGCACTCAGAGATCAGCGAGCTACTGCGAGACACCCTTTGAATTGATGTGCGTCAAAATGCGCTTTATCTGCGTGCCAAGATAGTTCCCGCCCTGCACCCTCTGGGACGTGACGTCGCTTGCCCCAGAACAAGTCTTCCTCCTTTCATACTTAAAAAAACAGGCTTCACATTTTCCACAAACAAAATTTAAGCATATGAGATGCAATGGCATTATATCCCTGCATAATGACCCAGCACATTTAGATATACTCACACATTCAGGATGACTACAATATAATCATAACTTTGTTCAGCTTTTTTTTTGCATTTAGCTGAAGTCTTTAGTAAACCAATGGCATGTATGTCTATTATGGATACACGTCACGACATTAGATTTTTGCCAATATCCCTTTGCAGATTTTTCAGACTAAATATTGCCAGTACCAAGTGCTGATATTTTTGTCAAGTGCATAAAACCTCCACTTTATTTCAATTGATCGTTTTTTCATCGTGCAAGTCTATTTCACATTAAGAATAGTAATAATCAGAAACTGTATTAATTCTCCAGGGGAAAATCGGTTGTTTTAGTTGCTCTTATACACAGTATAGTAGAAGGAATATCGGATATAGATATTAATATGAAGAGCATAAAATCATTTAAGTACGCAAAGTTGCAACTGCAGATCGCCGAATCTATAAGAAATATCAACTTTCTTATGAAGTGAGGCTATAAACAGGGTCAAGGAATTAACACAATTAACATTATTAATATTTAAATTAGTGCTGTCAGACGATTTAAATATATAATCTAATTAATTACCGGATTTATAATTAATTAATCGAATTAATCTTAATGTAATCTCATATCTGCTTAAAGTACCCAAATAAAGAATTTGAATTCTAGGATATTGTAAAATTGTAGAGCATGATTAATCAAATGAATACACGAAGAAGTGAAGATTTGTAAATCCACATTTTTATTGTTGACTAAATAAAACCAATAACAACTGACCATTATCTGAAAAAAAAACAGCAAAAATGTTCATATCCGCTGATTCTGATATTTTAGGGTAATATTACACCTCTCATTATAACACGATTTATTTGAAACCTAAATCTAAAAGAACCGCTGCTTTACGATCCCCTTTCCTTTATCAGCAGTGCACGTGCTGCAGTCTGATGAAACATTAAGATCTGTGCCATGCCTGACTGAGTTTGAAATTGTACCATCGGTGCAAGTGTCAGCAGTCAATCGAGCGAGGTGGAAAAAGGAGACAAGCGACTGAGTCCGTTAAATCAAACGTACACTCTTTGATTTTTATGGCAATTATATACAAAATCTGGTACAGTTCGAATCACTGTAGAGCGTATCCCGGTGGAGTTCTCAAAAAGACAGAGTTCCAACTCCGCCCAACAACTTCGGGACTGTTGATAAAACATGCAGCCCAATGCTACAACATAAGGAACCGTCTACAAATGTTGCGCTCTATAAAATGTCGAGCTCCTGGACATTCTCATGACTTAAGAAAGACTGAGCTACATGTCAAATTTCATTTAAGAAGCTGAACAAAAGTCCAGTCCCTTTATATGACTATTTTTCTTATCATGAACGCCGTTTTTCGTTGTTGTCGATTACAACTTTTTGAGGATGATCTCTTACTTTTGGATGATGACGTCGTAACTTCATTGGCGCGGAAGTTTGTCCTGTAACCTGTCTCTGAGCTCCCTGAAGACATTTTTGCCTTACTTCATATCTACATAAAAGCGTATGTGTTGCTTTTATATTTCTCAACGGTACTTACAGTCTGCTGTTTTAATTCTGTGTTATGTTATGTAGACAAAATATGAAGTTCACCGCTGTGTTGTAGCGTTATTATAGCGTTATGTTGTTGTGTGGCTTTGCTAGGTCTTCGTCAGAGTTAGTTTAGGAAACCTTGTGTTTCCGTCTGGTGTTTCTAAACCTGACTTTTCTGTTTTATCAGATGATGCGCAAAAAGAGACGCACCTCGGCGGAAAAGGAAGAAATAGCTACAACAGCAAGCAGTAAGTTTCTTTTACAGATAAGGTCATATCTGTTTTTACCAGAGCATGTTTGTCTACAGCAACAACAACAGATTGATAGCAGAAGTACTCTAAAACACTGATGGACAGTCCCATTACAATAGAAGTCCAGTAAAGCACACTTATGCATACTCCATTTAACTATTACCTACCACTTACATCCCATAACTGTCATTATCTGTTTTGTTTTGCTGATTTTATTGTTTTATTGTTGATAGTATTATTGTTGTTTTAATCTTTTACAGTGTCCTTGGGTGTATGCTTTTAGATAAAATGTATTATAACGATAAAGACAACCTTACAAAGCAGCTGGAGCCACCAGATTCTCTGTCATCAGCACATCTGCCTCTCAAAGCTTTAAGCAAAAACATCATTTCCCACTCATCAGATGACTGGGCTTGTTTGTCCTTTAAGGAGATAGAAACAGTGGCTTCAGTGTGGGTTAGTAGCTTGTTGGCTGCAAGAGAGAAATGACTGCAAGCCTCTGACACACAACATTTGTTCAGTCACTTACTTTTTACCTTGTCTTCAAAGGGTCTACTATTTCCAGTCACTTCCTTTGTTGAACCTGGTGGACTGAAATCATGATGCACAGATATGTTAAAAGGTCCACATGTTGTGTCAGGTCATAGTTCCATTGCAAAAAACAACCCCACCCCACCCCCAACTTTGGTACTGATGGAGAATACACAAGTCATTCTAATGACAACAAAAGGGGCAACATTTTTTGAAACTGATGAGATTCAAAGCAAAAATTCTGAGACTTAAAGTCAGACTTTTAACAAATGAACTCAAACCTCTGAGCAACATCTCAGCCTAAAAAGATGCAAAGTCATTAATGTAGATCGGTAAAAAATCTTTTAATACTTTGTCATTTTTTGAAGATTAGAACTTTAATTTATGCGTTGTATAGGATGTAATATGTTAAAATTCTAACAAAGTCATAAACTTCATATAAAAAGTCAAATGCATGAGTTAAAAGTCACAACTAATATCACAGTTGACTTTTTCTCCCATAAGATGATAAGTTGCCTCATATTTTAACTTGTATCCAGTATTTCCAGCTACTTTAAAGTTAGAACTTTATGTTGTAATAATTACTCACATAATTGTTTTGCCTTTTAACTCATAATCTATTTAATTTGGCCCAGAAGTTTGACTTTCCATTGTATCATTTTGATGTCGTTTTGTCATATGATAATATCTTTTATCTCATTTATCATTCTTTTCCAATAATTATGTTCTATCTAGTATTTTCTACTATGTATTTCATATTCTGACTTGCTATCAAATAAGTTTATCTTGTGTTATTAGATTTGTTTTTCATAAATTGTGAAACTTTTGTGGGGGAAGGGGCTACAGTGTATGTCCTTGAAGAAATGACAGGTTGTTTTTTTCTACATAAAAACAATTTTTTTGCATATCATAAAATGTCAGGCCTTATTCTATTTCTCTCATCACAGATAATTTCTTGTATCAAGTTTTGTTCAATGAGGAGAAATTTTCAGCACTATCTTGATTTGTCATCATTTTCTTGACAGAGGCAAAGAAGAGCCGCAGCACTGGTCGCCAACAAAAGGAAGCAGCTCCAGAAGAGACGAATCAAAGTGTGTTTAGCGTCTTTCTGCGGGAGGCAGGTGTCACCCTGAGGCAAGATGGCCAGTCCAATGAAATAGGTAATCACAGCTGATCGACATTTCAGAACAAATCTAGTGAGTAAATTCATTCAGGCTTCCTTCATCTTTTTATTCCTTTGGTCTTTGTCTTTCTTACTGTAGTCGTGGATCAAGTAGTTTTCCAGAAAAGGATACAAAAACAGCTTCAGAAGAGCCCGAGGTACCCTGGAGTAAGTGTATCTTCTCCTCTCATATTGACACATTAAGGGGGTGATTGAAGTTTGCTACATTGGTATCTGAGGATTTATAGAGTGAGGTTGTTAGATCCTTGTGTTTTTGGCTGAGGGCTGATTGAATCTTAAAATGATAGTAGCAGCCACAGTGCTAACATCAACACTTAATAGACTGGACTGGTCTGACCACACGAGCGCCCTCTACAGGAAGGGTCAGAGCAGATTCTACCCGCTGAGGAGACTGAGGTCCTTCGGAGTGCAGGGAGCTCTCCTGAGGACCTTTTTTAACTCTGTGGTGGCATCAGCCATCTTCTATGGAGTGGTCTGCTGGGGCAGCAGCATCTCGGCTGCGGACAGAAACAGACTGTACAGACTGATCAGGAAGGCCAGCTTAGTCCTGGGGTGCCCCCTGGACTCAGTGCAGGTGGTGGGAGAGAGGAGGATGCTGGTGAAGCTAAGCATCCTCCAGCATCCATGCTGGAGAGAGACTTCCACCCCCTGCAGGACACTCTGACAGCCCTGTGCAGCTCCTTCAGTGACAAGCTGCGTCACCCGAAATGTGTGAAGGAGTGTTACCGCAGGTTCTTCCTGCCTGCTGCTGTAAGACTGTACAACCAGCACTGCTCCCAGTCACCATAACTGTGAAATCACAATGTGCAACTACTGTGCAGTTTATCTAACGTTGTGAAATTACAATGTGGAAGTACACCCATGTACGGCCACTTATCCCACGGGCAATTACTCATGTGTAGATAATCTTTATAAGATTTGCTTTTAGTTTGTATCCAAGCCCTTTGTATATTTTATATTTTATGTCTTATATAGGTAGAATTATGAACATTCTGCTATTTTTTATACCTAAGTTTATTTTTTATTCTATTAATGCTGTCCACTTTGCTGCCGTAACACTGTACATTTCCTCATGTGGGATGAATAAAGTTTTTTTTCTATTCTATTCTATTCTATTCTATTCTATTCTATTCTATTCTATTCTATTCTATTCTATTATCCGTCAGATTGTGCAGGAGTTCACTGCTGGACTGGAGTCTCATATTGAGGACCCTGAGCGGTTCAGGAACTGCCTCCTCCCATGTGTGCCAAGATTACCTGATGGAGACTCCAGGTGACTTATAAAATCACATTTGCCAGATTTCTCACAGCCACAAGTTATACTTTTATATGTTGATGCATGATGTGATACGTCTGCATGTATTTGTCTTTGCTGCAGTGGTGTTGGCTTATTCCAGGAGTCTACACTACGCATGCTGTTGGGCATTGAGATGCTGCAGGTAAGATTCTCTGCACAGACTATTCCAAACACATCTGAATGTCAAACACAAGAAAACCAAATATGTCTATATCTGCTTTAAAGCATGCTGTTGTCAGTGCTTCTGGACATGTGCCCTCCTCTCATTCTTTTGTTCACTTCACTCTGTCGTACAGACCTCCATTGTTAATATCCTGCTTGAAAAACTCCCTGAATTTATGCTTGATGGGTCAGTATGTCAAAAAGAGCACTCTTTATATAAATCTTTGGCATTTCATTACCCTCTTAGTTCTGAAAATGATGATTTAATCTCTCGTTCACAGCACTGGAGATGGTGGTCTCAGTATTCCTCGAATTATCATCAACCAGCTGAAATGGTTGGACAGAGTTGTGGACAGCAAGGTAGTTACGATAGGTCAACTTAGTGCTTTAACCAGCTGAAATTGTTTGAGCAGTTCTCAAAACAGACTTTTATTCATGGATGTATGATGAGTTATTACTAAAATTAAGATTTGCGCTGTAAATGTGCCCTTTCCTGTGCTCCTGACTTTTGTAGGAGTTAGCTGGGAAGCTCATGGAGCTGGTTTCTGTAGCACCAGTGGACGTTCAGCGGGACATCATTACCAGCCTGCCAGAGATTCTTGAAGACTCCCAGCACGATGATATCGCCAAACAGCTCAAGTATGTACCAGAAATCTTTGCCACAGAGCTGCAGTTCTTGTTGGACTGCTTGGTTATTTTGAAATATCGTCACTCCCAGTTATTAAACATGATTACTCAATTAATCTGCCGCACCTACTGTCCTTAAATTTAAATTCCCAAGCCTTTGAAAAGAGAAAAACACAAATAAATAGAAAGGAATCGGATTGAATTTGTCTTTGGGTTGGTTGTTTGGCTAAAGTTAAGGTTTTCTTTTCAGTGTTTAAAAGTGGTTTGGGGGGTGCGCTGGTTTGGCAGAGTGGTTAGCAACCAGGCATGTCCCATATATATATATATATATATATATATATATATATATATATATATATATATATATATATATATATATATATATATATATATATATATATAGATAGATAGATAGATAGATAGATAGATAGATAGATAGATAGATAGGTAGATAGATATAGATATTCTTTTAAATAAATTTACAATAGAAAAAAGAAAAACTGCTCTTGGGTAAGAACTAGTTCAAAATTATATATTTATGATATATATTGAATATTTTAGCTTATTAACAACATGCAGGGTGGAAAAATAAAGGAAAAAATGAAATGACATCAATCTATTTGGTGTGACCAAGTTCTTTTAGGTACATTTGAACACAGTCAGACATTTTGTAGGATTATTGTCACGTGTATGAATTATAAATCATGCCAAACAGGTGCTTATAATCTTCACATGTAGGTTGAAACACAGACATGAACTTCACAGAAACAGACATGTAAGACATGTAAAACTTTGTGATTAAAAACCAAACTTAGTGGATTTTGAGGGCTAATCATACCGTGGAGGGCAGTCTGATGTCACAGGTCATACGTCACCTAAAGACTGAGTACAGCAGCAAGTACCTTGTGGTTAGGGGATCTCCTGGACCAGAGGTCTGCAACCTTTCCAGTCAAAAGCCATTTTGCCCACCATGCAGACCAAAAAAATCTATCTGGCGCCACAAACACATTTAAGTCTTAAAATGAAGACAGCAGTACCCGTCGACTCTACATCATTATTTAAACATCAGATCTGTAAGCAACTGCTTTATCAATCAGCATGACTGCTCTAGAATAGATGATTCTATATAATATTGTTATACCATAATGTCGTAATATATTGCAATAATTGTTTCAGATTTAAAATGACAACGATGGTGTGTGTATTTTGATTATTGGGCGTGTCAACAGAAATAACAGTCAATAAAATTAGCTTGTGTTAGCACTGTTATTGTTCTTTTTGTCATTGTTGTTACTCCGTTTTTTGTGGAACAATTATAGCCAAGAAGCTATACATCTCACATCTCAAGATAATTAGTATGTCAGGCAGAATTGTCCCTTTTTCATCAGGGGAGTTCATGTTGTTGAAGATCTTGACAGAAAATTGTGGCAAAAAGTAGAACGATAAAAACTAAGCCATAAATCACAATGGTCAAAACCCACTGACAAAACAAGTGCAACAGGGCTTGTTATGCAGTAACTGTTTAATCTTGTTTTCATAATCCTCATGAGAAATCTGTTAGCAAAATTTGCTCTCCTAACAGGTTTGATAATTCTACTCATCTGTGTTTTTGTAGCTCTTTACTTCAGGAGAACACACAGCTGACAGTCCCTATCCTGGATGCCCTCTCCAGTCTGAGCCTGAGCTCCTCGTTACTGTCAGAGGTAGTGAAGCAGACTTTTTTTGGGATATTTTTTTCTGTTTGGTTGCAAGCAAAGTGTGTGTTACCTGTGATCGTTTGCTTTCTCAGGTCCGTCGAGCTGTCATGGCCACTCTGGCCGCTGTGCAGCTGGATGACCTCCCTGTTGTGGTCAAATTCATCCTCCACTCCGTGTCAGCCTCTGATGCATATGAGGTCAGAGCTCACAGTCGTGTTTTGAGTCTTGTGCCTTAAAAATGCAAAACAGTAATTATGCTCTGGCGTTGGTGATACTTACATTTAAACGTGGGGTGTATTTTCTGGTGTGTAGGTGGTGAGTAATCTTCGTAAAAAACTGGAATTGGAGCAGTGTGTTCTCCCGTCTGTGCTGCAGGCCTCTAAGAGCAAGAGCAAAGGAGCGAGAGTGTAAGACAATAAAAACTAATATACAACCAAACATTTATGTCCTGCATATACATCGATTCACAGTTGTCATTCAGGCTTTTGAAGATTTCTTCTAATCTTTGTTTTTACAGCGGGACTGCCTCATCACCTGGCAACAGTCAGGACAGTGTGACGCTGATTTTAGATGGAATCAAGTCGGCTGTACGATTTCAGAAAACAATATCTGAGGCGTGGATCAAGGTGGGAAATCCTGCTCATTAACAGCCACTACAGTGAGAAACAAAAGAATTTTCGATTAAGAGACTTTTTACTGTTTGTTTTAGGCCATTGAAACTGTGGATGACGTGGAGGACCATAAGGTGGGTGCTTCCTTACTCAAAGTAGTAACTATCAGTACATGGTTTGATACTTGTTTGCCATGATTTATACAAAAGTCAGAACAACAGTATCTTAGTAGAAAGAAGGTTATAAAGTGACATGTATCATTTACACCTTGTTGTTCTCCATGTTTGGAATCATCATGTCTCTCTCCACTATAGCACCCTCTTTGCTCTTTAGTGCACTTTGGGTTGATGATACAAACACCATCCACTCTTCACACTCCATTAACGACTCCTTTCAGTGGAAATCTTTCAGCTTAACCCAGTGGAGAATATTTACTAGTCATTTTCAAGCTTATTTAACAAAAAGCCGTCCTCATTTTTGTCTCATACACACAGCCAACAACATGTCAACTTATTTTCTAACACAAGATTATGCTCGATCCAGCTTGCCACCTCCTGTTTATCTGTTATAACTCAATGATTGCTGCTGCTTATGAGTTTTATCCAAACCAAATGATTTTCTGCTTATGTTCACTTCCCTCACTGAGGTCTTGTCCACCCGAAATCTCAAGGAGACTGAGCTTTTTCTGTGGTGGCCCCTAAATTACGTAGTAACTTACCACTTGACATCAGAACATCCCTCAGCTTACCTTACCTACCAATTAAATCTTACTTAATTGTACTTTTACTTGTTGGCTTTTTATTCAGCATGAGAGTCGTGTAGTCTCCTTTTTTAACATATTTTTATTCTCATGTTGGCTTTTATTTTAAGAAACTGTTGTGTGTTGTCATGTGTTTTTATTTATTTATTTATATTTTTTATATGCATTTTACATTTTTTGTAATCAAGGTCTCTTTATTGGAAGCTTTTGTAGTTTACAAAATAGAAGAGTATATAGAAAAAACATACATATCCAAAATATCAAAGAACCAAGAAGTATGATTTATTAACCAGTCATCCGACATTACCACTGGCCAACGCATAATGGAAAAAAAAAGTGGAATTATACTTTCTGCTCCTAACTTCTCGACAAACATCCAGGAAGGCTTCCAGGCTTCATAAAATCTTGAGGCGGACCCTTTAAGGGAGGATCATATCTTTCAGGCTTGACATATTTGCATTATCTCTTTAATCCAGTCAGAATACTAAGGAGGAAAGAAGTTAGCATATTACATTTACGGTTATTTAGATGTACACCCTGTGACATGATACCAAATAAGGCAGTGAAGGGGATGGATCTATTGGAAACTCCAATATTTTGAAAAGAATATTAAAAATTGATTTTTTAAAAAGTTTGTGTAGTGTTGGACAGGCCCAGAACATACAGTATGTAGTAAGCTTTAGGAATGGGATGAAATATCGTTTGGCAATATATCGCGATACAGTACGTGACAAAACGCATCGAGTTTGAAAAAAATGGATCGCGAAATAAAGACATCACGTCCGGTAATAGCGCAAGTGACCAGAAGTGATGACAACAAACATTAGCACCAACTACCTTGCCTCAAAAAAGCCAAATGATGGAGTGGAATGAGGTCGAAATTGAGGACCCTGGATACAAGTCATCTATCTGGCAGTATTTTGACTTTCTCATTAAAAAAGACGAAGATGGCGAAAACGAGCCTCCCGCTCATTAGCATGCACTCTCTCTAACCTCTCTCGGGTTAGAGAGAGTGTTATTGTTTGTGTAAGGCCTGTTAGGTCTTGTGTTTTCCTGTGTGTAACTCAAACAAAAACAAATAAGTTGTAATTACACAGTAATATTTTTTCTTTTTTACTTTTTTGATATTGTATCATGACGTATCGTATTGTGACCCGGGCATATCAAGGTGCAGCGTATCGTGAGTTTAAGTGTATCGTCCCATCCCTAGTAAGCTTGCAGGGGTGTGTTTGCACCTGTCACATGAAGGGTCGAGATCTGGCCTGATTTTAGACAGTCTGACTTTTGACCAATGAAGTCTGTGCAAAATTTTAAACTGTACAACAACATGTCTTTGGCAGATGAAGGATGTGTCAATTCTTTGTATAATTTTTGCCCAAGTTTCCACTGAGATCTGCTCATTTAATTCCCCTTCCCATTTGCTCTTAAGTCTTTTTATATATTTTACATGATGATTTCTTATTATGTTCATCATTTGGTTTTTAATGTTAGTTTTAGTTATTTTACTTAACATTTTTTTCTACTTGATCGGCAGCACTTTGGTAAACTTGATTGTTTTTAAAAATGTGCTATATGAATAACGTGGATTGGTTGGATTGGAAGTTTGAGACATTCTCAAAGTGCTCTGTCCGTTATTACTCTCCTCTCACTGAGCTCACACCAGCAGCTGACTGAGGCTCCCTGTCTGTGTGCAGAGTTCAGCTGCAGCAGTAAGATCACATCACTAACACAGACACAGGAATTCTGTTTGCAAGGATTCACCACTTTCCTCTTTTTACTTGCCGTGCCCTGTCAGGTAATAGATCTACTAGTGCTTTTCATCCTCCACTCCACCAATGCAAACCAAAGCAGGCGGGGCGCAGAGAGAGTGCTGAAGGCCAAAGTACGGACAGGACTGATCCAGGAGGCTCTGCTGCAGAGGACCTTCAGGGACTTTGCTCAGGTGGTTCAAGTTTTCTGCAGACATTCAAGCTTTTATCTCAACAGAGCAGCACAAGATAAATATCAAATATTCTCCTTCTGACTGAGTTATAATCCCTCAGGTCATGCGTGGTTATTTCTCCTCCATCCTGGCTCTGGCTCAGGGTCTGCTGCGTTCTCCTGACCCATGTGTGCTGCCTTTTGGGGGACACATGTACCGGCACTCATTCATTGCTTTTGATTCCTACAGCCAGCAGGTGGGATTTTCATGCCAAAAAATGTTTTCTTTTAGAGAGAAATTGGATCGTCATTAGTTCCTTACTCTCTGTGCTGTGTTTTTAGGAGGTGGTGGGCTCTTTGGTGACCCACGTTTGCAGTGGTGTGGATGGGGAGGTGGACATGGCCCTGGAGCTTCTCTGTGGTTTGGTAACAGAGAAGCCTTCAGAAATGGCTCTCTATGCTGTTTTTGTCAAGGTAGGGAGGCTGTCACATAGAACAGGGATTCATGAATCACTATTTCAGAGCAGGCTTGTAGTTTTGACTCTGCTCACTTTTTTTGACCAAACCCTAAAAATGATTTGTCACAGGGAATATTGGATTACATGGACAACCTCAAGCCCCAGCAGATCCGCAGACTCTTCCACCTCCTGAGCAGACTGGCCTTTGGACAGCAGCAGCAGGGATCTCACATCCAGGTGCACACTGACATAGTTTGCTCTTCAGCGTAACTGTGTTCTGTGTAATTTTTTTCCTTCATGGTTTTTAAGATACTAATTTTGTTCAAATGTTTCACAGTTCTGAATAGTCAAAAACTCAACAAATGCAGAATCAACTTGTATGGATGTGAAAAACCCCACCGGCAGAATTCAGATTTATTTTAGAAAAAAATGACAGTCTGACAAAAGTTTCAAAGTTAGGGTGCAGCTATGGTTGTGTCACAGTGGAATAAAGTCTTTTTTTTTTCAATGAGGTGCCTTTATTGATTGAAGAGAGAGAGACAGTGAATAGACTTGTAAAATGAGGCAAGAGAGAAAGTAGGGGAGGACACTCTGCATTTTTAAACTGAGCTTTTGTTTGGTTGCTCCCTCACAGGACGACATGCACATAGTGATCCGCAAACAGCTGTCCAGCACTGTGCCAAAATACAAACGTATCGGCATCATCGGTGCTGTTATGATTGTAGGGAGCATGGGCACAAGCAGGTAAGAGCTGCTGTATGGCTCACATGCATATGCTTAATGTTTTTTTTTTTAACTTTGTCTCTCTAGCTATGTGTGAATGCTGATTATAGTATGTCCCAATAATTTAGACCCAAAGGGATGGAGTCACAGAATGGGTCCATACCTCAAGAGACTTTCAGACAGGTACACGGGTCTTTTTTTTTTTCAACATTGATGTGATTTTACAAAAAAAACTTCAGTTATACTTTTAGTGTAGAGGACAGAGGAGACGGACATGTTGCTTTTGTGTAGGTCTTAATGAGTTAATCATCTTCAAATGTTTATTCAAGTTTGGGAATCATCTGACGCCCTGCCCCTTGTCCTCTAATTTTACATGATTTTGTCACATGACTTGATGAACAGGCATTTTAGAGGACTTTTTTAAAGCTCATGTTAAGCATATTGTAATTTAAAGCAACTGAGGGTGTCAAACCGTCTATCACCAAAATCACAACTTTTCAGGAAATAGCAATTGTCAGTTGTCATTATGTGTTATTACATTTTGATTAATATATCAAAATCAAACTAAAACTTAGTGACTAGATTTATACCAGCAGACTGCAGGTACTTTTCATTGTTGGAGGGGGAAAAATGCCCATGATTAGCATTTTATGTAGATATACAACATACATAAGAGGAAATGATAAGGAAAGGTGTGCATTTAGAGGTGCCATGTTACAACCAAAACAGCCATAACAAATTGTTCTCAATATCTGTCTCCAGATGAGCGCATTCACATTTTAAAAACATCTCAGTCTGCATTGAGGAAAAACTAGAAAAGATATCTTCAGTGCTAATGCCTATGGTTTACTTTCACTTAGTTGTATGTCCCTGGTCTATAGATGTGTCTCTGTCTGTAAATATGATGACATGTTTCAGGTAAAAGCTCTTTTGGAGCTGGTGAAGTCGAGCAGTGAGAGCTCGCCTGAGGCTGCTGCTCTGTACTATGATGAACTGGCAAACCTGATCCTGAGCTCCACCCTGGACCCACAGGTGTTGGTGAGTTTCAAACAAACATCTTCTCATGTCTTCACTAACGAATTTCATATCAAAGATGTCAGTATGCACTGGCATTCAGCCCTGGTAAGACTAGGGATGGAAACTGATACAATTGTATTCATACCAGTGCTATTATTGATTCTGCTTACTGATTCAATTCTTATTGATTCCCTTATCAATTCCTGTAGATTTCCTGTCAGCCTGTGACAATTTTCAGTGGAAATAAACACATAGCATTCCTTATATGAAATGCTTGCATCATGCTGTGTAATATAAAGCCTCAATTTAACCACTGCTGTTTCCTGTTTGCCATTAAGAATTTTTTTGACTTATTTGTTGTGGTTTCTGCTGGCTGCCTGCAGAGAGAGGAACACATTTGATTTTTAAAGCATGTAGAGAAAAGTGGAAGGAACTGATCAGGGAATTGTAAAGTTTGAAGACTAATGATATCTACTCCTGGAGCTTAGTGTTATTGATTCTCAACTTGAATTGGTTTTTGATTCCCATCCTTAGGTTGGACGCAACTTTGATTTGCAAAAACTTTTTTTTTTGTTATCCCAAACAGGATACAATCTCAAATAGTGTCCTGAACGACTTTCAGAATGACTTTGTTGTGGATCTGGGCCCAGATGTATCAGGGTAAGTGACAAGCAGAACACTGGACAAACTCAGTTCTTAGTGTTTGGTTGTTTGGTTTAAATAAATATCTCATTATAAACATTATTAACAACAATGATTTGACACACCTAGAAAAATGTCCTACTTAAGATATAAAGCAAAAAATAAGGACAGAATTGAATTTGAACAGGTAAAACAATCCTCTAGAGCAGTGGACGCGTAGTACTTGTTAGATGTTTTCAAACAAGATGTGCTTTTGTAAGGTCATTGGGCCTCATTTTCATCCTTTGCCTGAGAACACAATATTTCAAGAATGCTTTGATCTTGAAGAAAATTTAAAAAATTAAATTGAATTTGAGTGTTTGCTGTTTAGCAGAAGAAGGAACTGGTGTTTCTATACTTTCAAATGCATTTATTCGTTTAGTTATTGTCTGTTTGCCTCGCTGCAGTTCCTTCCCCTTCTCGGCCTGCTGCATGTACAATCTGGACGAGGACGAGAGTCAGGGAGCCATTGCCATCAACCTGCTTCCCCTGCTGGCTGAAGACATTCAGAACAAAGGAGAGCAGGGCGACAGCAAGAAAGCTCAAAAGTCAGTGACCACATAATAAAGTACTCAAACTGTCATGAATCGTGTATGTGCAGTTTTTTAATACTTTAAAAACATGCACTGTTATGATGTTTAATTCTCTTGTTTTGTATGTGCAGGCGAGTGTCTCCTCTGTGTTTGTCTCCATTTTTTCGCCTCCTGAGACTTTGTGAGGAGAAACAGCACCATGGAGACCTTGAGGAGATCGACGCACTGCTTGGTAAGAAGTGGAAGAAACCTGTTTATCTTCTCGTTTACATTTCTGAGCGCTGAAGTACTTCATATCTTTGTGTGTTTACATGTGCTCTGGCTCAGGCTGCCCACTCATCCTGACAGACATGGACATTGTGGAGAAAATCGAGAGTCTGTCCAAAACAGAGAAGGAGTTCCTCTGTGCTTTGCTCTTTCACACCATCAACTGGTTCAGAGAGGTAATTGCACTGCCAACTTCAGATCAGTCTGACTGATGTGTGCAACATTTTAAAGGGACCCAGGGTGTTAAGACTTATTGCTCTTAGATTAAGTGTCTTGTAACACACTATGGGTATGCTGCCGAAAGGTTTTTATTGATTTTCATCCCACTTCTTCCAGAATATATTTGACTTGATGCATTAGAATAACTTTTCTTTGTTTTCCTATGTGCTAAAAGGGCTTTTCAATCTTAAGGCAGGTTAAGGTTGAAAAGGCTTAAAGGATGACATTATGGGAAAGATGTGGAAAGACCATTTGACTCCTAAAGTGCACAGCACATTGATGACGCTTTATATGTGATTTTTCTCCTTTTTTAAGAAAAAAAAAAAAAGAATCGTATTTTAAAGACTACTTATGTTGTTGCTGTTGAGCACAAAGGTTTGATCTCCAAAGCTGCCTCTTATATTATTTGGTCCAAAATTAAAAACAGACACTCCCCAACATGAATGGTGACCAAATGGTTTGCATATTTATGAAAAACTTGTGCCTAGCAGTGACGATATGCAACGACACTTTTTTATCTCATAAGCACATCATGTTAACATACACAGGGTTCCCTTCGAGTTAGAAGCTGTGCGACTGAGCACTCTCTTCTTTTTTCCCCCCAGGTCATCAACGCATTCTGCAGGCTGAAAGAAATCGAGATGAAAATGAAAGTCATGACTCGTCTCCAGAATGTTACGTACCTACAGACGCTGTTGGAGAGAGCACTTGCAGGTGATCTATCCCCTTAAAGACCCTCTTGTAATTAAATTTAGACATTGACTATCTTACAATTGATTTTACAGTCATATAATTTATCTGAAACTTGTTTTTCAGGGACACCGGGCTATATTCCACCTATAGCCAACTTTGATGGAGAAAGCTCTGATGGGATTACTCCAAGTTCATCTGCTCTGGTTAATAAGACAAAGAAAGGTAAACACTTCCCACAGCAGGTATTTTACCTCACGCCAACTCAACTGTAACACACTTTAGTTTAAGACTGAGAAGTTATGTATATATTTTTTAATTGGACAGTACGCATTAATAAACATTGACATGAAATGTATGGGATTATCGCCGAGTGGCTAATTTTCATCTGCAGTCCCATTAGTACGTTGGTGCAACACAGAGAAACAGACATCTGTAATAGGAATGAAAACACAGAGCATATTAATGAATAAGGTCTTTGATTATTGTCAAACTGACTTTGTGCCTTCAAGAGGGGGCAGGGAAGAAGAGGAAGGCTCCAGGGAAGAATTCATCAGAGAGCAGCTCTCAGCTTGACGAGACTACTGATGCAGATAAAACCCTGCAGGTAAAACATTTCCCCCTCTGCTCATTTCCTCCTAACACGGTGGTGCTGCAGGTTGTACATATGCCTCACAGCAAGAAGGTTTCTGGTTTGATCCCTGGGTCGGGCAAGGCCTTTCTGTGTGATATATGCATGTCCTCCTTGTGCATGCATGGGTTCTCTCACCGACCAAAACATTCTCACATCCTCAGATATGAGTGTGAGCGTGAATGGTTATTTTACCCTCTATGTAGCCCTGCGATTGGACTGTGACTAGTCCAGGATCTATCCTGCCTCTCACCCATTGCCAGCTGGGATAGGCTTCAGCCTCCTGTGATCTATGTATGATATTTATAGATGATGGATGGATGTTAGTACCTGGCTTAATTAGGGGTGTGTATTGGCAAGAGCCTCACGATTTGATACGTATCACAATACTTTGGTCACGATACGATAATATCACGATATATCACGATATCACAATATTGTGATATATTGCGATATTCTACAATAAACTAGGAAAAACCTAGAGACAGTGAATATGTAACTTTTTCATTTTATTGTTATTGAAATATGTCTTCCCTTTAACAAAATATTGAAATCATCCTAACCTGTAGTGCAGCTCAAACTGTAATTAAACACATGAGGAACAAAGAGCTTTGAGTTACTTACAGCACAACAGTAAGTTAAATAAAAATCACATATTTGTCTTGTCATTGTCTGAACTGAATAGTGCATGAAAAAAACCTGTGCATACATATTTATAAGTTGTATTTTATTTCCAACTCTGATTAAATATGAGTTTTTATTTTACAAAAATATCGATACTAAGATTTGAAATATCGATATTATATTGGGAGTCAAAATATTGCGATATATTGCAATATTTTTCTACACCTCTAGGGTTAATCGAGTATTGTGCTTGGTTTGGGCTAATGATGCAAAGATCTGGTTTTTGAAACCTTTTGATAAACTAAAAGTTTAACCTCTGCCAAGGCATTTCCAACACTGTTGGACCAGTTATTGCCAAAAAACTGGAAACCTGCCCAACCTTTCACTGTTAAGAAATCTTTAAGTAATTCCTGGATCCACATTGGGATTAATTTTGAAAGTAACTGATTTATTATTTATTTACTTATAGTTGAATAATTAATGTGCCAAATTACACTGCATGTTGTGAATTAAAGTCAGTGCTATTGACTATGATAAATTGATTTGTTATTCATAACTGATCACAAAGAGTTGAATGTAAATGACTTCATGAAGTTAATACATACTGTTAGAATGGATGTAACCGTGCAGAGTGTATTAACTTTATGACTTACATCCCTGCTAAAGGAGCCTCCAGAGAAGGAAAAAGAGAAGGAGGTTCGACCAGGAGTGAGTCTGGTGTCCTACAGACAGTTCTTCAGAGAGCTCGACATGGAGGTGCTCAGTGTGCTGCAGTGTGGGTTGCTTTCCCGCTCACTGCTTGACACTGAACTCCACTCCAAGGTGAGAAATGGTTAGAACGGTTTGGTGTCCTGGTAATGCAAATAATGGTAATGGAAATAATGCCCTTTAAACTGAGAGATGTGTTAAAAATTTAGCTCAGGTATTGTTTACATTTACAGCACACAGTATGACACAGAAAGTCTTGCATCTCTCCTAAATTTCCCGTATCATTAAGGTGAGAGAGGAAGTTTTGCTGGGTCCCGCTGAGCTGGTTTTCCTGCTGGATGATATGCTCCGTAAGCTGGAGTTCAGTCTCACAGCTGCACCTGCCAAGAGAGCCCCTTTCCTCAAGGTACAGAAGAAAACTATCCCGTCATTCCTTTAATCTTTACAGAATTTTACATCTGTATCTGCACTTGCATTGTGATGTATATATTATCATTCATTTTATCCAGGCAATAAGACAGATCTGGTACAGAGTCATATTTTAAACTCTGCAGTCAGTCAACAAGCTCATGGAGTTTTTCACGGTAAAATGATATCAAACTACTTCTGAAAGACAAATAGAGATGCCTTTGTTTCTTTCTGACTACAGGGAAAGACTGATAAGAGTGTGGGCTTCTCCCATCTACAACAGAAGAGCTCGAAAGATATTGCCTCCTACTCGGTCCAGCTGCTGCCAACCCTCTGCTCACATCTGGAAAACTGCCACAACCATTTTCAGGTATGAACAGAAACAAGGCCAGTCAAGTTCATTTCTGACAAAGCATTAAAAGTTAAGAAATCAGTCAAGTGGAATTCAATGCTTTTATATTGTATTAACAAGACTTAATGGCAAAATTAAAATACAAAATTTTTATCTCATTTTGTAATTAAATATTCTTGAGATTTGTGTCCATAACACTGAGGAACACAATTTTTGTTGAATTAGTTCGACAGCTATTCACTCATTTTTGGATGCTGAATCCAAAACTGATCTCAGTTTTTCTCTATTCCATCAAGTTTTTGAACTATAGGATCTTTGTTTTCTCAAAAAGTATGAAAAATACTGTACTTAACAGGCTCAAATCACATGCCTAATCATTCAACTTGTGCTAATCAAATCCCCCCTATTTCAAAATTTTTATCATTGCTGTCGCTGCGTTCTTCAACATCACTCAGATCTTCTTGAGGAGGTAGTTGTTCAAAAACTGCCACTTGAATTTCAGCTGAATGAGGCATGGGTCTTGTAGCTGACAGTCCTGATGTTTTCACTAAACAAAAGTAACACTGTGCAAATGATCTTTTTGCTCTCTCCAAACCTTTGGGATAAAAAAAAAAGTAAACTTTTTACATGTTCCTTTGGTCCACATCAATAAACTCTCAACACGCTGCTTGCTCACTTTATGAGAGTCCCATGGCTTGTCTTGATCACAGAGTTTTACTTTAAAATATGGAAAATATGCTTGTTTGGCAAATGCATTGATGCCTGCCTTCTGACTTGGAATGGAGAAACTAAGACAAATATAGCAAAAGGAGTCAGGGTTGTTTTGGCATTTACGATGAGAAGTAGCAGGAGCAGACAGGATCTGAAACAAAGGAAAATATACCTATGGAAATAAAACACTAAGATGGAATACTTACAAGGTTTGAAAACAAAAAAAGCATTAAATGAAACAAAACTTAAAATGGTATGCCCACAGTTACAAGGTTAAGAGAAAAGCCGGCACAAATCCTCTCAACTCCTACTATGCTAGCTTTCTGTTTTCTGTAGTACTGACCTATTGGGAGCTGCACACCCCCCCACTGCACTGTCTCAGTTGTGACTGCACAAACAAGTTGCCACGTAGCTGTTGATGAGTCCAAACGTAATCAGCTGGAAAGTATTATTACAGCTAATCAGTGGAGTATTGCTTATCTGGAGGGTAAGCTGTGAAGAAAAAGCTTGACGTGCTAGAGATTAACTGACTACAGTTTTGGAATCAGCATGCCAATTTTAGTCTAAATCAGCACAAAAATCTAATTCAACAGAATTTTCTTTTCAAATTGTTCCCCAGTGTAATGTGTCAGGAAGACAGAGAGTAGAGTCAGAGAATGATGCAGGCGGGTGGGGAAAGCCTCACAGTAAAGAGACTACAGGTTGAAATGCATGAGGAGCCTGCACTAAGGAGGGAACCTTCATATTTGTGAAGGACATAACCCACCAGGCTACTGGCTTCCAGATTATTTTTTTGAGATCAAGCTTGAGTTTTTAAGTTTAGCCTTTATTTTTCTAACAGCACAGTTGAGTTGGAGTATAAAGCCGTTGAATTGAATTGTTGGCTGGATGCTGTTTTTCCCTTAAATTAAGCTTCACATTGGATTGGATTGTTACATGTCTCATTTCCCATTCCCTTGCTGTCAACCAAGTCTCTAACTTATGTGTACATGATAACTTCTGACTATCTGAGACTGCTCATGTTTGATTTCCTATAATTAGTTAAACAGATAAATCTAATGCGATAAATTGGGTCAGAAATTTCAAATACAGTGATTTATGTAAATGTAAATGTAAATGTTCTTTATTTATACAGCCCTTTACAACAACCCTTTCAGTGAACCAAAGTGCTTTACAATAGGTGCAAAAAAGAGCAATAAATAAAACAATTAAAAATAAATAAAAACAATAACAACAATAAAAACAATAAAAGCAATGGAAAGAATAAAAGCAATAAGAGCAATAAAATACAATAAAATAAAGTAAAACAGAGTAAAAGTATCACCACACTACTGGGTATTAAAAGCCATCCTAAATAAATATGTCTTCAGTCTAGATTTGAAAATACCCAGGTCAGAAATGAGACGCATTTCAACAGGGAGTTTATTCCAAAGCCTGGGAGCAGCGACGGAAAAGGCTTGATCACCCCAGTGTTTGTATTTCGACCTGGGCACTTCCAGCAAAAGTTGGTTTGATGACCTCAGTGCTCTACCAGGTTTCCGAACAGTTAAAAGCTCAGTTATGTACACTGGGGCGAGACCATGAAGAGCTTTAAAAACAAACATTAAAATTTTAAAATCAATCCTGTACTGGACGGGAAGCCAGTGAAGTGATTTAAGAACAGGAGTGATGTGCTCTCGTCTTTTAGTGCTGGTTAAAAGACGGGCCGCAGAGTTTTGCACAAGCTGGAGGCGACCGAGAGAAGCCTGGGAGACACCAACATAAAGAGCATTACAGTAATCAAGTCTGGAACTTATAAGAGCATGGATGGCCATTTCAAGGCTGTGGTGACTTAAAAACATTTTGACTTTGGCCAGGAGACGAAGCTGGAAAAAAACTGGTTTGGACAACACTGTTTATTTGTTTGTCGAATTTAAGTTCTGAGTCAAGAATCACTCCCAGATTTCTGACATTTTGACTGAGTGTTGGCAACAAGGCTCCAAAGCCAGCCGTCCCTGTGTCCCCAAACAAGATGCACTCTGTTTTATCATCATTAAGGTGAAGAAAATTCTGGGCCAACCACTGCCTAATTTCTGCAATACATGAAAGCAAAGAACTCTGCGCACTTTGGCTGTTTGGCTTCACTGGCAGATAGATTATAAATGTAGAGTGACTTGAAAAAGGCCGTTGATAGTCTTTTATTCAACCTATGAGTTTTTAGTACACACCCTGCACTCTTTCATTGCATTAATTTGTTCAATTTTTTTCCAGACAATTCTGTCTGAGAACAATGGTGTTGTGGATGGACCTGCCACAGATGTTCAGGAGCACCAGCAGATGTCATCAGCCTACCAGCTGCTGCTGCAGCTGTTGAACACCACCTTCAGCTGGTGAGGGTGGCCTTAACTACTAACCAGACAAATATTCAATCTTTTATCTTAAAAAGTTTGTGTGTCTCTTTATTTCTGATCCTTGTCTATGAATGTGTATACGGTCAGGTCTGGATTCAGCCAGCCAGGACAGCGGGCCCTCCTGAAAAAAGCTCTGGGAGTTTTGGCAGGAAGACTCAAAGAGGGGGGTGCTGAGATGACCATGGAGCAGCTTGTAAAGTGAGATTCAGAGATATAGACATGAAGGAAAATGAAGCATATCTGCTATTTTTTAAACCTTTATTTAACCAGGCTGGTCCCATTGAGACCAAAGATGTCTTTTTCAAGGGAGGCCTGGCCAAGAATGGCAGAAATACAGTTTTAAAATCAAACACACTCAGACTCACACAGCTCAACATAAGCAAGAGATAAAATAATAATGAAACATCAGCTGAAGCGGTGGCATACAGACAGTTTTGTTTGAGTTTTCACTAAAGATTTAAAAACACTCAGAGACACGAGGTTCTGTAGTTTAAATTCAGTCTGCAGATTGTGAAAAAGAATTAATAAAGCTTCAAATGATAAAAAAATCTCCAGAATATAAAAAGTACAGCTGTCCTCTTCAATCAGTCAATCAAACTTTATTTGTGTAGCACTTTTCATTCAGGACTTTGTAACACAGAGTGCTTAACGTAGGAAGTAAAATGAATTGATAATAAATGAAATGAAAAGTAAGAAATGTCATAAATCCACATACAATACACACACTCACTTACTCAAAGACATAAAGTGGAAATTCTTACAGAAAACAGAGTGAAAGGACTGAGGAAACACAACTTGAATTAAAAATGAGGAAACACAGGAGCTTAGACTGAACTAATAATTAAAAATCATGACGGGACATTAGAAAGAAATGCCATAGGGTAAAATATGTAAATACGTAAATAATTAATAAAATAAAATTTAAATAAATAATATGGTAAAATGAGAAAGCCTAACACCAGGTGTGTAATAAAATCAGCTAAAGGAGGATCATAAAAAGAGAAGCAGTATACAAAGAATAAAATTCCAATTATCAAATCTGAACTGAAATGTAGAAATAAAACAAATAAAATGATTAAATAAGTTAAAAAAATAATCACAAATAATAATATATTTTGTTATGATATTAAGCATTAAATGTGTATTTGTCATTGTTTTATTTGAATTAGACACAGCTTCGAGTACCTGATGAACTTCAGGAGCACAATGCCAAATCTCAGCACCGCCCTGTGTCTCTCCCAGCTTCTGTCCACTGTCTCTGAGAAAGGAGGAATCGCTTCTACCTACAGAGAAGAGACCGGTCAGTTTGATGTGACTGAATCCTTGTGTACTTGTCTGTATGTTTGATAGTGAGATGATGAGTATTTTTGACTCCTTTGCTCTTAAACTTCAATTCAAATGTCATTCAGAAACAAATTTGTTTTGGTGATGCATCAGCTCTGTAGTAAGAGGCCTTTTGGACCCCTTAATCTAAAGGATTTACATTTAATGTGGCTGCACTAATCTGATCATCTTTTTCTTCTTAGCTGGCCTTGCAAAACGTTTCCTGAGCCAAGAGTGGGTGACCGCCAGCGGAGAAAAGGAGCGAGGAAACAAATTCAATGAAGCTCTTCACACTCTCTTAAGGTGAGTCATTAGGTCTTCAGCTGCCTGCGCCAAACAAAACAGATAGCAGAAGTGAAGCAAAGTAGGAAACATGTTTAGACTGGAACTTTAGTGATATACTTAGGGTGAATTTTTAGATGGATGTGTCAGGATAAATACAATGAATTATATAAAACAAAGTTTCAGCACATAATTGAAAACTCAACCAGATCTAAAGGCCTTGAGATTTTAGTTTGGTCTTCCATATGTTCAGCCAAACTTCCATACATCTTTTTATGAGCTGCTTGTTAACCTGGTACCTACAGAACAAAAAATTTGCACAAATCTCAATTCTGACTGGAGGATAAAATTAATACACTTTAGTTATTGTGCTCATTGGCAGCCGTTTAACATAAGACACTGCTGATATCAAACCTTCTTACAAACATTGGCCTTCAGCATAATAATGTTCTGTGGACAGATATCAGAAGATTACGTTTATCTGTTGTGTCACACAAATTTAATGCTGACATCTGGCATGCTTAGCTGCTGATTTAGATTGTTTTTTTCTTTTTTGGCAAGAAAAGGGATCTGTTGGCAAATAGATCTGTTTTCATGATTTAAAGAAAAGTACATTAATTAATGATAAATTAACTTTGTGTGAGCATTATATCAGAGGTAAGAGGTAATTACAGTAGAATAACTTTGGTGCAGGCATCAGTATCATCTAAATGATCATTTTAAACACTGGTATCAGCATTGGCCCTAATTTTAACATTTGATGGATCTCTACATTTTGAAGGTAGAAGAAAATCATCACTGACCCCAAATCCAGTTTCAGTACATGACAAACATAAACTATTAAAAGAATTAAGATTTCTACCAATTACATTCAGATCACTCCAATGGCTGCCCGTGCATTTTAGAGTTCATTTTAAGATTCTTTTATTTGTTTTTTAAATCTTTAAATGGTCTGGCCGCATCTTACCTATCTGAGCTTCTTCACCCCTACACTCCTGCTCGGTGCCTCAGGTCAGCTGATCAGCTGCTCCTGGAGGTACCGAGGTCCAAACGGAAGCTCAGAGGGGATAGAGCTTTTTCTGTGGTGGCCCCCAAATTGTGGAATGAGCTTCCTGTCCACATCAGACAAAGCTACTCACTGTCCATTTTTAAAACAAGCCTTAAAACCCATTTTTATTCCTTGGCTTTTGACCCTGCATGAGACTCGGCTCCTGTTTTAGTGTTTTATGGTTTGTTTTTACTTGTTGTTTCTACTGTTTTTGAATTAGTTTTTAAAAACAGTAGAAACAATTGTTTTAGTATTTATATCTGCTTTATTTTATCCATTGTTTTAAATTAATTTCTGTCTGATTTGTCTATTTGTGTACAGCACTTTGTTTCAGCTGTGGTTGTTCTTAAAGTGCTTTATAAACAAAGATGAGTTGAGTTGAGATCATTCCAGTCTCTCTCCCTTACCTGTCACTCTACTTTTTCTGTCCTGCAAACTTTAACATCCCACAGATGTTCATCCACTGGACAATAAGATGTTTATATCTTTTCTCCTCAGCGTCTACCTGGAGCATGTTGATGATGTTCTGAAGGCAGTGGAGGAGATCGCTGGAGAGGGAATCACTGAGCTCATCAGTGTAGCCAAAGATGAGAGCTCTTCAACATGGCCCACTCTCAGCAGGTAGACTTCAGCACCTCCTTCCTTTGTGTTGAAATGTTTAAATAACTATTACTCATATGTTTCACACATTACTGCTGTCAGATGAGTGCATGCTCTCCTGACATGGCAGCCCTTCAGTGTATGATGACTTCAGGACAAACTTAAAACAAAAAACATCAACTTCTCAGCACAGTAAAGGAATGATTCATTATTATTCTGCTGCTCAGCTTTTCACTCGAGTATTTTCTGTTTCATCAGGCAGACATTCCTGGTCTTCTATAAAGTTTTGATGGCAGAGCTGGAGAAGGCTGCCAGGAAGATTCCTCCATTCAAAACCAGTGACAGCTCTGAGGTCTGCCAGCAGGAGTCACACTACACTACACTACACTACACTACACTACACTACACTACACTACACTACACTACATTCTGTTCACTTTGTTTAGAAACTGTACATCAGTTCAGTGATCCTCAGCACCCTCTTCTTAACTAGAAATCTGAACCCACACAAAAAATGTAAAAAGAGATAATGACATAAAATGTAACCACTCAGGTCTTTTGGATAAAAAAATATACCATCTTGACCTCAAATGGCACAAAAGTATGTGACTGAACAAAGAGAAGGGATGTGTTTAAAAATACATAACTACGGAAGCCTGTGAGGACTTGCATGTGCACACTTAGTCTGACTCAGTTTCCAGTGACTGATATAAATTTGAGATGTCTTCTAAACACCTTTACAACTGAACAGGCTCTGTTTACACATGATAGTGAGACAAATGTTTCAAACTGTAAGAAAACAACAGGATCTAATTGTTTTTATCATTCAATGAGTAAAATTAAACATATATGTGTGTGTATATATACTGTATATATATATATATGGAGAGAGAGAGATAGAGAGAAATTATATATACAGTGGGTACGGAAAGTATTCAGACCCCCTTAGATTTTTCACATTTTGTAACATTGCAGCCATTACCTAAAATCATTAATTCATTTTTTCCCCTCATTATTGTACACAAAGCACCCCATATTGACAAAAACACAGAATTGTAGAAGTTTTTGAAGATTTATTAAAAGAGAAAGGGGTCTGAAGGGGGTCTGAATACTTTCCGTACCCACTGTATGATATAAAATAATATATTATATATATAATTCGGTAAATTGCCTACCTTTCGCCAAACTCTTATTTATCTGCACACTTTTGTGACCGCATGAAAACTGCCACAAGACCCTCTTTTGTGTCCCGACACAATAGTTGAGATCATTGCCTTAGTATACCCAACAATTCTGAAATTAAATGTTTTTGAAGTCTAAGTAGTTTTGAGTTGTAATTACTGTTGATGGTGTGAATTTACACCCTTGATGTGTAAGTTTTTTCCCCCCTGTCCGTCATAAGTGAAACAACTGACTTCTCTTCTGACTTCATGGTTGTGTGTTTCCCTTAAAACTGTGTCCTCTTTTCAGGCTCAGTCTGAAAAACTGCTGACATGGAACTTGGCTGTCAGAGATTTTCACATCCTGGTCAACCTTGTTAAGGTCTAAGATCTTTTCATGATTTTGCATGTCAGCCTCTGTTCTTGTTCTTAGTTTCTTGCACTTTTTTAGTTAGTGTGTGTGTATGTGTTTGAGGGTGAGAGTGTGTGTGTGTGTGTGTCTGTTAGTGAGTGCGTGCATGAGTAAAGCCTTGTGTCCATGCGTGTGGGTAGTTTATGTAAGACAGGGGTGGGAAGGTTGGTTTGAGGGAATGTCATAATTTTTTCTTCAATGTAAAGCACTTTAAGCTACATTCATTGTATGAAAAGCGCTTTATAAATAAAGTTTGATTGATTGATTGATTAGTTTGGGAACACCCCTCCTCATGTTAAAATGGATGTGCTGTTTGGATTAGTTTTATCTGATGTGCTGTATCACCTCTGATGTTTTCTCACAGGTGTTTGATTCTAGACCAGTGCTCAATGTGTGCTTAAAGGTGAGAAGGCTGCAAATGCAGAAAAGTTTTGATAGAGTAAAGCCTTATGATTTCTAATTCACTGTTTGTATCGTTGTCTGCAGTACGGCCGTCTTTTCCTGGAGTCTTTCTTGAAGTTGGGGATGCCGCTACTGGACAATAGTTTTAAAAGACACAAGGTATAAATGAGATCACTCAAAACAGAAACTGTAGGATACTTCTGATAAAGTATTTATATATGATTTAACAAAAGGAGAGCTAAATAGCGTTTTAAAGAAAATCAAACACAAATCATTTGGCTGAATTAAATATACTGAATGCAGAATTAAAAGCAATTTATACTCCCTTTTTATGGGCACATTTTTATCCTCAGCCTCTGAATTTGATTTGACATGTGTTTTATTTTCAAATGCACTGAGACATTTTTCCTTAAAGTTTTACAGAACCAGTGTTGTGACTGTTGTGTGATGTTTTTGTCTCACCAGGAGGATGTTCAGAGCCTTCTGAAAACTTTCCAGCTCAGCACCCGCCAGCTCCACCACATGTGTGGACACTCGAAGGTACAGCACAGATTTTACAGCTCACGTTCTCTGATTAGAATTCAGTTCAAACAGTCAAGGAAAACAAATTGTTCGTGTTAAATTAATGACATTAAAAGTAACCCACCCCTCCCTACGTGCTGAAAACACGCAGTATGTAGGGCCTCGTCTGCTGTTCCCCTCATTAAGCTAATGATCAGTATTGCAGGATGGAATTCAATTTTAAATGATATTATGGGGAAACGTGCATGCAAATTAACAGTAAGTATATTTGCTGGGTTTCTGAGAATGTGTGTGATGTATGATCGCCAAACTCTCTGCCTTCTTACTCTGCCTCCCCTGCTTCATAAAGACACTGCTAGATAATAAACGAGTGTGCAAACACAAATACACTTCCATCATGAGAAGAAGCCGTTTTGTTTCTTCTGTAACTGCTCTAGCTCTTTTCGTACCTCCTGTTTATCCTGAACCTATGTTAATGATGCAGCTGCAGGTTCTCATTATTAGACTCATATTAAGCTCTGTGCAACTCTGTTTCAGTAATAAGTTGTGTTTGAAATCAGAGAAAAACTTGAGTCTCATTCTGAGGGAGCTTAATGTGTTTTTGGGGTGTGGTGGGGGGTTGGGAGCAGATTATCTGTCTTTTAAGAAGAGACAATGAAGTTTGATTAGGTTTATTTTAAAAAGTGACAAATACAGATAAAAAGAAGGCTTGAATATTTTACATGTTGCACCACTCTGCTGCAAGGTGCAAGAAGCCTCAATCACCAGCTGTATCTTTTTTTTAGAAAAGCTAAGGACTGGCCAATATCAGCCGAAAAAGTTAAATATCAACATCAGCTGATATTGTAATTGTTGTATATATTTACAGCTGATATATTGACCTTACACACTGGTCATATATTGACTGTAGTATCTGCAAAAGCACAAGTGTATCATAGGGCTTCACTTCATCACTGCATGTTTTTTTTTAGAAATAGAAATATCAATATTGGTAGGGGATGGGTTGTTAAAAATATAAGCATATCTAAAAAGAAAAAAAGAAGAATATCATACATCGCTAAAAAGATGTTTTTGTTTTGTTTATTTAAAATCAAAGCTACAATTTATGAAAAATACAATGATCTTCAGTATAGTGGTAGTTTATTTTTACAATTAAAATATTGTTCAAGTTTCTCAAAAACAAACAAAAAAGATGTTACTGCAAAAAATAATTAAGTCATCAGTTTTTTGATTAGTTATCGTATAGTATGACTTTTATGAAAATGTCACCCCTTATTTTATGACTGGTTTAATAAAGTCAAACTACTTTAGCAATAAATTGCAAGAAATGAGAAACTGCCAAACACTGCAAGTTAAAAAAGGAGAAGTATTCATCTAATCAATATAGGGACATTGTCCTAGTATATGTAATTATACCAGTTATGATCATGCTGTTCTTCACCATGGGTTTTTTTCTCCTTTCTTGAGTAAGTGGTGATGCAATATACTGAAAGGTAGTTAAAATATCTTAAACTAATTCATAACTACGCACATATGAGTGTTTTTTCCTCAGTTCTTTTCTTCATACAGTTCATCATATGAGAGCAGTGAGATATTATGAGATTCTATGAGCTGTTTTCAGTTGTTGGATGAGCGGTGCCTGCTGCTCTCTGTGTGGACAGTGCTACTGAAGCTGTTCTGTGCCTGAGCTAGAGCACACAGCCCAGTGTTACGCTCAGCACTGCTGTAAACTTGTGTATAACTTGACCTCCTGTGCTGAAGATAAGTAAAGGCCACAAAATAAGAAGATTCCTTGTAATGTGAAGTGATTTCCACCCACACACTTTTAGAGGAGTAGCTTTCTTCAATTGTCCAAACACACCAAGAAAGGCAATTCTACAGAAACCACCCTTCTGTGTATCTATTTAATTCTGCATACTGACATCGAGTATGAATCATTTTTGAATGTTTCATGTTAAAAAAGTACACCATAAAGTGTGAACGAGTTTTATGTTGTCAAATGCACACATGAGGGTGGGGAGACACTGGACCTCATAAAAAACTTCCATGTGGGTCCTACTTTGGCCAAAGGTGACCCTGAACACATGTTTGGTAAACAAATGTTTGTTTCCCTTCATCATGCAGTAAAAATAAGAATCCCTGCCACAATGTCTTTGCCCTCAGCTTCACCAGGACACAAGCCTGACCAACCATGTACCGGCCTTAAAGAAGAGCCTGGAGCTGTTTGTTTACAGAGTGAAGGCCATGCTGACCCTCAACAACTGTCAGGAGGCTTTTTGGATCGGCAACCTGAAGAACAGAAATCTGAAGGTAATGCATGGCCTCTCTTATAGCATTTGTCTCTGTGGATATTTGTGTCATAAGCTAAAATAAATGTTTCGTTCTGTAGGGTGAGGAGATTCTCTCGCAGATGTCACAAGGGAGTGATGAAGATGATGGAGAGCAACGCTCACAGCTGCCTCAGGATCAGTCAGAGGATGAGGTACTGGCTGTTAAAACAAGCTTAGAGAAGGTTATAAAGCCTTGAGTATACGGTGCATTATCATCAGTTTTGGACATTCAGATACAAAGTGATGATTCTTTATGCTATGGGTGCTTACTTACGATCTGAAAATGGTTTGATATCAATTACAGCAGACTGTGTTGGAGGGCCCTGCAGTACCTTCATATGAATAGTTTTAGTCGTGCTGATGCAAGACATTTGAAACACACATTGAACAGAGCTTTGTAGATTGATACAGAGGTGGTCCAACAGTTAGAAAATAAAAACTGTGGTTTAAATGTGTTTCCTCACTTATGATGTTGGGATTTTCAGACATCTGGAACATTTATCTCAGTTCAGGGATTAGAGTTGGTCTATTAGATTTTAGCTGCTCATATCTTGGGACAGTTTTCCCTTTCTTGTGTCTATCAATCAACTATAAAAGAAGAAAAGCTAGGAAACTGTGTTTCAAAAAGAAGAGAGCTCTGGTCTTTGGGGGTCAGCTTGTCTGGTACATTTTTTTAATCCAGATTGAGCCCTCATTTCAACTTGATGAGTTCTCTCTAAGATTTATTGTTAAATCATCATTGGGGCTGCAACCCCAAAGGGATTTAAGTTGTATAGGCTTTTTTTTTTCTTTTTACCACATTCAGTTACTTTAACACAGGAAGGCAGCTAAACGAGCCCTGACAGCAGGTCGTCATTAAAGTCATATTAGTGGATCATTGTGTAATCACATGTAGTGAACTCAAGTCAACTCAAGTCAAGTTTACTTATATAGCACTTTTCCTACAACATATGTAACTCGAAGTGCAACTCAAGATGTTAATGCCAGAATGCACATTCACCTGGGTTAGTGCATTATATAAACTGTGCTTGATGAAGTAGCACTACTAGCAATCTATCAAGAGAACATATTGTTTATATTCTTTATTTTCATGATATTTCAATTATTTTGTTTACAGAAAGATATAAAAAGGTTTGAAAGGTAATAAGCTGCTGAAGTCAAAGTTGGTTTTGTAACCCAGCCTAACAGCGTCTGTTTAGCGGGCCATTTCTTTGAAAGTGTAAACCACAGGGCTCAGTTAACAGGCAGCTAACACTGTACAGGGCAGTGGACTGATAAGATAACTGCTGAAACACTCAAACACCCAAATGATAAGCTGCTGAAGCTGTTAAAAGAAACAGGCTTTGTCTTGTGTAATTCCATAGATAGTGCATTAGCATGTTTCTCCTTTCTTTTTTTATGCACAAATGCTAAGAGCCTTTTAGCTTTCGTTTTGTATCCTCATCAAATGTTTTCATGTGTTTTCTTTCAGGCCCAGGACAGTGACTTGGAGAACAGGACGGTGAACAGAGGGGAAGATTTAGACCAAGACGATGGCTCGGACGACTCTGATTGACAGAATCTTTAACTTTTGGTTTGGATTTCTTATTTTCCCAAACCTCCATTTGTGACTTCATTGTGAGAGAAGATATAGAGACGTTTGTCCTGACTTTACTTTCTTACTGTATAAAATTCTGCCACCTAATAGGCACTATGAGCTCAAATGTAACAATAAATGTGTATAATAATTATATTCTTAATTTTTGTAGCAACAACAACACTGATGTTTAAGCCTAAAAGATTGATACCCTTTGTACCGCTGCATGCTCTTCTGTTTGAGATTTGAACTCTGCATAGACTCAAGGGCTCTGTGTGATACATCTGATTTTTGTTTTATTCTCTTTGTTTGCTCATAAAATAAAATATTAATGTTTTGAGATTCGGCGAGTCTGATTTATTATTCAGGTTTTATTATTGAAAAGGCTTGAAAGGATGAATTTTTAATCATGTGAGCTTCTTTTAAGGGATATTTGCTAACATGTCCACCTGATGTTATAATAAACAAATAAGTTATTTTGTGCAAAAGTCACTACTACATAATTTGTGTTTGCTAAATGGGATGTTAGTGATAAAGCACCTTTTCAAAATAATATAAATGCACTTTTACAATCTTGATATTGACTCAAATTTATTTGTAGTTACTTTATAACTGAAAAAGTGTTAAATCAGGGATGGGCAAGTGGTGGTGTCATCTCAAAATGTGTCTCAGAGGTCAACTTCACATTTCTAACTTTAAAACTAACTCAGGCTTCAGTCTGATTTGCCTCCACAGTAGTATGCCCTACAGTGTGAAACATTCGAGTCCGGGTATCATTGTATAATTCCTAATTCCTTTGTGATCGGAAAACGAAAAATGATGATACCCGGACCTACTGAAGCTCGAAAATTATTCAATTATTTTTATTTTTAATAGAAATTAGTTGATATGATTTTTGTTGTATTTTTATAGCATTGTTGAATTCATTTGGAAAAATAATTGTTGGATTAAACTTCAGCAGCCTGTAAGGGCATGGCCAGAGGGTGACCGGTTCTAGTCCCGACTGGGTTTTGCTCCGTTACCTTTGGGTCCTCAGGGTGTTGTGTTTGCTCCCTTGCACCCTCAAACTTTATCACATGTACACACCTACTGATGTAAATGGGTTCAAGTGGCTGGTGGTGCACTCGAGGGCCGTCAGGAATGGTCTGACCTGAATTGAACTTCAGTGTCTAGTAGTTAACTCAATTTAAATTTCATTGAATTAGCTCACTAAACAGCTTTGACCTTTAACTTTTTACCTCAAAATATAATGTTGCCATTATAATTCCTGATGAAAGATCTATTTCTACAAACCCTGAATCTCTGAAATTACTGATTTTTCAGAAAGTAAATTTAATAAACACTAAAATTAAGCGATATTTCTGGCAAACAGTGAGGACATCGATTTTGTTGTTAAATTACCATTATTTTCATCATTTGAAATTAGGGACATCAGTGTGGATCAGATGAACACGAAAGTTACTCATCCCTGGGTTAAAGTGTCATAAGTTAAAACACAAACTACGCTTTTAAAGACTAACAAAAATACATCTGTTGGTTTGCAAACTGAACTAAATGATTTATCACGGTTATGAGATCTTTTACTCGTCTGTAATATCACAAGTGACCACATTTCCAGTCACTTTTATCCAACACAAGTGTTTTTTTGTTCCGATGAGCACCTCTGATATAATTCGCTGTATTCTCTCAATTCTTATTCTTAAAATGTTTTTTTTAGATTTAGAATCTGTCCCTGTCGCGTTCAAAGTTATTTTATCCACCCGAGTCTTTGATTTGGCTTTTTTGGGGAAATTCCCATTATTTGATCAACTTTGCATCAGCCAACATTTTTAACTGCTGACTAAACAAACCAACTTTGGACCTTTACAGCCACTTGAAAATGTATTCAAACTAAATGACAGCGTTGATTTTTTTTTTTTTTAGAAATGTTGTTGATTCGTGTTACAAAGCACGAAAGTCAGAAAGAAACAAAGAAACAAAAAAAATCAACTTAAAACATGAACTCCACGTTTATTCTTCCAACATGTACCATCTCTTGTCGCAGCACTCTGGATTGAACCATTGTAATGAGAGGGGGGGTGTCCTTTCGCCGCACATAGACATTATACAGCCTTTGTCTTCAGTACAACCGACAAGGGAGAAATATCATAGTTACGTGTTTAAAGTATTCGTATTTAATGTTTTGAAGATTTGAAAATTATTATTTTTTTAAAGTGCCAGCATGATATTTTAGATGAACCTTCCCCTCCCTTGTACGCAATAATGATATATCCGGGAAGCGTGTTCCTCTGTTTGGGGAAATACCGTAAACAAACTGTTTTTCCTTTAACTTGAACTAGCGTTTCCTCCTTTTTGTCAGGTCTTTGCCATTTGAGAAACATTCATTTGCTCATTTTTAACCGCCCTTTTTTCTGTCTCTTTACTGTATCCGCTGGAGCACAGTGTCGGTCTGTGTGAGCCGGAGGACGTTCAGGCTTTACGGATTTTTCTACAAACTGCACCGCCTGCAGCTGAACCGTCTCTGTGCCGACCCACCGCTCCGTGAGACCATGTCTGACCTGATCCTGGTGCTCCTGATACTCGTGCTGCTCGTGTGTTTGGTCGTGACCGTGGGGGCTTACCTGGTGTACTCGGGACTTCTGTCCGACGTGATTATAAAGACTGGGCCACCTCCAATCAGAAATGTCACCATCGCTTACAAATTCAAGGAGGGATCATACAAGGACTGTGGGGCACTCTACACAGAGACGTGCAGCATCGGACCAAAGCTGAGCACCATCGGTGTCTTCTACGATGACCCCAAACAGGTGAGACCCCCCAGGACCCACCCACCTGGAAATCAAACCCAAACGCACCCAAGATCTACATTCAGGGTGTTCAGCTTCTATCATTAAGTGTTCAGTCATGAATGTCCGATTTCCCTGCACAGCATGAAGGCTGCACATAAAGGCTAACAAAGGGGAATTCTGGGGCCCTCAAAGGAAAAGAAAGGAAATGCTTCGTCCTAAATGACTACATTAGCCCTAAAAGCTAAAAACGTAATATTCTTCTTAAAGCACTAAGGTCATATTTTTTGCTGCCTGTTTGAAAACATGAACCTCATATTTTTTAAAAAGTATGAGCCTTTACTTCTGTGGCATTATTGTTGATGGGCCTAAGGAAACAGAACCAGACAGTGTAATTATTCTTTTGGCAGTCTACCAAACCATGACCAAAATACAAGACAGGGATCTGTAAGTGATCCTGAATAAATAGTTTTTAAACTGAAAAAGACTCCCACTGTCACGTGGACCTCTTTGCTGATGATTAAACCTAGAAAACAGGACAAAGCTGGGTATAACTTTTGGATCAGTAATGATCATGTGCCAGGATGTGCTGGAAGTAATTCTTGATCCGTAATGGGGCCTCAGGGACCCAGTAATGTCTTTAGGAAGCCCTGAACAACAATATTCTCACCCCACAGTCATTTATTGACATCAGTAGTGACATATAGTTTGAGTTGACACCACAGGATAGCAAACCTGGCACACCAGATGGACCTGGTTACAGACATTGAATCAGGTGGATCCAGCTGCTGTGCAAGGTTACAAGACAGCCTTTTTTTGTAAGACAGTTAAGGAGAAATGTGCTGCAAAATTGTGCTATTTGATTGATGATAACTATACGCTTCACTGTGCCAGTTACTACTATAATGTGTAAATTGTTGAGCAACAGTTTAATGTCAGTACAAGTGTCAACTGCACAGTTTCTGCATGTTATATAACTTGACAAAAATGATTTCACAAAAAAATATTACTGACTGTGGCGGACATCTTTTTTTTTTTGTTGCAATATTTGGTATTTATTATGCATAACACTCTGAAATGGGGATTCTCAAGTAGTGTGGCAGAGCATGCTAATGTGCCTTTGGAATTAATGCAACAAACAGTTACTTTTATTATAAACATACATGAATAGTTTCTGTAATGTTTCCTTTACTCTCTCAAGGTTGAATTTTCTCCTGTCTTTGACAATCTGTATAAAACCTTTGAGGGATAACCATCTTTTGGAGTTAACTGAATTTGCAGGTAGGGGGAGTTATCACTTTTCCGTCTCTATTTCACCAACTTGAAAAAGATGACCTTTCAAAAATGTGTTTTTAGGATTTTTTTTGATTGCTAAAAATGTGTTACGTAATTTTCAAAATAAATATTCCGTAAGTAATACAATATTCTTATATATTTTATTAGGTAGTAGTGATATGAATGATTAGATATTGCAGCATGTTTTAAAAGAGTCTATTTTTGAGGGAGGATAAGGTGTGCCGTGGGATTTTCGCCTGATCCTAGGTGTACTGTGGGCAAAATTAGTTTGAAAATCACTGGCTTAAAATATAGGGTAATAATAAACACTAGTTAATTTGTTTCAAGCTTTAAACATCTGTTGGGATCACCTGTGTTTTTTATAGTGTAGGGTTGCAAAGTTGTAAATTCATCGTGCTTCAGCACAACAGAAATGAGTCTAAAATCACCTTTGATTACAGAGCGCTGCTTTCATAAGCTCATGCACAATTGAATTGGAAGCTCCTGAGACAATAAAGGATGTGCCAACAATGTTATTTTGCCATTTTAGCTGTTTTTGTAAACTCGTTAGTGCTGTTGGCTCACAGGAGGAAGAGTGCTGATTTGATTGACTGCCTGAGTCTGACTGTGTAAAGTCTGTATGTTTGTCTGTGCATGGTTCTCCCATTTATCATATGATAGCCTAAAAGATACAACACATTTACAAAAGTTGTGTATAGCTTGTAACATCTGTTGTGATAATTATCTGTTTTATTTATAGTTTAGGGATGCCATGTAATTAAAGGGAGCTTCAGCACTGCTGAAAGGAGTCTGAAACCACCTGAAAGCACTTCAACTGCAAACTTGACCTCATTACATAACCACAGATCCCACAATGCTGCACTTCCTGATAAGAAGTTACAGTTACTCAGATATGCTTTGTCTGGCCTGGCCAGTTTCTCAAAGTCCACAGAAACGTTTTAACTACTGAATTTTAAACTTTGGTGTTTCAGTAAGGAGATATGGATGTTTGTTACTTAGCTGCAGCTTTAACAAAGGCTAGAAAGCTGCATGGGTTTCAATTTCAGCAACAATATGGCTGTGGAGACAAGAAAAGCAGGATTAAGACTAGCACTGTGCGGCATAGAGCTTTGTCGTCGTTTTACCATTCATGATAAATTAATCAGAATTTGTTGTTACATTTTTGTTGAATAATAATTTTCAGTATTATTGACTGTAGATGTATTTCTCACTTTCTACCTTTGTTTTCATTAACGATTATTTTTCAAAACGTGATGTTAAATTGTCATAAGTGCTAATTAGATCAATAATTGCGTTTGAAGCAGATGTTGTTAATTGAATGAGTAATAATGTTTAATATTGCAATTTCAGTACTAATTTTAAATGATGGTATTAATATGTTTCCTACAATCAAGCAGTCCCAAGCCTAGCCATGAGCACAGCCACTAGCATCGTAAAAGTTACCTCTTTGGGCCAATTTTACGGTGTATGAAATGTACCACAAAAGTTCCTTGCAAGTGCTTGATAATAATATCTAGTTTCAGTGTAAACAGTAACATGTAGCTTGAGTCTGCAGATAAAGTATTGTAAAGAAATAATCATCCCTACCATCTTCTGGCATTCAATAGGTACTTTTTCTGCCCAGATAACATTGTTATAGAGTATTCATAACGCTTTTTAATGGCAGGGAAAAGCAACGTAAGTTACCTTTGGAGCTAAATTAATTTGTATTCCCTGTCAGTCACTACATCCAGTTTAACTTGATTACTTACAATCTAACGCAGTAAGTAAAAATACTGCTCTCTTTCGAATTTTTAAAACATCTCATATGATTATACCAAATGCAATAGTATTTAACATTTCTGAGCTTAAAGATAGAAATAAAGTTTTTTTAATTGTTCAGTGCAGTGAACATAGAGGCATTTTATCTGATCCACTGCTGCCATCGTTTAGGCAATTAAAACAATTTAAGCTCATTCTGATACCAATGTGAAATACACGAGTTGTTGTGTTCGTTCAAAAAAACACATAAAAACTTAATTATAAATAAAATATGTACTTAACAGTTACATTAAAACCACGCTCCTACTTTCCGAGAGCAGCAACATGTTTGCAAAACCCCCTGAAAATACTGCATGCTGACAAAGACAAAAAATCAGCTGGAAGTGGTGGCAAAACATTTGTGTCTTGCCATTCTGAGAACTTATTCTTGTAGTTATAATCTGCCAGAGTTGTGCAGATATTGTGCATCCATCCATCAAGTTATATACAAGATGACTCAACATGATTGCAATG
The DNA here is from genome assembly GCA_036419115.1 of Scarus forsteni. Lineage (NCBI taxonomy): Eukaryota > Metazoa > Chordata > Actinopteri > Labriformes > Labridae > Scarus > Scarus forsteni. Next base: position 29,083,159 of record JAZDUH010000152.1, read on the forward strand.
GATTTTAATGACATTTTCAGGGACTGTTGGTCATGGCAAAAGAGAAAAGTTTCAGGAATTTCTTCAATGCTACACATTTGGACAGTTTTCCACATATTTGATAACATGTTGGCTAACAGTGTCAGAAATGCTTTGGTGGAGGTTTGTGCTCTCTAGTTTATTTGTTTGTCTGTCTTTGGTGAGCCAGGTAACTCATAAAAAGCTCTCAACGGATTTCGTTGAGAATGTTGAGAATGTTTTCAGAGAATGTTGATCATGGCATAAGGGAGACGTGCTTAGATATTGGTGGTGCTCTGAATTTGGATATGAATCCAGGAATTTCCTAATGGATTTCACCTTAGGCAATAGCAGTTTCCACATTTTCTATAACCACTCAACTAACACTATTAGAAATGTGATGGTGGATGTTCAAGGTCTCGGTTCCATTTCTAGGACTTATGATTATTTTTGTATGCTTTTCTAAAAGGTTTTTTTTTTACTAATTAATGTAGGGATACATTTGAAAGAGTTTCAATGAAAGAAATGTCAAGTTATTTTGCTAATATGTTGCAAAAACAGGCCATTATTCAAAGATTATTACAGATTTATTCTTCAAAAGGTCCTTTTTTTCCTTATTGCTCAAAGATTGATATAAAGAATTTGTCTTGTGAGCTGCATTGAGTAAAGAGCTGGACCATATTTGGCCCCTTGGGCTGCCCTTTGCCCACCTCTGTCTGATGATTTGAAGAAATGCAGCAACTTAACATATTTAAACTACTGTGACCAGCATATGAATGTGTCTTTTCTTGAAACTTGGACTAAAATGTCAAGATCAAGTTTTACTCTCCTTGAAATGATGTAAGATGTTTTCCTGTTTGCAGTGGCTCTTTTAAATTTGAAGTATGTCTCCTTAAGTCCTCTTTAAAGGCCGTGGGTGTATCACATAAAAGGTTACTGTACATAATTAGTAGAGGTAGTTTATCTTAATTCAGTGTGCATGTCTCAAGGGGTTAACTGTACAAGCAGCCTTTTGAAGGAACTGAGCCTGAGTGATGAAACCAGTGAGCTGTCCAATGCCACGTTGCACTGTTGATATTTTTTCCCCTCTCATGTGCTCTTCCAGGGTGCTTGTGCAATGTCTGCCTCTGACTCAAAGGCGATGTCCTGGCAGACAGCCTCTCCACGCCTGTGCAAACAGCTGATGGACATGTCTTAACTGTCCTCTCAAGGGTATAAATCTTATAAAATAAGACTCACAAACCTGTAAAGGTGACAAAGCCCTCTCTGTCATTCTGGGCTCAAACTATGAATGGTTTATTCCTCAGCTGAGATCTGAGTTTGTCCCAGACTTTAATGTCCCATCCCCGCGGTGTATCACGAGTTGTGTTTTCAGTCAACAAGAAAGGTCTGCACAACAGCTGCTTGTTAGAGTGGAGTGTTTACTGTGTGCCCAGCTGATACAGGAAAACTGCGCTCACACACACTCTCACACACACTCACGGTGCAAAGTTTGATACAATTTCCCACAGGCTGTAGAGACTACTTTATGGTAGTTACATTACTTTTGTGTTGCTTTATGACTAAATAACCTGTGTTTGCTGTTGTTTGTGCTCTAAGCTTTTGTTGTGTCACGTCTCTGTGCATCTCTGTTCAGGCATTTACGGCCATGGAAATCAAACTAGCTTAAATTTCTGCATTTGACAAGCTCATCCGCCATTTAAATTGATGTTTCTGAGGAGAGAAAAAATATACCAAACACTGTTTAAGACAACAATAAGGAAGATGCTATTGTTGTTTTTGTAAATCAAAGCTCAGGATTAATAAAAGGGATATACACATGCACTCTGCAAAGATGTCCACTTTGAGTCCCTGATGATTTGTTCAACTCTTCAAGGTCATGAGTTAGTGGTCAAGGTTAAAGGAGACATATCATGCTGATGCATGATTTAATACTTACATATAATATAATAAATTTGAAAACAAGACCTTACACCCCCTTAATTTTCAAAAAATTAGATATTGTATTTTTTCTGATATCCTAGAACGAGATTTGATGCCACTGAAAATAGGTCATTGTGAGATGACCGCGAGATTTGAATCGTCGTGACGACACGAGGTACCTTTCTTTTTATTGGAGTAATCTGATAAAACACTTCCTCCTCTGTGATGTCCGTTAGCCACAAAACCGTCACCGAGGAACACATCCGTCCAGCAGGGGTTTATAGCTCCCTAGCTCACAGTCACTCATTACCTGCTCTGGCCTGTAGGGGGACTCAATACGCGCTCGCTGCTTTGAGCCTGCCGGAAAATACAGTAGAAGAAGAAGGACAGGCTGGCTCAGCCCCCTATAGAACTGACCAATCAGAGCACAAAGGGCTGTGACGTTGCGAGGTAACTTTAGGTCAGTCTGGAAACCGAGTGTTTCAACGAGAGCTTGATAATGGCCTAAAATGAGGATTTTGAGAACGCTATTGTGGGGCAATGAAGGAACTAAATGACTTGTGCTGAGGGCAGAAATGCTTTACAGGCATCCTAGTCTGGCATAGTGAAAAGGAGAAACAAGCATGATATGTCCCCTTCAAAGAATCCAACGTTCATCATTTGCTTGTTGGCCTAAGTTTTTTTAATTAGACTTTGCAAGTGATTAGCTCTTGGATGTCATATGTCAAAGGTAAAGTATGAAGATGCTCGTATTAATTCTTTACTTGTTTTGGAGCCTTGTCCCGGTTTAGACGATCCCTCTGCTCAACAATCTTTGAGGTAATATTGGCAAGGCCATGGAGTGTTATGTTCATTGAACTTAATCCCTTGCTTGCAAAGATGATACCTCATGAACTAAAAGAGAAATTTCTTTTAAACTTAACCCACAGGTCTGTTTTGACTCAGGGTGGACATTGCTTTGATTTGAAGGTCATGCAATGTGTTCCATTTACCTCAGAACTCTGACCTTGAAAGTGGGGATTGAGCCACATCCCAGTAGAACGTGTTCCAGTTACAAACTGGTAAAGTTGGGTTACCTGAAGATCATCCGACTTCCCAGTAGATCCTTCACTAGTTTTCTCAGTGACTATCTAATTTACAGTTTGGATAATCTGACTCCTGAGATCAAATGAAATGCACCAGTATGTCAGAGGCTTAAGGCCACTGAGTCTCATGACCATTTCTTGCTTGTGAAAATAACATCTCACGATCCTATACAGGGATTTCCACAATGATTCAGTTATCAATTGCTCGGGTTTTGCAGGTCCTAGTTTAAAGGCTAAGGCCATTGGCCTCATGTTCAGTCCTCCTATATAAAATTTCTACACTCCCGCCTCTTCTTCTTGATCTACCGTTGTACTTTGACTGTCTGTAACCTTGTTCTGGTTTACAGAAGTTATATCAAGCTCTGAGACATTAAATCAAGTGTTGCATTGGCATCATCAATCATATTGATACTTACAAAACAGGTGATGGTCAAGCATTTCTAGCTTTTTGAACTGAAAAGAACATCTGACAAACATATTACCAAATCAAGGCTTCTGGCACATAAGCTAAAGGATCACAGTAACCTGGTCAGAGCTGATAAGAGCCATAATCTGCCTTGTTTAGAAAGCAAAGTTGTCTCTCTGTGTTTTTCAGTTTTAAGCATCCTGTGCTGTTGCCTCCCTTTCCAGCTGCTGACCTTAACACAATTTAGTTAACCATCATTAAAAAAAAGAATGTGGCTCTTTGGCACTCCTATGTGTCTGCCTGTCTCTCCTCTTCCCTCCTTTTTCTCTGTGGTCCGCTGTCTCTTTTTTAAGTTAAAGGTTCAAATGGAAACCCAAACTGTGAGTCACACAAGTGGAAAGTTTAGGCTCATGGAGAGGCATTTTCTGCTGGTGTCTGAGTTTTTGGATGGTCTGGATTACAGGGAGCAATTACAGGGATGTAGAGGAGATATTTTTGTGTAGATCTGGCAAATCTGTTAGATCTACATATAAACAAGTTTTAAGTTATTGTCCATTACATCACAGTTTCAAAATATCATCTTTTTTGTTCATGTACATTTACCCTGGTCCACTGATACAGCTTAAAGGGACTGTGAGGAGTTTCTAAGTAATTGCAAAAAAGTCTCACTTTTAGATATATGCCTGATCGAAATACACACTTTAAAGGAATATTTCACCCAAAGAATGCGTAAGCCGCGGCAGACCAATCCAGATGGCTTACGTAGTGCAGGGAGCGCGCGTAGACGTGCACTGCGGAAGTACGATATAACACTGTTTAGGCTTGAAAAATGTACTAAATGACCTCGTTTCGAACTACTTATGGACGTTACCCGCTCAGGACACTTTGATTACAGCGGACGAGCAGTATGAAGGAAAATAGGCACGTTTTTGTGGACTTTTATGGACCTTTTTCTTACGGGCGCCATTGTCCCCTGTTAGATGGACGTTTGTTGACAGCGAAAATCCCCCCCCGACCTCCGGCTGCATTTGAGACATCAAAAAAGTGCTCCGGAGTGTTGCTCAGCATGAGGGTGAATAGAAAATTAAGGCATATCATTCTTTGGGTGAAATATTCCTTTAAGATGAGTTTTATAGCATCTAAATAGGTTATCTATAAATGCTATTCCTTAGCTTCTTGGTCGGACCGGACAGGACAGGGCTGGACTGGACTGACCTGGATACTCAACTTCAGGAACAAGACAATTAAAACTAGAGCAAATTTATATTATTTGGACACGTCTTAGAGCACCGGGCTGTAAGTAGCGATATATAGCTGGCTACAAAACTACGATACTAAGTTTTCCAAAAATTGCTCTTAGTCACACATCAAAAACTACCGCTATGTAACTACAAAGAGATACATTACCTCGTCGCTTTGCATCCTGTAAGTTGTTGGAAAAAAGAAGTTGTGTAGCAATGCAGAGTTCTGAGGAAGGTCCGAGCTGCATTTATTAGCATCACAACAAACACACGCTTTAGCTTCAGTAATGTGTTGTGGTGCGTTCCAGTTATAGTCAGAAGTAGGAATTTCCGAGTTCCGAGTAGGAAACTGCAGCTGGAACGACCCCCGAAGTCATAATTTCGTTCTGGGAACTCGGTTAAACCTCGTCACCCCCGAGTTGACAATCAAAGATGGATGCCCCCAGTGTGAACAGTTATTTAGCTCCTGTAATAATCAATTTATTTGCACTTCTGACTGGGGTGTGTCGCTATCGATCAGCTGTATACATCGTATTGTTAGACTTATATTTACAAAAATGCTGCCATAGTGATAATCACATTCTTCATATGATATTTGTGAACAACAACGCAGGGCGTGCTAACAACAGCTAACAATAGCCTGGTAGATCGGCATGGTTTTTTCCAACTTCAACTGGAATGCTGATAAGCCGGAGATGATGTCACTCCCAATTCCGAGGTTACTGGAACGCAGCATTACGACAGTCGCCGCGCGTGCTCATGGGTAGCAGAGTCTTTATGACGCCAGGAATAGATTCTCCTCACAGTCCCTTTAAAGAGCCCTGGAATTAAAGATTTGAATCTTTCATTACCTTATTAATTGATCTGATTCTAGGGATTGCAGTTTCATTCCAAATTGATTTTGTGCTTAAACTGAGACCAGAAGCCATTCCCAAACCCAAAAGCAATGATAAGTGTCTTTTCTGCTCTGAATAATGGTTCTAAAGCAGCAGAGTACAGTGGCTCTTTAAAGAGAAGCTGTAGTTCCCATGTAGGGAAAATTTAAGGCGTTCACTCCACCAGCCATCACCAAAACTAAATCCAATTTTCCCATCTCATCAGTTTTTAATTTCCTAGCTTTATACATCTTCCCTTTTCTGTCTCTAATCTTCAGCTATAGCATCAAAAGCTGTGAGTGACTCAACTGAGGGCAATAGACAAAAAGTTGTATGGACCCCATCTGTTTCAATCCACAGATGATTTTAAGGAGAACTTGTTGTATTTGCTTATATTTTCTAAAGGGAAGATAGTGAGACTGCACATTCTTCCCCAGTGAGTTAAATATCTCCAAGACAATCATTTGGAAGTGAGGACTGTAGTAGAATATAATGGGTCTCAAAATTCAAAGTACAATTTTAAAAATGTTTTTAATATAAGAAGAGGAAAACCCCTCCTCTACCTTTGTTGATTGCTCCATTTAGAAAAGGTGTTCTTAAAATCATGTGTTTGAATAATTTCCCCTGTGACGCCATTAGGTCAGACACTACTATAACTGTTGTTACTTGATTTTAGTTTCCCCTCAAACTAGTCAAAGTGTTTATTCTTTTAAACAGACTTTTTGAGGGGATTATTGGTCTTTGTTGGTAAAGGAAAAGCAGTAGATATATTCAGAGGGGGGAGGGTGTGACATTAGGAGAAGAGTCGCAGTACTGAGCTCAAACCCAGCTAACCTGCACATGGAAAGAGCCTTCAAGTACTCTAGGTGCATGGTTGATATCCACTATTTCTTGATTAAAAAAGCTTATATTAACAAATCAATTTCAGTATGAGTCTGAGCCTTTTACAGTTTGTAACTGTGGCTCTGAAATAATTCAGCTCTTTATTTCAGCCACTGTCCCACCTGCAAGACTTTGCTGGGGGACACTAGCTGGCAGTTACCTCTAAATTGTTTAGTTATTTATCAGTGAAGTTTAATGTGTCAAATAATGTGTTACTCGTTTACGTTTATAGCTGCTCTAAATGCTCAGCAGGAGCTCCAACAAAAATGTCGCACAAAATGTGACGGTTGAGTTTTATACTTTTAAAAAATGTACTGTAGTTGTTAAAAAAATGAAAACGGGCACACCTAGTGTGAAGGGTGTTAAGTAGGCCAGCTCTCCTTGTTTGATTGCATAACTTAAACTGGACTTTGTAAACTGCTGTGTGTGGACTTGACCTCAATACTCAACCACACCAAGTACAAACAGGTTCTTAATCTTCTCACCGCTCTTTTGATGCCAAAAGTCTTTCAATCATACAAACCAGGTACAAACCAGTCAAATCACCCCTTCAGGAGGTAGAAGCACCCGGATTGTTCTAGTGAGGAATTACTTCCTATAAACCTGAATAGCATTTACTAGATATCTGTTTGTGTTTATGCAGACTCATTATTGCACAGCCCTCATATAATGCATTATGTTTTAGGGGAAGACAAAAAGTTTTCTCTGAAGTTCACATGTGGAGATGAAATATAACTACACAGTATACTCAAGTATTTGTAACAAGCAGAAGTTAGCCACTCTCGGATCAACTAAGGCATTAATTAGCATTAAAAAAAGTGATTTTAAAGGTCTTAATTGACATGTCTGACATCTTTCTGAAAAAAAGCCAAACAGGTTGAATGTCTGTAAAGAAGAATAAAGAGATGTTGATTACAATTCATTAACCTGTAAAAATATTAACTGTAGAATGATTAAGACATGTATTTACATTTATCAGAGGTTTAAGGCTTTTGTAACAACTTGTCAGCAGCTCATTTACCTGTCATGAGTAGGGATGGAAATATACTAAGATAAAAAAAAAAATCAGTTGTCATTGAGAATCATTAACAACTAGAAAGCACTCGGAGAGCGCAGACCTCCGCCAGCGCCACAGTTCTCAGCCATATTGTCATTTTGACCATAAATATTAGTCCTACCTCTATTTCATCTAAATATTTAGATTCCTTGACCATGAAAACATACCATTAGCGTTTGGATTCATAATATCTATTTTAGTTCAGTAGTTATTCACAGAAATCACATTTTTTGCCATGGCGGCCAGACGCTGATCCGGATCAACACCAAAATCGAATCAGTTCTTCCTTTACCCATGCTGAACATTTCCTGAAAATTTCATCCAAATCCATCCTTAGCTTTTTGAGTTATTTTGTTCACGGACGGAGGGACAGACGGACAAACGGACGGATGGACAAACTCTCCCAAAAACGTAACCTCCTTGACGGAGGTAACCAGGTTAAAGAATTTACATTATTTGTCTTTATGCTTCAAAATGACATTAGCAGTTCCTTCTGCTTAGCTCTGCATGCCTTATGAGTCAAGGCCTTAATGATTTCATCTGAGACTTTTACACAAAGTTATGCTCACTGCACAACGCCCAGTGTCTGTGAGATTTAACCATGGACCATAAAACCGGGAACTTGCAGAGGCATTTCTCTGTGCAGTCGTCTGCAGGCATTGAGTACTAGGAAAACCACATGTTTGACACTGTTGCTGCTGAAAACCTGTAGGCTAATACTTTGCTTCGCACAAAAGTTCCATGGGAATCATAAGCATCACTAGTTGAATTGATGAACAGAATCAAGACTTGCATTGGTATCAATAAATTCCTATAAATCCCCATCTCAACTCATGAACAATAAAAAAATGTGAAAAGGGTTTAAATAAAACTCATAAAAGTTGATTAAATGTTAATAAACACTTATGAGACTATTAAATCTTGATGGAAATTATAGCTAATAATTCACAACACCACTGAAAGTCTAGTTATTGTTAATAAAAGTCTTGCTGAATTTATGACAGATTTCAAACTGTTTACAATTTTTTATGAAGCACTATAGAACTCTAAATATTAAGAAGTGCTTAATTATGCCTTTATGAACAACCATAGTCCTATTTAAGCCAATACGTGTATCATTTGGTCTAATAATTATTATACAGTAATCATGAATTATTACAAGAACTTTGATTTTAAGTTTTCCCAGTAATATTAGCCTTAATACATGGTGATAATGTTCTTCCAGGGTACCACTGGAGACAGCTGGTTTGCTTTCCACTGTCAGCTGCCTAAAAAAAAAATCACTTTAAAGCTTTTATGATGCAGATATCTCTAACCATGAAAGTATATAGTACATACTTTATATCATATTTGTGTTCATTACTGACTGTTTTACTCTTTGAACAGTAGAGCTTTAAAGTAACAAGAATACTGTCTTTGGGCTGTATCTCAGTTTAAAGCAGTTTACTGCAGGGGTTTGCCAATTCAGGTGCATGCTATGACATAAAAAATATGCATTTGAAGTTTATTTATACAACAAAAGAGCATTCTATTGACCACTAGACATGCAGCCCCCTTTTGGCCCTGCCCTATAAACTGAGAGCTGTAAGAAAAACTTTATGTAATAATAAAAATGATCATAAACAGTGACAAAAACAAAAAAGCAGTCATACAGATTGTTAAGACTTTTACATATTCATGGTGTAATTTGTGGCATATTTTTGATTGCTTGACAGGGTGTTTTAATGAAAAAACAAAACAAAACTGATACTCAGTCTTTCCCCTGTGACATTAGGGGAGCAGAATGTGAAAGCAAAAAACCATATTTAAGTTTGTGTTCATCCAACACATTTTCCTTGGTTGAATTCTGTGGTTTCTGTTCCGATATCCCCAATTCCTGGTAAAAAACAGAAAATCCTTGACTCTCCCTGATGTCCATCCTGTTTAACCTGCTCTCATTAAAGCACTTCCTGAGAAAGGCCCCAATATTCTCTGGAAATAACAAAGTAAATCTCCAGTTATTTTTATAGACAGAATAACATCGAGTACTTGAATGAGTACAAATGTACCAAAAGTTTTCAGGAATATGAACTGCTGTATCACATTTGAAACCTTTTGGTTCATTTTACATTATAACCACTAGATGGCAGTGTTGGCATTTAAACGAAGCAGCAGGTGGGCGTGAAGCGGCTCCTGAAACTTCACTTATCTCTATATTAAATTTATTATATTTTAAAGGCAGTGTGACTCACAAAATGACTTTTATCAAACAAAAATTTGATAATATTCAGTCAAGCTCAAATGGCTGAGTACTGCTTGATCTCTTCAATACTACTGATTAAAAAAAAAAGCGTTATTTGCATTCATATGAAATTGAATTAAGGAGTCCGTGTTTAATGGCTGCAATGAAAGCATGCATTTAAGACCTGGTGCCTCAGACAGCTGCAAATGAAGCTGTCTGCTCTTTTAAAGGTGACACCCTCAGTGCATGCAGTCACTGGAGGCAACACCAATTACCTCAAAATCAAGCTTCTCTCCTTGATGTTTATATCTTGTATCCATTTCAGCATGCCTGTGTTTGCATGTTTTCTTCATCCTGCAGTAATTTATCTTCACTAATGCCCGAGGGAAAGAAGAGTTCAGGCGTCTGGCTCACAGAGGTCAGTCGACTGGAGAGCGACCCGTAGCAGTGGAGGTTACTCTTAAAACTCGAGTAAACAATTCAAGGCAGTCGCCTCCGGCTGTTCTGTAAATGAGGCTTTGACACAAATATTGAACAGCATCACAGACTGGGTGAAGTACAGATGTAATTATTGAATTCTTAGTTTGCAGCCTCTTTGTGGTGTTGCTGAGTTAAAAATGTACCGGCAGGCTGCCTGTCTGCAAGGAATCTCCAGAGAAAAATTCATTAATAAGAGCGGGCAGCAGTGGATGCTCAGAGACAAGTGTGTCTCTGTGTGTGTGTGTGTGTGTGTGTGTGTGTATGCCGAGGTGTGTGGGTGTTGTGAAGAAAATTTACCAGAAAGAGAGTGAGGAAGGAACGCGAAGATAAATGTCATCCCATTGCCTAGAAACGATGGATGAACCATTTATTCCATACTTGTTTATCAAAGCTTGTCAGTATAGGGATGGTGTTATTTCTTTCCCAAAACTGAAGGGACTCGCAACTTAAAACAGTCACTAATAGAAACAAATCTTTGTTTGTAGCCGTGACAAGTAGCAGTGAGTATATAGGCCTTTGGAAAGGCACAACTGTTTTTTTAAATACAGTATACGACTTTATTAACCCTTTCTGGCCCTTCCATCTTGCCAAACTCCAATTTACAACAATTGTGGGTGGCCCAAAGCAGCATGGTCCAATCAGCGTCCTTAAAAATAGGAAGAGGTGGGAGCTATGAGTGAGACCACAGCAGGAAGTGACTGCTGATACAGAGTTCAGCATAGATGCTAACAGCTTTAGCAGCAGTTTTATCACATCATGATGATATTTCCTTATTCAATGAAAAACAAATATCACAAAAACTTCTTTCGAGACAGGATATTTTCACACCACTTCCAACATGTTTTGCAGAGTTTGTTTTATGAAGTGGTTCACGTTCTGTCCTTTACACTGCGGCAGTTGTGCCTGCCTACTACATTATCTGTTTGGCCCGTAATAAATGTGGTTAATATAACACTCACCCAGTTATCTGCCAGGTATGCTTTTGAAAGGTTCTGCCTATTCCCAAAAGTTCTTTTGAGCTGTTGCCCAGATGGACTATATAATGAGATACAATAAGCGGTCCATCTGGTGTGTCAGTTTAGCATTAACTGCGAGTGAACAGGTTTAAAAAAAAGGGAAAGAAAAATGCTAATGCTGACTGTCGTTGACATACTCTGTTGCAAGACCTCCAGTAAGAGTAAAAAATAGATTTTCTGGGGCCGAGATTCATTAAAAATCCAAAGAGTTTAACAAAAATCAATACGAAATTCGAACAATAAGATCCCAATTTTATTTATACCTTGTTTTGGGAGTTTCTTCCCATTATCAACTCCTCTTCAGCAAGTATGCAGTGCTAACAAATGTCCTCAGAACCTATGTTTTAGAGATTCTTGCTCAAAAATTAACTCAGACAATGGATTTGTGGTATCCCAGAAGTCCACAGTTTTGGCCCACCTAGAACAGGCTGTAGTTTTGCACACATGTACTGACAAGTGGAGCAAGCAACAAAGAAAGAGAGAGAGGGATAGGGTTTTTTCTAATGTTTGGGTTTTGTAGTCATGCCTCAAACACATAGTTTTGTATTCCAAATATTAAATAACAGTGCATTTTGCTTTGTATGAGAACATATTGTTACATCAAAAGCAACAAACATACATGGCAACATTGTGAAGAAGTCTATCTGACGTAGATGTTGAAACGCAGCACTGAATAGCCATTTTAACCATACACAAAGTTGGCACGACAGAAAGTAAATAAAAGGATAAGGTGGAGTTAGTCAGGTCATTTGACACCAAAAAAGAAGCAAGTTGAAGGTGCTGGCGTGTTTGATTGTCTTGTTCAAGAATTTGATTTTAGTTTGATTCAAAAAATTGAATATTTCTTCTCTGTAGGTGAATAGACTTTCAAAACAGTCGTATGCCATCTGCCTGTGACAAGCAGAAAACACCAATGTAGGTGGAAGCTGTTTAGCCATTACATTATAAACCCCAGGAAGTAAAAACAACATTTTATGGGTAAGTTTCTTCCAAGAGACATAGAACATTTCTCTGTGAACTGAAAGGTTTCATGTTCTTCTGCATCCCAGTTCCCTTCCGGCAAGATTAAAAGCAAAGAAACTTGCGTTTTGCAGGATGTGAGACCTTTTAACAAACCCAAAAATGAATGGAGGCCAGGCTAATTAGATTAATGTTAGCCTGCTAGGCACTATCCAGTGAGCATTGTTTTGTTCACATCACATCATTTGGGGAGGACCCAGTTTGGGTCTCTCAGGGGCCCATGCATTTCTGTCAGCGGGCCTGCATTTTTTAATCCTTGATAACTATTTGATAGCAACATCTGTTGTAGCTCTTAAATGTGCATTGAGGGAATATCCGGATGTATTTATATTTTAGGGAAATATGTTTCAATGTCCGAAATGTCTGTCCACTTGGACTTTATTTTGGGTGTCTAATTGAAAACTCCTTTAAAAATCCCAGAGAGTCTGAGACAAGGGAACCAAATATGCAAAAAAAACTCATTCATTTTTAATTTTTAGAGCCCATTACTGCACCACTGTAGAGCACACCAAATGTAGCTCCTTCTAAAACTGATAACATGATGTGTTTGTTTAAACCAGAGCTGCTGGTTGGTCGCCCCTCTGATCTGAGATATTCCCCACTATGTTTTGACTCTTGGAGTAGAAGCCCCACTCGTGGCTCCTCATAAGCAGGAGAAAATGAAATGTCATGGGTAGAGTCGTAGGGGAGTGGCAGTGAGAGATGAGCAGAGGTGTGTGTTGCTGCCTTGAAAAAAAGGGGGGGGGGGGGGGTGGGTAAATTGGTAGGAGTCTGACTCACCTTGAGAGCCTTGCAGTGCTCCAATTCATCAATCGGAATTTCAGATCAGAGCGCCGAGCATAGCTGTGCTCCCAGTCAAATTTATTAGCATTTTACTGCTGCTTGTCTGTCTATCGACGGCAACCAACATGAAAGGGGGGCTTCTGGCGAGGAGCTGTGGCTTTTAATGGTGGATATGATATAAGAAATAAATACGCTGTTACTCTGAAGTCTGGTCCCATGGGTATTCAAGTCAATATTATGCAAGATTGTGGACATGTGTGCTCCCGCTCATATTGCACCCCCCTTATGATTAATAGTTATGGACATCTCATACAGTTAGGAGAAAGCAGAGATCCAGACTGCATCTATTAAACAGAGATCTGCCTTTTCATCCTGAAACACACAACTGTAGTGTAAGTGTATTTTTAGCATCAAATCTTGATCCATTCTCGCAAACTGTGGTGAAGGAAAACATTAGAGCTGACATGCTACCATTAGTCGGTGGAACAGGATGGTGAAGGATGCCTTTAAATCTTCCGCGCCATCAATCCTTTGACATGCATTGGCTGTTCAGTCCGTGTTTTGATGCACAGGATATTGGATTACACAGCTGAATATTTATCAGAACAGCTCCTGGAGAGCGAGGACAGGCAGAGGGGAGGGTTGATCGTTGGTGGGGAAGGAAGGAAGCTCATGCAAAGGAGGGGAGGAATCCATTAATATCTCCTATTAGAGAAGATTATCTCCCTGCTCTTTGACATCTGGCTGGCCGAGTGCCACACTGTGTCCAGCTGGCCGAGGGACGGTGAACCAGCCAGAGATTGTGGTGAAGGAAAACTGTGTCCTGCAGCGGGCTGCTTATCCTCGCCAGTAATTATACATGCCAGAACTCCCAGGATGCCATGTGTAATTACCAGCACAGTCTGAGAGCAGCCTAAAGCCAAAGAGATGCATTTGGTGAAGGAGAGAGAGAGAGAGTGAAAAAAAATCAGAAAATACAAGATATCCACTGGCTCCTGACTCAAGGAGCCATTGGGGCCCTTGTGTCATTATAGCAGTGGACACATACGCTGAACGGGGTGCCTGAGGACTTAGGACATATTGATGTTTGGAACTGCAATTGAGATAAGTCATCGTTTCATTTTAAGTGGCATATTCAAGTGGTTAAATATGTCAATCAAATCACCATGGTCTGTACAAATAAAGGACAAGCCACTGTGTCATTATCCACTGGTCGATGTCGTTCTGCATTCACCATGGTGGTTTTCTGAATAAACCACAATTCAGAAGCTACAAGAACATACAAATAAATAAATGAGCTGACAAGCTAGTAGATAGATTGATAGATGGATAGACAGAGAGATAGTTTTGATCCAATAGTGCTGGAAGAGTATTTGGTTTGATGTAATGATACCTCAGTGGCATATCCTAATTTTCCAGCAACAGTATGACCACAGCTGAGATGTCAAGATTGGTGCATTAATTCACCAGAGTAGGACAAAGAATGTCTTTCTTTAGTTAACTGAATAATGAATGAATGTTCATCCTCGCTACAGAACAGAATGGATATTTAGATAAATGCTAATTCCATTCAAATTTTATGTCCACCCTGTAAATGGGGACCTTCTCTTTTGGCTCCAATCCTTGGATGTAAACTGGCGCTGTGAAAGATGGTATCTCATGGGTGTTGAATGCATTGGAGTATTTTGATATATAAATAAAGGCACAATATGGCTGGGGCATTGTTTTCAAATATCCGTAGGGTTCAAAGATTTTCTGGGACTACATCATATTGGAAAATTATATTTTTTTCAGTATTTTTATTTGGCCTAAGATGTAATGCATTCTTGCCACCAGACTGCCTGCGTTCACACCGCAAGCGACCCAGCTACAAAAATCGCGTTACCCACTGACGTATCGTCACGTGTCTATAAATACCTCATTTTGGCATGGATATTTTATTTGAACTTTGGTCACCGTTGCTGTCAGCCATCGCTCGGTGACGTCACGTCACTTCGAGTTCACCGCGACCATATCACATATCATATAATAGGATATATAAGCTGACATTATTCCAGCTGTATCCTTTTCATTCACTTATCAACCACAAAACACTGCAGCTGATGCCCCGCAGCAGCATTATCTGTGAGTTTCCCGCGGTCCGTCTAGGCGGAACTATTGTCCTCACTGACTAATGTTTCCACACGGACTTAAATTGTTCCTCTGTAGTGCAGATGAAAAACTGTCTGTCACGCGACCACCACACACACACACACCGCTGATTGGGTATTGCTGCACAGCCACACATGACATCGACTGAAAAGATCAACTTTTTTTTACTTTGACATCGCGCGACAAGCTATGTGGTAGTGTGAAAAGCGACTGTCGCATCGCGGGAGGGTTAGCCCCGCCCCATCGCGTACATTGACTTTGCATGGAGAGTGATCGCCGAGGTAGTACAAGTAGCGTGCGGTGTGTAAGCACCAGAATTAAAAGTAGAGATGCTCAAGAACAAATCAAATTCTCTAAAGTCAAGAGACATTTTGTTTTTATATAACAGTATGTTTACTGTAATGTAAAATATTGTTTAGTACTTTCCTTCTCCGTTTGCAGATGATTGGCAATTTCCTATCATGTGTTACCATTTTACTTTTTGTTGTTTATAACCATCCTGAATGCAAACATATTTAAAGTGTGTTTAGTTAAACAAGCATAGAGATTGGAGTAATGCTAAACCAAGTGTCTTGAGTTGTTGGATCCTTTCAACCCTGTCCTTTTTTTGTTTGAACAAAACACTACAAAAGTTGCTGTGAATTTTGTTAAAGGGTTAGTGATTGTCCACAGTTTATATGACCTCTGAATCAAGATAGAGATCATGTAGTGGGGTTGCGGGACATTCTCTCCCCTTGATTGGAGGCTATCAAACATGCTGGTGCCCGTAATACATCAGCAGACTATACTGTATTAAACTTCTACACTACTGGTGTCCAAACTTGGCCTCGGTGGCAATTGCTCCAGTGTTGCTTCAGCCCCCTGTGACCCACCATTCATCTACATCGGATCTGCTTTTCCAAGTCTTAATACACTTAACATATGTGTATTTGAAAGAGGCCCAGTCATCCTTTACAATTTTGCATATGTCGTCTTAGGTGTAAAATGCTAGGTCAACCTGTCCCAAACTTCCAAAATGAATGGAAACAAAACAACTATAAAAGGTGATCAATTGTCTTAGCAGTCTTAATGTGCATTATTTAGTTTGCTATTTTGAAACTAAGCCCATTCAGGATTGATTCACTTTTGAATCCAGCCCTTAATACCCATTTGAGGGACTACGTCGTGTGGCACTTCAGGACTAGAGGTTATCGCTTGGTAATGTCGCTCACTTTTTCTCTTCCAATCAGTTTGTCTTAACTTTATTTGTCTCTGTAAGTCTACCCTCTTCACTGCAAATGCAGCTCCATTAATTTAGCCACAAGCAGCCCGTCACAGCATACCTGTGGTCCCAGCACTGTTCAGCCCTATTAGTTTCAATTTCCCTCCTGGTGACTTTGTCTCTGCTGCCTTGTCTGCCTGTGGGGGGTGGAGGAGGGGATGGCTTCCAATCAACAGAGGCAGGTTATCGCTCCGACACACAGAGGCAAAAGACAGCTCATGTTGAGAGATGGCTTATCCTGGAGTCTTCCGTTCTTCTTTACCCTGTGTGTCAGCCTCTTTGCTCGTTCATGGAAGTGCCTTAAACACCATTTGTTACTGTGTTCCTGATATAGGAAGAAAATGATTTGTGTGAACTCCTCAACAGGGAAAGACAGCACTCTAGTTGTGTGTGTTAGTTGTGCACTACATTGATCCAGTGCAACTGGACTGTGGATGAGTTGTGATTTTTTTGTTTTCTGGCTGTTGCATGCTCTTCACCAACTTGATGGGCTCCTTCTTTATGAATGCTACATTTGCTGCTTGTCACGCTTCAGTGCAGATGTTGATTTGACAGTGTTGAAGTCCAGAGAGGCCTCAAATTTGCAGATTCATTGACTTTGGTTCAGTGAAGGACTCTTGTATAATCACAGAATACATTTGAGCAAAAAGTAAATCCTGCAAGCCAACGAGTGCATGAAGGACAAATGCAGTGTTTCTCACCCAGGTTTTGAAACTTTCAAGAGATTTTATTTCTCCTAAGCCATTGATTTTCCAAATTATAAGGCATAAATATTTATATTGAATATTTATATTTTCTTTTCCTTGTATCACAAGTACTTATCCTGTTGTGACCAGTATCACCACCAGTGACCAATGCTGATACTGTTTGTCAATAGCAATGCCAGTGTCACCACTAAAGCACCAGTGAAACCATAACGGAGTCAGAGTGTCTAAAAAAAACAAGAGTCACAGAACTGTGTATGTCTGTGTTATGTGATTGCAATAGACACAAGTGTGTACAGACAGGCAGACTATTTTGTCTGTCCGTCTCAGATTCATCTGCTCTGTCACTATCTTTTATTTGGTGTGCTCTGTATGTTTTTAATTCTTGTTGTCGTTTCTGTTTTTAAGTGTCTTGCTGTAAGTGTGGCTAGTCTTTTTTTGGAATGCAGTAATACTAGCGATGTTGGCAAAATCAAAACCAGACAAATTTTTGAAGGACATGTTGGCTTTGCAGTGTACTGCAGTAGAAGCAAAACAAAGTGGATTGGTGGTGGAAAATTGAATTATTTTAGATGTTTTAAATACATTATGTGGAATTTTGTGGAGTTGGTTGCACCATATGCAGCAGTTTATGTCCCTAGCTTCTGTTCTGGCTGTTTCTGTTCAGAGGCAGAGCTGTCTCTGTCTCTGTGGCATATGTTCAGGTGAATGACATGTTCCTCAAACAGCCCCACTTAAAAATCCTTATCCATCCCTTTCACATATTTCATTAAAATTTGCAATTTTTTAAATAAAAAATACTTTTGTTTTTTAAAAAATAGTGACAACTGCATGTATGGACATTTTTGTGTCTTTATATTTTCAATTCACAGCAGTATGCCTTTTTTATTTAATAGAGAGCAGCTAAATGTTACATTGCGCTCATTTGCATATTATTTCATGATGGGATATGTTGCTAGTTTGAATGAATGTCGACTGCTTAGTTTTTCAAGATGCACTCAAGGTGCGACACCAAGAGTGGACACTGCTACAAAACTATGTGTTCACTTTATAGTTCCCAATGTGGTGTTAGGGAATGATTTTGGACACGACTTGGTTGTTTGTACCTTGTCAGACAAATTGAATTGGAATGCCTCTGTTTCCCATGTTGTACTTCACACACCATTTTGGCTTTCTCTGTAGATCCTGTAAAAAAGAGCTGGTGTCATTGTCTCTCAGTGCTAACTGTTCCCACTCTGCTAATTTAGCTTTGCCTTTGAAATCCATTGGCCAATGTGCACTTGTGTTTTAATGAACCTGCTGATGGTCACTGGTCACTTAGACCACATTCATTATGATCCTGTCTTTAAGCCACAGTTGCCATGTTGGTCCCTGTCCTTCATAACCTCTTACCACTTCAGAAATGACCAGCAGTAAATGGGGCCAGCGTTCAGAGTGATGCATCCCAAGTGATGATAGCTAGGAGGGGAGAAACGCGGGCGCCAAGTGGAGGAAAGATGAAAAGAGTAAATCCTCATTACGTGTCTGCTAATAAAGAATTACCTCTGTCAGCCATAGCGTTTTATTGTTGGAGAGCCCTCATCCATCAAAAAAGACCCTTGTAGCCTCAAGCAAAGAATTGCCTCTGAAATTACTTTTTCCCCCAACAGATCCTCAGAGACTGGGATAAGGGGGTTCAGGTAGAGACAGGGATGGCACTGTTTCAGAGGGGAAGCCATCTTGGAGTCTCATGGGTAATGAGCACCACCAAACTTGGCTACGTGTGTCTTTCTTCCCAATTTAATGAGCTAACTGAGACTACAGAAATGTGAGAAATGAGTGTTGGCTGCACATAAAATCAGGAGAGGGTTATTCGGGTGAAATTAGAAAATGTAAATCTTGCAGACAGCTTGAGCGTACATTCACGGGAGTTTGCAGCGCACAGCTGACTGGATTGGTTTTCCAAATCTTGGCATTGCACAATAATGAGCCAGTGTTCAGTAGCAGAGGTAAAAAAGCCCCAGAGTTTTTCCATCAACCAACTCCATGCTTCTCACTTCGGTCAGTCAGAAACCACAGTGGGTTTTCTTCTGCTATTAGGAAGAAATGGAATCACACTCTGCTTTTTAAAACACAGCTTTAGCTCTGGCAGGGGCTGACTTTTAGAGCTGCTGCCCGGTGAGGACAGTATCTGAGAATTTCTACCTTTTGTGGTGTAAGAATTTAAGAGGCAAACAAAACAACTTCGGTGGAGAAGACGAGACGAGTCAAAAGCACATGAAGTGGTGCTCTTCTCTCTCCTAATTGGCTGCAGTCTCTAGGGTTTGTTATCTGGAGGGAAGCAGAGATGAGATGCAGTCAGGATGGCTGTTTGTTTTTATACCCCTGTGTGGGATGTGAATGATAGCTAGAGCCCTGAATGATATCATTAGTGAACTACTGGCTCGGTGTACACACTCCAGTCAATCAGTGTGGAGAGCTTGAGAGATAGTGAGATGGTAAAGATACTGAAGCGAGACCGTGGGAGGACAGTTGTTATCCCCTCTGTGTGTGAATGGTTATTGTTGCGTCTTATCATAGACCACCAGTGTTGACAAGGAGCAGCCCAGTGCAGAGAGCTTGTTGACTTCTCCATACGATTAATTCTTTCATGTAGGAAAGTGGGCGATGCAGGCAAACTCCCGCACGTAAATCCAAGTTGAGAACTTGTGAACAACAATGAAAATGATAAAGAGCTCAAGATAAAGGTTTTAAAGGACATGGAAGGTTTTTGAGTTTGTATCAGGGATGCACAGTGTTGGATTTTATCACTGTCCAGTATGCTGATCTTTTCAAACTTATTTTAGCAGATACTGATGTCAATACATTTATTTGGTTAGATGAAGCTTTATTTTTGATTTTTGGAGTGACATAGGACTGTGAGACCTGTAGAGCCCAAAATACAAAATTGAGTTTTATATATGACTGAAAGATATATCGTCATCATATCCATATCGAGGTATGAACATTCAAGATATTAATATTGAAAAAGCAACAATATAAACAATATAGTTTTCCCCATGCTTGCCCTGCAGGTACAGCTCTGGAAACACAAAAATATTCATCTTTACGATTGCCCTTGAGTGCACAGCTTGGTTTTCACCAAACCTGTAGTCATATCATATCATATCAGTATTGAGATATTTGACAAGAATATAGAGATATGAAATTTTGTCCATATCGTTCAGCCCTAGTTCTATATAACAAGATTATACTTCCTTCCATCACCTTTATTCTTTATCTTTATGCTATATTATTCTTTATCCCTTTTGGCCTCGCTGAGGGCTGGAGCCCATCCCAGCTTGTATTGGGTGAGAGGTGGGCTACACCCTGAACTGGTTGCCAGCTGAACACAGTGCCACATGGAGTCAGACAACCATTCACACTCACACCAGGTATCTAAGAGCCATTTAGAGCCACCCATCAGCCAAATGAGCGTGTTTTGGTCTGTGGCAGGAAACCAGAGAGCCTGGGGAAAATCTTTTGAGCTGTTATCTACAGATACTTGTACTATACATATCCTGCATCTCTATGTCAGTATGAACACAGTGATACTGTTATGCCATATGTCAACTGACACTGATAGGGCAGCATCAGACCCCCACTTCTTCTCATGTGGCCCCAAGAACATGATCAAATTCTGAAAATACATGGATGGAAACATATTTTGTGGATTTAAGCCTGTATTTTTCTTCCGTTCAATTGTTTGAGCTTCAGACTAAAATAGTTTTATCAGTAATAAGTAAATGTTTGATCTGTTATAAACGTATTTTTGGCGTTTTGTGCCTTTATTGATAGGAGAGAATGACAGTAGATTGGCTTGTGCAAGGGGTGAGAGAGTAGGGGAAGACACTCCAAAGACTGGCCACGGGCTAGATTTGAATGTGGACCAGCAAAGGTACATACAAGGGATATGCCTGGTTGTTAACCACTCCGCCAAACCAACCACCCATATGTTTGATCTGTTATAAAGAAATCAACCAATCTGTGATTATTAACAATAAAAACATATGTATGCTGGTGACAACATAAAGCCCCGAAATAACAAATCAGAAGAAAATAAAAACATTGAAACAGAGTAATGTTTACTAGACGGAAATATTTTATGCTAACTGCCCCGACAGCATCTGTAAAAAAAAAAAATAAAAAAAAATAACTGTCCTTGTTAAAGTTTTATGATTCTTGGTTTAAGGTAATTGAGTTTGTTTTATCCATTATTTGATTCAAATTGTAGTTTAACGTTTTTAATTATTTACAAATTTAAATAAAAACATGTTAGACTACCAACAGGAAAAGTTAAATCAGTGTTTTATGCCACATTAGGACATATCTCCAAGCAGTATTGCTAATTTGACTCGTACATTCAAATAACAGATAGTTCCTCTTACAATTGATTTCATGATAGATGATCAGCATCCAAAGGGGGCACCATAGCAAAGATCATTGACTTTATTTGTACAAAGTCACTTCTTTTTCTCCACAGACACTTTGAGGGGCAGATCATTGAATGTTTGTCAATGATAAGCATATTTTTGGTGTAATTTATATAATGTTTAATTATTTCCCCTAAATGTACATTATGTAATTCCTTGCCTTTAAAACTGAGCTCAGTCCCTAATCCTCCATCTGTTTCCATGCTGGGAGAAAGTATGATATATTTTGGATGTCATGTCGTCCATCACTGGGTCTGACACTGATATACTGAATCACAAGTGTTTGGATGTCAGCTCCTAATGGCTGGAGGATAGTGTGAGTTAAACAGATCAAACATGAAGTCATTTTTTGATATTACTATTTTTCTATGTATACTTTATTTTCTTCTTCCTGACTTCTTATGTTTATTAAGTTAATTGGTTTTGCACCAGTTTATGTAGTCAAATTCCTTGTGGAAACCAGTCAATTTGTAGAAATCAATCAGTCTGTATTTTCCCCATAGTGCTGCAAATGTAAAACAATTTGCAAAGAAATTGTGTAGAGGAACTGATATTCCATAATGGGCTATCTAAGAACTGTTTCATAATTCTTTACTTGCACCCTGCCATAACAGCGGCTTTATTTTCCCTCAGGCCAGTGATGATGCTCTTGTAAAAGTCGTCACCTTCTTTTAAACTCCACTCTTATGCTATTTAAAATGTCATTCCTTCACTATGTTCCACTAGTGTTTAAAGGATATGATCCCTTTATAACAATGCCATCAGGATTTACTCCACCAATCCTCACACAGCAGTTGTAACTGCCTAGTTTGCATTGACTCATTGCGACGTTGTAAATAGATATTATTTGTACCTTGTGCTGCCTTGAATGAATAATTCCCTGTCTGAAGCCAGTGATCTGTGCTCTCTGAGTCACCATTAAACATGATGACAAGGGTCTCAGTCAGGTGACAGTAAAGATTATCTGCTCATGTTGAACAGGAAGTGTCAGTCATTATTATTACCCACATGATTCAGACATTAAGAGACACAGAGGGTTAGGGGTGGGGGTGATCAAATAGATTTATCTCAGCTGGGGGAGTCTCGCCAGCAGCCAACAAATGCTGAATTATGGCACCGAAGCTGCTCTGTGAACAAAGTGGGATGCTGGGGAGAAGTGCGGTGTAGTAGCAGCACAATGCTGTCAAAAATATTCCTGAATGTGAGAAATGGAATGGAAAGAAGGGAGAAGATTGTGGTGTTTAGATGTGATAATTATGCAAAGATGCCCGGGACATGAGGATGAGTGTTGCTGGCTACCATCTGTGGCCTCTCTGTGCCAGGCTCCCACAGACTGCCTCTGTTACAGAGCGCAGAACAGCAGCAAGGCTTTAGGAACCACAGCAGGGCCTCTGCAGTTTGTTCTCTCCAGTAACAGTAAAACTACTTTATTCTTTGTCATAGAAAATCAATGCAGTGGTTCTTATTTGTATTTCAGGCTGTAACTTTTTTAAAAATGTTTATAATGTGCTGACAAACACAGTCCTTAATAAAAATGTGGACCATATATTGATGTCCTTCCATTATACAGAACTGAAGCCCTGACAATATTACTGTAGGCTTTATAAATAAGGACTGTATGTCATTTTCCCTCCCAGTGTGCAATATCATTGCCAGTATAACCCCTGCAAAACAAGCGTAGACTTAATATTAATATGTATGAAATGTCCATATATATTCATTGTACAGAATTGAAGCCAACACCCCTGCAATGGAAATGAAAGAGATCATGAAGTAACATGTGAATTGATGCAACAGATCAGCTGCTAAGCTAAAGATATATAGCACAATAATTATATTTGTAGAAAATAGCTTAAAATGAATTACCAGAATGGGCAGATATTAAATATTCTGCTGGTATTTAAAGCTGATATATTAGCCTTATATGTCTAGTATGTCAGTGTAATATCAGCAGGATGCATGAATGTATCATTATGTTTCACTTTGTTATCCACCCTTTAAACAAACTGTATCATAAAATACAGTGAAATTAGTGAAGATTCTTGCTTCATACCTTTTCTAACACAAATAAACTATCCTAATGAGAAGATCCTGTTGTTAACTTTTGAAATCTGGATTTCATAATTGACCATTATGATCAGTAGCGATATTCCAAAAATCCTGACAAGTGAGTGTGGAAATATCACCACATTGATTGTTAACAAAACAACAAAACAAAACATTATTGTGTATACCTAATTCTGCACATTGAGGATCCTATGTTTCATAAAATGATTAATCTGTATTGTATGGATTTTCTTCATCATTCATACCATTGCCAACTGTAAAAATGTATATATCAGAACATCCTTCCTTTTCTGTGGGAAGTGCTTTTAAAGATTAATGTGGTGGAGAGCAGTGTGATTCTATATAAACTGGGACTTTTGATAATGGCTTTGCTTGAAATGAGCATCCCTAATAAGTAAAATAGAAAAAACTCCTCGTCTTTCAGTCCACAACAAAACAAATCTTTTGCCAGTTTAGATTAGACACTAAGAATTATGGTAAATGTAATGACTTAGTCTTTATGTTCCCTCTCATATTTCTCATTTATTCTGCTGGTCTGGTTAAGAAAGCTGCAGGAGCCCTGATTGTAAATAGAGCTGTCAATCGCTAAAGTGTTTCTCTTTTCAGCATCAGATGACAAATGAAATCTGTACTTCTTGGTCAAATAAATGCTTGGGCATAAATCAGCATAATAATAACAAACCGTCATGGTAGACTGCAGGTTTGAGAACAATAACTGAGACACATATTTTTGCTTTTTAGTTTGAACCAGGTCCCTTTTATTAACATGGTGAAGGCCAGGTTCTTATCCAAGACTGAATCAATGCAGAGGAACAAGCTCTAAGTATTTTGTCTACAAGCTGTGTGCAGACAGATGTGAGTGGGAGAATCACAGTCAGAATTTTCTGATAGACAGTTCTGACTGATAATTTATGAGGTGATAGTGAGTCTGTGTCTCTCTCATCTGCATGCAGACATGTGGGCACTTTAACAGACATTATGGTGGCAGAAACACTTTGTAGTGAAGGAGACTGAAGCCGGCTTGTTTCCGCTCTCCTTAAGTGTCACCAGAAAGATGTATAGTCCCTGTGAGTTTCTCTCTGTCCTCTTCAAAAAGAAATCAACATTTTTTAGGCCAAGTAACTTGCTCTAAAGTCACTTTATGTTGCATAATGGGAAGATATTTATAGGTAACAAAGTATGTCTGACTCTAACTCCTTATTAATTGATACCCTGAGATCAGGGTGGAAAAATATAGTTACAGAGGACCACATTAGCATAATAATGCCAGAGGGACAATCCTTTCAATTACAATTACTTACTATTCGAGGGATACATAAAGGACAAATCATAATCAGTGTTACTAAATAAACATGTTTAAGTGTTTTAGCTCAAATGCAATCAGCAATACTTAATGTCATAAGACGAACAGGACTTTTAAGCCACTTTCAGCAGCCTTTTTGGTACAACTGTTTACTGGTTGTCAAACCCTATTTTGCCTGTTTTTTTAGTTTCTGTTTTGGCAAATGCACATTTGGGAATGTAACGGAAACAATTACCAACAATTTAAAGGTTTATATTATGGAAGCACTGTTTTCTGATGCAGTCATGCCAGATTTTTTTAAGGACTACTCCAAAAACCTACCTTTTTTATATGTCAAAACGTTGAGTAGACTGCATCAAGAAAGGATGTCGCCCACGTCTGGCCCCCGGGACTTGGGTCAGTTTCCCAACCCTGCACCAGGTCACTCAGTGGCAGAATTGGAACTACAAAGAACTTGACTTTAGGGCTGTCAGTGCTCATGTGTTAATTGTAGTGGAATCAAGCTCAAACAGTATCCCATATTCATTTTAGAATCACATTATCTGTGCACAATTTTGATGTTTTAGGTGCATTGTATTGTTGGCAGCCCCTGCATTCTACCCACTGCAGTGTTTCTTTGCTTCTCATGTAATGGAAAATAAGACCACAACTGCTTATTTAAATGTCTCAGCACACGGTGACATTTATTGTATGATTGTTATTGTTGCTGTAGGGCCTGATCTACTAAGATCCCAAATAACAAGCGCTAAATTGTGTGTGCAAACTAAAAAATTGCATATGCTATTGGCGAGCATATTGTGATGATCTACTAGAGGGACAATCCTGCGTTTTTCCTTACGTCCTCTGACCTGTGTGGCGTCATCTGTGAGCTTGTTGCGCCACAGAAAAATTTTTTGCGGTTTTTGTTGGAGAGTGGATGCTGTTTTAATACTTGGAAGTTTTACTGCATCAGTATCATGGCTGAATATTTACCAGATTTCAGTGATTGATTTGGTAAAACATGTTTACTGGTTGCCCTAAATCCTCTTCACTTTTTTCTCGTCCAGCCAGTACAGACTTTTACCGTGTTACAATGCTAATTAGAGAGCTAGCATCTGGGCATAATTATAAACACTTACACAACACATACAATACTTTTATTGTATGCATATATTAGTTATACTATTTATGGATAGTTGACCATTTGGTCCCTGTTTTCTGGCCCCTCCAATTTATTTTGGGTACATTGGGTATCCTACCTGCCCTGTTGATCAGATCCTCTAATGTAGTTACACTTGGGTACTGTATCATCCCGACACATCGGCTATTGGGCAACAGGTACTCATTACACAGACATTCTTCCTCTGTGGGCATAGAGTCACAGCAACCACAGGAGCACCACCAGTCCTCAGAAAATTCTTATGCAGCAGCTGCTTCACCATTTGTGTTGGTCATTGCTATTCTTTAGCTCTTGAGTTTGTAGCAGCTCTCGTCCATCTCTGGCTCAAATAAATATGGGTGTCAGAATGAAAAAGGCTCTCACTATCTTAAATATTCAGCCATGATACTGCATTTATGTCTATGCATATGCTGACATTTTCTGTTATTGTTGCAACAAGTTCACAGATGACGCTACACAGGTCAAATAAGCGCAATGCTTACAATGCTAATTAAGAGCTAGCATATTGGGTCTGTGCAAAATAAACACTTTTAATGCTCAAACTTATACGGGATGCAGTTGTTATCAGCTATGTGCCGTGTGCTAATTGATAACTGGGGCAAAAGTGTAGTGGATTGTACCTCTAATTTAAAACTACACTTGGGGCAATACATTGAAATACCAAATGTCCTTCAACTGAAAATCTGCATAATCCATTTATTAGCTCTGAGTGACAAAGTGATTCTGACTATGAAGGGGATCTTTTTTATGTAGGTTAAATGATCCCCTCCATGATGTAATTAGGGCACAAAACAAAGAGGGTTTACTTTACATGTGTGTGTCTGCATGAGCATGATGGCACACTGGATCGCCCTTATTTTTCCAGTCCTTCATAATGATAGACCACCTCCAAATCTTTCCGTCATTCATCCAAAAATTGGTCAAATAATGGATAATATTTGGTTAATGCCATTTATAACAGTCCGACGTTGTCAGCCCCCTGTGCGTAATGCTGTGCCAGTTTGCACCTACCTTTCAAATGTGCTAAATATAGGCGCAAAAACACAGAGCACAACCAGCTTGGGGTTTGATAAATCACATTGCAGGTGCTAAATGATTATATTTGCATCTCCTCCTCCTAGTATTATGCGTGTTCTTATAATCTGCATGTATTCATGAAGGCATACATGCTAAATGGATTGTGATTTTGCTCATTAGACGGGCGCAATCCTCAGTGTACCCTGTTAGTAGAGTAGCTTATCAAGTTTGCATGTGTTTTTATACAAAAAAATTGGATGGTGAAGCTAGGATTGATATGGCAAACATGGGCTGTGTTCCAGTTACGAGCTGGAAAATTTAGGGCACTTGAGGATCCTCAAGCTGTCTGTTTAGAATTCTGACTAGGAGAGCATTCATGGGGATGTATCCAGCTCTGATAATACTTTGAGCCGATGAAAGTACAGCTCATTCTTCCCTGTCACTCTTTATGGCTGAATTAAACTTTTTATCTAGTCATTGTGCCTGCACATTATCATGATATCAGTCCCTTGGGGACAAAATGTGACTGGTACTAGTCAATAAAAAAGACACATTTTTACTGTTTGCTGTATAACAAGTAAGCACCTACAACCCACTGTTTATAACAGTGAAAAATACTGTTATCCACAATTTTTAGCCCTTTTAACACATGCAAATCAGAAATTTCCTTAAAATATTAGGATAATCTACCAAGAAAATAGTCTTCCTTGCTTGTTCACACTTCTCGCTCACTGCAGGAAGATTCCCTGCAGTTTGCCTATCAGCCAATGGAAGGGGGAGAGAGAGGGGGTAAATATTATGAGAGAAAATTAAGGGTAAAGTCATGAGGAATCTCATTCAGCAAAGTTCAGGTTATTTTTCAGGGTTTTCTGCCATTTTAAGTTTTTTTCCTACCTCAGTGCAGCACTAGTAACAATAAAAACAGAAGATTTTAAAAGGCAAGATCATTTGATCTAAGATTTTAGACACTGGCATTGTCTTATGTTCTTCATATATACTTAATGAATCCAAATGAAAAATAATAAAAACTTTGTGATCAAAAACATTCTTGATTATGTTACTGAAACTCTAAGATTAATTTTATCTATTGTAACCATCTGGCAATCATGCTTGATTTGTGATATCTGAGTTTTTTGTTGGTTTTTTTTTTTTGAAAAATAATTTGACCACTTCCTTAACAGAAACTATTTGAGCTGCCACATATGTAACCTGGCTGTGCAGTGTTGACCATAGCTGGCAGCCCTTCGTGCAGGGACACTTAAGTCTACGTAAGGTCACAGTGTCTCCTCAAGTTTAAATCAAACTCTATTTTTATTTCCCACGTGCAATTTTGTGCTGCTACAGCATTAACCATACCAATGTCATACCAGGTACATCCTTTTAAGCTCTCCCTTCCTCTGGGCCTTTCTGGTTGCTGTAGAGACCCCTTTTCAGTTGCTTGTCCAATTGCCAGCTGTATGAAAAAAGTCACATTGCTCTTCAAAGAGATGATGCCACAATGCTTTGTGTTTGATGGTCATATAGACAGAAGAAGAAGACTCTCTGCGGGGCTAAAGGGGATATAATAGGTGTTTAATATTTCTCTTTTCTTTCCACTTCTTTGTCCCTTCAGAGGCCAGCAGAGAAATGTCGCTATGTGGTGGGCAGTGTACTCTCCGAGGGTGAAGAGCAGCCGGATGAAGAGCTGAAAGAGCTGTATCAGAAGTTTGGCTTCAAAGTGTTTTCCCTGCCTGAAGTGAGCCATGCTGTAACCACCACCTTCCCCAGCACAACGCCCTTGTCACACATCCTGGGACCATACAGAGTCTACCCAAGGCTTTCTTCCTACATCGAGGTAAAGACAACATAAAAATACGTTTCTACAGCATGGAGATACCCATAAACATTTGAGTCATCCTTAGAGGCTCTTAACACCTGGTATAGAAATCATTAACTCTCCTATATACAAATAAACCATAGCCTCAGTCAGTTTTATTTGCTTTTTAAAATATAAACAGATCTGAAACTGCAAAGTGAAGTCATATTAGATAAACTGAGAGAGGGAGACTGAGAGAGGAATCAGGGACAACTGATTGGGAGAAAAGGAACAGATGAAGATGAACAGAAGGGCTGAACTGTTATCCCCCCCTTTTGATCATATAGCTTTATCATTTTCCTATTTTTTATTAGTGAACATGTGAGAGACCAAACATTGGTCTGAAATTGCTGTTACCAGTAGGAACCAGAGGAAAATAACGGTGTTAAAAGTGCTCCTTTTCTGTGAAATATTCTACTTCTTCCACCCTTTCATGACTTATAGACTGTTAAGGACTGTTCAAGGGTTCACACCTGTACTCTGCTTTCCCCATCTGTATGGGCTTTCCTCATACTAAATGGACCATGTCTTACCATAAATACAAACCTTCAGTCTGTAAGAATTTCGACATTGCTTAAATGTGAATAAAGACAGTAAACAGTGATATATGCATTCAGCAAGTACAACACAAAGACAGTTTAAACTAAGAAACTCTTGTATTCTTCTGTAATACATTTCCAACAGCTTGGACATGAGTACATTAACCACTGTGTTATATCTCCTTTTCTTTAAACCACCACTATAAAAGCATCTTAGGACCAGAGACATGGACTGTTGATATATTGAAAGTGTAATTCTTTCCAGTTCTTACTTGTTTGGCTTCTTAAAGTTCAACAGTGAAGTGCCTCCATTGCTGCCTTATAACTTTTGTAACTTGCCATACATTTTCAGCATTAGACAGGTCTGAACTGTGTACAGATCAGTCTGGCTCTTATACTCTTTATTGCTGTTGTAACTCTTGCAGAATGTGGCTTGACATTGTCTTTCTTAAATAAGAACTAATGTTGTGTGGATGGACGCATAAGTTGCTTGAAAACTTGCTCTTGGCTCTTAGTTACTGTGCCTTCACAGATGTGCATGTTCCCATGCCATGCGTATATGTACACTGGCTTTTGAACTTTTTGTTGAAACTGTTCTGGGTGATCCTTTACCTCTTTTGCACAGAGAACCAGCGGACACTACTAATAAAAAAGGGAAAAGAAAGGAATATGGCATTTACTTACTCTTCTTTGAAGCGTTTAAGATATTATTTGTTATGATTTGGTTCTATTCAATAAAGGATTGACTGATTGATTTATGATTAAAAAAATACATAGGGCAATTTGTCTTCATTGGTCCCCCAGTTCTAGTCAGTTCTGCTTTTTCAGTCAATCCTTCAGTTTGAATCAATATCAAATTGCGACAAAATGGGTAGCATCCATGATGTTGTACATTACTGCACTTGACTACTTTTTAATCAGTTAATACAAGCAGTCAAACTGTGCTTTTAAAATAATTTTCAATAAAAATGTCTTTCCAAGATAAACCAAAATAAACAGATTTTATAGGTCCAACTTACCTACACTTGCATTTTCTCCTTCTTGTAAGCAAAACCAAAACCAAAACTGCTTTCGAGCATCAGCCTCTATCAGATGTCTGAGAAAGGACCCTCCCTGATTTGGAATATATCAGAAATGACTTTAGTCAAACCACATTCCACAACAAGGATGTTTGCAATAATTAATCATTTTCTAGTATCAAATCATACAGCTGATATGATGTGCCATGCTTGTTCATTATAATGGAAATATTTCATATATCTGTTTTTTGACAGATTGTGTTCTGTAGCTCTGCATCAGTGCAGACTCATCTACATTTTCATCATTGGAAAATTTAATGAATTACATTCCAGTTGGTTTTAAATATGATCAATGTACCTCAGCTAATTTTTCAACTTTTTTTCCATCCAACTCAGATGATCATTTACTGGATTTTGTTGTTACAAGAGTATGCTTCTGCTTTACATTATAGAATCTTATCTTACAGTGTTTCCACAGTGTAACTTTCATCACAGAGGGGTGGCAGTTTTAATGCTATGCCACAAAAGGTTTAAGGACGTTTAAGAGCACTTGGCAAGGTTGTTGAATAGAAAGTGTAATTCTCAAGTTTCTTGGACATTCATGTCAAGAAATATTATTCAACAACCACACGATTTGCCTGCACAGTCTTTCTCAATGTAAGGAGCCTTGTGCCATAGTTGACTGTGAACACCGAACTCTTTCAGAGGTGCTCCTTGTACACCCAGTCATGGTTGTATCGTGACTAATAACCGTGACTACTACTACTGTGACTAATTACCTGCCAATCCATTTCAGGGTTTTTTTGAGCAGCCTCTTCTCATGTTCCCAGTATATAAACATGTTGCCGGCATCAAATTCAAAATGTAAGTACAATTAAAGAACAAACCAAAAAATATTTAGCAGTTTCAATGTTTGATAATTACCCCCACCTCATAGCATTCGGGAGAAGTGATCACATTTTGATAGGTCTGAAATACAGATGTAGATCCAGATTGCTTTTTAAGGATTTGTTCATATTGTGTGATAGGAAAGTTTTCTACTTTTTGACAATAACTCACTCAGCAATGTTGGAAATGCGTAAGTGGAGGTTTGTGCTCTGAGAACTTCTAGTATGTCTTTGTGGTGTATTTAATCAGATTAAGGCTAAAAGCAGTCGCTAAACTACCTTTTGTCAACTCCCATTTTAAACAACATTTAAATTCTTATAGATTTGGATTTGTACACAAGGGATGTAGGTGTGCTTTTATTTTTGTTTGAACCTCATTCAAAGGCATACACTGAATTTGCACAACCAGGCGCGATTATCTAATCACGTAAAATGAAATTTAAGTTTCCTTTACATCATCAACATCATTGGTTTTTGTTAGCACAGCAAAAAATACAAGCCTGAATACAGCCAAGGAATCATTTGTTCAAACATTTTCAGCAAATGTGGACAAATAGATCACATCAAATTGTTGTTGCTGCCAGAATACAAGTAAAGCTTTTTAACTTTGTTACTGTCAGCACAACAATATAGACACTTCCTGAGCTAATCTTATAAATATCAATTACCATTAAGACACTTTGACAGTCGAAACATCCAGGACAGTATAAAGACAGATTCATACTGCCACAAAAGGTTGTTTCAATAGTACTGTTACATTACACAATAGATGGCACAAGCTGATGTGTATGATGTGAATGTGTGTGTCTCACTCCTTTAGCCAACGTGTTAGTGGAGGCAAGGACTAAGGAACTTTAATCCAGCAGTACAAGCTACATATTGTGAATTATCCAATTAAGAATTCCCTGGAAAAAAGCTGTCCATGGGCGATAGACGTCTCTTTTTTATTTTTATATTTGCATAATTACTGTTTTATTATCCTTCACTCAAATTGACAAGCCTCTGTCAAAATGTGAAAACTAGACAAGCATTTTCTGTCTTTGTCTTCCTTACATCCTTTTGTTTGTAGTGGGTGGCACTCATCTTGGGATCATATCTGTCCTCTTTTCTGCTTCCCGCTTGTCAAGGAACCCCTCACTCATGTGTTGTTTAATTTATCACTTGAGTAGAGGAGGTCTTTAAAGTAAATTAAGAATAGATGAAGTCATAGAAAAAGAAGGTAGGTGTGAGTCCCACAGCCCATATGCAGGGCTCCATGTCCTCAGGACAGGCCTCAAAAAGCTATTGACATTTGCTGATGACATTTACACACATGGATTCATTTAGGAGCATCCCACCGCATGAATAAATTTGGAGTGTGCTTTTGTGTGAGTGTGCATACTTGTCTGTCCATCTGTGTGTTTCAAAGGGACATATCACGACAAACCCGCATTTTTTGTAGTTGCTCATATATTTGGGAATCCTACTGACGTATAAAACTCAAAACAAACCAACTTTGTCCTTCGAATTTGGTCCATCAATGTCTTTAAACACAAAATGTGATAATCTTTTCTGAATCCTTAACCTTGTGCAGAGGCTGGATCAGCCTGAATCAGTGGTCTTTTCGGCAGATTCATCTTGCCAACCACCGATTTACATTGAATGTGTGTGGCCTAAAGTGGCTTGGCATAATAAGCGTCCTTTAGAGAAGGAAGAGGTAAGAGCCAAAAGCAAGATTACAGCAGGAAGAGAGTGCTTGTACAGAGACTGGACTAGAAGCTGGTAGCCTCAGTCGCAGTTTCATCATATCTTGACTGTATTTCTTCATAAAATTAAAACAACAACACAGAAAGCACCCATTGGTAGAAGGGGAATTTTTCACTTGACTTCTGACCTGTTTTGACAATGAGTTTTTTTCTATGTTGTGGCTTTCGTTTTGTATTTTACACAATGGCAGGATATATATAGATCGGTACGGCTTCGGCAGTGATGCGGGCACTGTACCAGTCTGTCATGGTAAAAAGGGAGCTGAGCCGTAAAGCAAAGCTCTCGATTTACTGGTCGATCTTCACCCCTATCCTCATATACGGTCAGGAGCTGTGGGTCATGACCAAGAAAACAAGATTGTGAGTACAAGGGGCCGAAATGGGCTTCCTTCGTAGGGTGGCTGGGCTCTCCCTTAGAGATAGGGTGAGAAGTTCGGTCATCGGGGAGGGGCTCGGAGTAGAGCTGCTGCTCCTTTGTGTTGAGAGGGGCCAAATGAGGTGGCTTGGGCATCTGGTCAGAATGCCTCCTGAACGCCTTCCTGGTGAGGTGTTCCAGGCATGTCCCACTGGTAGGCGGCCCTGTGGAAGACCCAGGACAGGCTGGAGAGACCATGCCTCTCAGCTGGCCTGGGAACGCCTCGGGATCCCCGGGGAGAGCTGGACGAGGTTGTCTGGGAGAGGGAAGTCTGGGCTTCCCTGCTTAGGCTGCTGCCCCCGCGACTCGACCACGGATAAGCGGGAGAAGACGGTACGGTACGGTATGGTTCTTATGGCAGTATAGTGCCAGCCAACTGCATTTTCTTATTGGCCTGTAATAAATGTAACTGAGGGCATGATCTTCCAGTCACCTGCTGGTTTGCTGTTGGAAGGCTCTGCCCACTCCCAAACACTTTCTATGGGCTGTTTCCCAGGTGAAAAAGTGAAGTATAGTAAACAGACCCTCTGGTGTGTCAGGTTACTTAATCTTTGGCTTGCTGTGAAGTCATTGTAATTATAATAATACCGACCCCTCATCTTGGATTTCCACCGACGACTTTGAGAAAAACAAGCTGTGCGTGTACATGTTGGCACAGCCCTGACAAGAGGGAGGGGCAGAGTTATACCTAATTTATATATAGAGAGACACTCACCAAAACATTGGGTCTTGTTAAAGGCTGCTAAGAGCTGGTTAATGGAGGGTCAAGAACTTCCTCTGATCGAGATGATAGATGTTAACCATATTTTGATCAAATTACACCACAGGTGGTCACAGAGGTTAGATACAGGGAAACAAGCATACAGTATGTCTCTAAGGAACTGTCTCTTCACTGAAGGTCAAATGAACCCACCCTCTAGTCAGAAGTGTAAAATTATTCATGAAATGAAGTTTTTACTTTTACTTCTGTGGGTGGATTAAACTTTCCTTCCCTATATTCATAACCATGTGAAAATGTCTGATGGTAAGAAGGGATGCGCTTGAGAGCTTAAATTCACTGCTAAACCTCTTAAATTCTGTGAACCTTTTCTGTTTTTTAAGTCAACTACAGAGTCTGAGATGTCTGTTCATAGCCAGCGCATTATCAGCATGAAGTGCCAAACAGCATAGTGTTTTTGTGTTGAGTCATCCATCTGCTGTTGTATAGGGTCGAGCAGTGTAAAGTAAAGGTGCCGTGACCCTGCCAGTGGCGTTATTCATATGCTGTATCCTGGTCTGCAAGCATAAGAAAGCCATGCTAAAGATAGGCAGTTTGTCATACCCAGACCATCTCTGAAAGGTCTGAATTGATCATGTTGTGAACTTTCATAACTTTTTTCCAAAGATTTCTGTTTTGAGAGGTATGAACTATTGGTGCTTCTGACATTATTTTGTTTTGTATGAAAAAGAAAGTAAGAAGGATGGGCTCAGAAGTTATTATCAGTGCGCTTTGCCTCGCAAATTTGATTGTTTAATTGCACTATACCCCTGTGATTATACACTGTAATCTGTAATTGTTTTCGTTGCTCCCTTCTTTATCTGCCTTCTATTATGTCTTGGATTTAATACTCTTTGCAGCCATACAGCTTTATCAACCAGTAGTTGTCAAAAGCACAACAAAACGACTGTTCACTGGCCTGCCATCGCAGAACACTGATGATTGTATAGTCAGGATTAAAGATTTGTATATCACAGGGCATTAGTTCAATTTAAACACCTTAAATAATAAAAATGTGTTTATTTTCTGTTGTTACTTTTATTTGTGGTGTTCCAACTGACCATTTTTATATCTTAACCCTTGGACTATGATATAGAACCCTGTTTTTCCACACATATTCTGAAATACGATCGCCTTTGGTGTAACCTTACAAAGAGCTGAATTAGCCAGATTCCATGTCTGTCATTAGGGACATCCATCTTGCAAAGCTTTTGGCTGATGATCAGTGCAAGGCAATCAGAAAATTACTTTTCAGTGGCCTTTGAAGCACATAGAGGCTTATGCTGTGATCATGCGTTGGTTGTGTTACAAGCCAGAAGTGACTGCAAGCCTCTGACCTGATATGAAGAGGACACACATAATATTTGTTCAACCACCTTCCAATTTTCTTATGAGATTCTGCCCTTCTCAATCTTTCTTTGGAATATTGCCCAGGTGGACTTGAATTATGTTCCTTGGTTATGTGAAAAAGTTTTTCTGTGTGTTTGTGCTGTGTAGTCAACATAATAGCATTTAGCTAGTGGGCCGAAACCATTATAAATCATATTTTTGTGGTCCTTCAACACTTGCAGCATAAAATATATAATTTCTCATAATACACTTTTACTTTTTATTCTGAAATTTATATTTAGACTGACCAGACATGCATGCCAAGAGCTTACTGGGGGATGTTGTTAAGGGCTTGTAAATGATTGCTTTATCCACTGCAGAATTACTGTATGTTGCAGAGCTAATTGCATTTGTTGCAGACATGGATGCCATGAAAAATATTTGGAAGAAAGAAGGAAAAAAAGTGACTGATGCAGTTGGGTTATACTTTTGGTTTCAGACTGAGCAAGCTCCTAATTATGCTGTCACAAGTGCAAAACATTTACACTAATGCTTTAGTGAGGACAGGTGATATTAAAAAGAGACATTTGGGATGCTGTAACAGCATCCACCATGATCTCCAAATTCAAATCCTCAATAATGAATAACTGGCCTTGAGTTTACCAACATTTAATGTTTTTCACTTTGGTCTAGCTACACTGTGCATACTTCTCACTTCACAAGTTAGGAAAAACTCCATCACACACACTGACACACTAAAGGAAGCCTACAGGAGTAGGAATGGCCTCCTTTTTTAAATTCAGAGGAGTTATATAATCATGGCCAATATCACTATTATTCCTTCAGGAGCACACAGCTTCGGTCTGTCAAGATAACTTCAGTCACTGTGGATAGAGCATCAGTTTTACTACCTCACACTCATTCACCGTGAGGCAGATGGCTTGTCACAGTCCATCAGTTGACCTAAGTGCTGTGACAGGTTGTAATGGAGCCGCTCTTGTACAGAAGATGTGCTAATAACACGCTAACACCCAGTTTGAGTCGTCCAGTGGCAAGTGCACTATGCATACAAGCCACAGCAAGGCAAATGAATAATGGAGTACGGTTTAGAGAGGCTTGGCTTGAGGGGAGCATGTGAATGTGTTAGAAATGTGTGCCTATGCACTGTATGTATGATTAATTGAGTAGGTTTGATGAATGTGGGGCTTTGAAGGTGGGAGACACTGGTGTGACATAGCTTTGTACTCGTTTTCTGTTGTAGGGACAATGAATTTAGCTTATTCTACAAGCTATTTGCTATTGTTTGGGAAATCAAAGAGGGGCCTCTTGAATTCATTTTTAACTTGTTGTTGCAGCTGAATACAGGACTGCTTGACAAACTTAAATATACTTTAAAATAGGCCAAGGTTTTATGGTAAATTATATTAGTTATGTTTACTAACATGTTTAGCAAAGAGAAGGTGATATTGGTGCATGTTTTGGATCAAGTTAGATAGTGACATATCTTTTGACAGGGTCTTTTCCATCTTCTGAGGACTTTGTTGTCGATCAAAGTGGGTGAAACCTCCCTGATGCATAGTTGCATAAGGTCAACCTGGTTAAGCGGTAGTAAAGAGAGCTTCATAGCATGGGACCCATGAACCTGCTGGCTTTTCTAACCAACTAAACCTCTTGTTATTCAATAGTTAGTTGGGTAGCTAGACTACAATACTAATGTATTGTAGTCTAGTTACTTTAAAACTAGAAAAGAAAAAGTCTTTTCTGACCAGTGGGTATTACTTGACAGCTCTTACTTGGTTGCTCCATTGCAGTATTGCTATTACATCTGGAGCCATGATTTCACCCGTTTGTGATGGGTTTTTATTACGACTTAACTTTGGCTTGTTTGGTTGAAATACGTGTAGTCAGAGCCTCAGGTGACCAGAGGTGATTAAGTAATTCCGAGTGAGCAAGAATTGAGGTGAAGAGCTGCTGGTTTGGTGGAGTGCTTAGCAACCAGACGTCTCATATACATACTTCTAACAGCCCGGGTTTGAATCCAGCCTGTGACCAGTTTGCAGAGTGTCTTCCCCTCCTCTCTCACCCCATTTCACAAGCCTATCCACTGTCATTCTCTCCTATCAATAAAGGCACAAAATGCCAAATAAAAAAACAAAAAATAAATCAGTTGAACAGTTTGCCAGATCAGATGATCCTTTTGTTATTATCTACCTAAGACTAATTAATCAGGTGGCTAGTTAGACAGAATTGGACACACTTAATTTATCTCTAATTGGGAATTCTTGTTGAGCCATGCTTAACACAGATAAGTTCATATACATATATACATGCACAAACAGGTCCCACAATCATGCACTTAATGAAGAGATGTTAGAATGATGGCTTACTGCTCCCAAAGAAGCACTACCCAGCAGGTTTGGGGTTCAGAGCCTTGCTGAAATGCAGTTTGGCAGTGCCCAGGAAGTCAGCTGGCACCTCCCCACCAAACATGTTTCATTGGGACTTG
Organism: Scarus forsteni; assembly: GCA_036419115.1. Lineage (NCBI taxonomy): Eukaryota > Metazoa > Chordata > Actinopteri > Labriformes > Labridae > Scarus > Scarus forsteni. Next base: position 29,121,310 of record JAZDUH010000152.1, read on the forward strand.
AGCCAGACACCCAACAGTTCCTAACCCAAGTCCTTTCTGGCTAAGCTACTACAGCCAGGTAATAAGTAGTAAGAGACAATATGTATTCATTAATGCTGGCATTTGATATCTGAACATCAAAATTTTCTAACAGATGGCAAGTACTGTAAATTGACACCTGCAGAAAGAAATTCCCAGTATACCAACGCCACAAACCTGGCCAGCTCCAGATTAAACTGAGTGGGTATGTCTCAAGTCTCAATAGAGCTGTTTTACCCCTCCTTCTTGATTCACCATGTTAGGGATTGTCCCCAAACATCAGTAGAATTTGTAACAGGCTTGTCCATTTTTAAAGAGTCTTAAAGTTATAAATGTAGATTAAGACAAAGTGTTTTGCATGATTGATAGATATAAAATATCGGCTCTAAAATTCTTGAAATCAATAAAATAGAGTTTTTTTTTTAATTTATTATCTCAGGTTTCAAAACCTAGTACTATCAAAATAATGTGTTCAACATACATTGTCTACAATATCATTATCAAATTTCAATAAATCAATACATTTATTACAAAGTAATACAGTGACAAACCATTGTCTGTCTGTTTGTTCGAAGGCTGCAGGTTTTCCTTCAAGTGCATGTTATAATCAGATCATACACAAAGCACTGTGTCTGTGTGAATTTATTAGAATCAATACAGAGTGTAGTTGTGCAGAAACAAACAGCTGTTAAAGCCGGCCCACAGCTGAGCAGTGATCAGCTGTCCCCATCATCACAAACAGATGCCACTGCACATGATAGTGAGGAGGAAGGATGCTGAATGTCTTTTTAAAACATTAAATAATCTCTTTTTTTCCTTTGCTTTATTTCCTCACATCTCTACAAGACTCTCTGTTGGAGGGCAGCTTAGCAGACTTTGGATGAACCTGGTAATGTGATGTTACAGGGTTGTATGGCAGGATGCAGTCAGCAGCAGCTATTGACAGAAAGATACATATGTCGATGTTTATTCTAACATGATTTAACACAACGTGCTAAAGCACAAACATAACCCAAATTGTCTAATAATGTGAAATTCATCCTTCAAAGATATCTTCAACAGAATAAGGCTATAGAACTGTTTTCCGTGGCTGGATTATCATATTTTATTCCTGCTGTTAAGCTTTAAGGTCCCAGTCAAGGCATGGATGTGTTGTATTTTTATGTTTAAATTACAGAAGACCATAAAGAATCAAACTTCAGTGTTGAAAAAATAAAAAAAATTTAAAGGGATAATTCAGAATTTTTGAAGTTGGGTTGTGTCTGGTACTTGACAGCAGTCAGTGAAGTGGCTGAAAAGGCTTCAAGTAGCTGCAACTTTAAGAAGAACCTGATGAGACTTCCAGTTGGCAGGTACAGTTATTTAATACAGTGATGTGAGTTTTATGTAAAAACAAGCCATGAAATGATGTTGCGTCAAGTGTACGATGGGTGAAAATTTTCAGAGCACGTTATTGTTTCTCCAGGGAGTCTCTGTGTTTGACACAATTTTACAATAAAGCAAGTGGCTAAGAGTCCTTCTGCCTTTGTGCATTCATTCTGCAGATTTGCTTTTTCACTCCATGAACTCAGTAAGAGACAACAACAGCCAAGGAAACATATACCTAACCACATATGAGTGATTTTGACTGAAGTGATTTCACTCTGGATGCACAGGGTTACCTTTATCCAGAGCAAAGGAATGTCATCAACACTTGAATCAAAATCACTCATATTTGGTTCAGTATTGGTTTACTCTGCTGTTGTTGTGTCTTCCTGAGCCCATGGAGTTAAACAGCAAATCTGCAGAATCAGAGCACAACTGTAGAAGAACGAATAGCCAACAATTTGACTGCCTTGGCACTGGGCCATAGCTCTTTCCCTCCTTTTTAACAGCTGTAGTGGTTAAAAGTTAAATAGAAATGCAATGGAGTAACTAGTTGTTGAACATGGAGACTGGCCACTATGGCACAGTAGACAGGCAGTCAATTTGTGGGCACACCTTAGGTATTTCCTTATCAACAAAAAAATGTGTTACACTAAATATAACTCTAACCTGTATCACCAGCTTGCACAGTTGGGTTCCAGTTAGTTGATTATGGTTCATATAAAATATTTCACGCACCTTTAAGCCTTTTAACTCTCTATCATGCAGATCCAACCACTGCTGCCAGCACGGCTGGGAGGCCGGGCTGATGCAGTGGGCTTACTGTCTGGCTGCGTGCCCGGATGTCAGCGTGAGAGTGTTTTACCACAAACTCTGGTACACCACCTGGACTCCTACAGAGCTTTAGATATCAGGGAGCAGGTTAAGTGGAGAAATGCCCTTTTTCACTCCAACGCTTTCTCTCCGGTCCAATAACTCCTTCTCCACACCAGCTTATTGCTCCTTATCTAGCCCGTGCACAACACTTAAGCTAATACACACACACACACACACACACACACACACACACACACACACACACACACACACACACATACACACACACATAGTAAGGTTAAAGTGTGGCTTTAAAATCTGAAGTGGGTGATAGGTGCTCACTTGGTTTAATCCTGAACTTTTTTATGGACACTTAATGATGCGAGGTTATCAGTTTATTTGATGCACCAGTTGAATGTCTGACTCTGCACTTGTTATTTTTTGGACATCTACATGTCATCAGTGGATGGATGAGTTTGAATACATGATAGCTGAGAGCAGTGAGAATGAAGGAAAAATGAACACATACAGATGTGGCTATCACATTGCATTAAATGATATGATTAAATTATGTTTGATGTTTGTTTACAGGATCCTTTAAAAGGAAGCAAATAGTGACTTGGGGGTGGGGGTATTGTGGTAACATGTCAAACAAAACACTGATTTTTCCCTCTCCTCCGGGCGCAAAATAAGATGAAAATTGGATTGCTTTAGCTCATTTAGTGATCCATTTATCTGAATCAAGTTTAAAACACCATAATAGTTATTATGTTTCCCTCTGAATGTGTTGTTGTTTATTTTGACTTACAGATCCCACAACCATTAAAGTGCTGTCCTGTAGCCCCCTAGTGGATAATCTTGAGTTTCTATGGCCTGGGTTTTCTGCTGTTTTGAATTGAAAATGTTAATCTGTTTTTTTTTTTTTCATCAGAGATGGAAACTACCTGGTGCTACCATAATGATCACATGTTTAGATAACTAATAATCAAAACATTACTTTGTTTTCACTTTTATTTTTATTAGAATTATTTTATTTTAATCTATTTTTATTGTTTTATCCAAAATTCTGCTGTGGCTTATACATCAATACAAAATCCAAACATGTACCCTCAAGACCACAAGTACTGCTACTTCAGTCACATACATAAACACAGCCTTGTGCTTTGATAGTTTGCCCCCTATCATTGGAATGCATTGTTATTGATAGCTGTGGATATGGGCTTAGAAGTCATCTACCATAACAAAGGTAGTATAAGTACAGTTAACCATTGTGGAAACCAATTTGCTTAAGGAACAACCCAGTTGTACAGAAAGCAAAATTATCATTACAAAACAGCAAGAACCCTTTTACCCTTTAAGAAAATGCAAAAACTGTGACTCTTACAGGAATGCAACCATTGTTTTGAATTGATGGTATTAAAACTGGGGTTGGCGATTTGATTTAGATACACTTTTTGTAATACTGGTTAAAATGGTCTTCATGACCCGATGGTAATCAACTCATAATGTGTTCTTAAAACAGAGCGAAAAATATCCGCTATCTACAGCAGGAGTAAAACAGGAAAAAACACCAACCAATAATCTTGCCGGGACACCTGTTTTTAAACCAATCAAATCCGGTTGCCATTCTGCCTGCATACTGCGCGTGCATTTTCCCGGCGTGCACAGACTCGGTGCGTGTAGCCGAGGTTAGGCGGAGCCCTGAGGAGATGCTACTTTCAAATTCATGCTAGTTTTCCAAAATCGCCAACCCCAGCTTTAAAAAACAAATTTTTCAGTAACTTCTCAAATTGGCTGAATTTATCAGATATCAAGTCCGTAACCAAGAAGACCCAACTTGCAAAGCATCAAGATTAGATTAGATTAGATTTATTGTCCCCAAGGGGAAATTCATTTTCACAGCATTGCACAATTTAAACAACAACAGAGACAGCAACAAATTACACCACAAAACACATATACGTTCAGCGTGGCCTATCATTCAGAGTGGCAATGGCTGCAGGGATCAGGCTCTGCCCAAGGTGAGCCTTATTGCACCTTATTGTCCTGTACCTGCGCCCCGAAGGCAGTGGAGTTAGGTACTGGTTGAGTGGGTGTGTAATGTCCTGCTCTATTGTGGTTGCGATGCGGTGGATGGCCTTGCTTTTAAGTGCAGACAGACTGGGTGTGGGGAGACCGATAACTCTGGCAGCGGTGTTGGTGATGCGAGTGAGTTTGGCCCGGTTGGTGACAGTAAGAAGGTTGAAAAAACAGGAGGAGCAGTATATGAGGATGGGCTGGATAATGGTCTGGTAAAGTCGCAATAGGAGATGGGGGGGAAACATAGAGTCCTTTGAGTTTGCGGATGACGGTTAGTCTTTGTTGGCTCTTTTTGAAAATGGTGGTGGTGTGTTGATGGAAGCTGATACATTTGTTCCCAGTCAGCAAGTGTTTGGACGAGTCAGCAACTTTTGAGGGTAAGGTGGCAGCTGGGCCTAACATGACTTCAGGCTTTTAAACATTTGTGGCATGTGAAGAGATTAGCATGGATGCCTCAAAGCCAGCAGTTTTTGTTAAAGTCAGTAATTTCTACCTTATAGAAAAAGCAAGATGGACACTGAATGCATTTCTCAGTGGAAATATATTTTTGCTCCTCTTCCAGCCTGTTTCAGGAGAATTTCGATTTACTCCTTGGTAGCACCTACAGTGATATTCAACTAGTCCAGAGTGACTGTGACAGACATTGTTATCTCCTTTGAAAGGTCCTGGCCTCTCCACTCACTGTCTCTGGGCTGTTGTCCACATGGACAAGTGAAATATATTCCATGGATCTGTGAAACAACAAACATCCCACAACAACACTGAGTACGACTGGTCCGGCGAAACCCACATTTTTATGGTCATTGCTGTGGTTTCCCTATGAGGAGAGCTTGCAAGTACCGACATTGCATTGGGTTGCATTGAGACATTGAGTTGTCTTGATCAGGATAGTAAATGTATACATTGTCCTAATATTCTGACAGTTTGGGTCAAAGCTAGTTGTCTTGTAACATAAAAGTTGCCAAGAAAAACTACTGAGGTGTTAGACGTACAAAAACAAATTTAATCTCACTGAAAGTAAAATCCTTGAATGAATGGGCATGAGCTTTTATGCTGCTATCCATAAGAGCTTGTGGTTGTCAGGAGAGAAAAGGGGTTTAAGCAGAAATGCTAAAAATAGAATAGTTTCCAAATGAATATTGTATCTTGTAGTGTGTGCTAAAAAGGTGTAGTGTGGGTGATACTTTGACAAATAAGATGACATTTGGTTTCATTAGATCCAGGTATCTGTCCCTGTTGTCAGTTTTTTTTCTAACAAACCAGTTATTACCATGTCTTTTTTCACTTTTTTTGGGGTAAGTGGCACCTTGATGTTGTACCCCTCCAGAGTTTCATTTTCTCACCTCCATTTCACTCATGCTTTAGTCACTAGCATCTTCTTTGATGTTATTATTTGTTGAATTAAACATAGAAAATGGGTTTTGCCTTGTCCACAGCATCTATGTTTCATAAAACAGACTCAGGGAGGAACTTGGGGAGCTGAGCTGATTCAAGGGGCTTCAAGAGCGTAATCAACAACAGGATGTGTGAATAAAAGTAGGCCTGTACTATCAAATATGAGGATTGACAAGGTAAAGTTGGCTGGGTTTATTTGGGCTATAAAGCAGCAAGAGATCAGGCCTATTCTTTCTGCTTTGCCTCTGCCAGCTCTGCTAGAATCCGTATATCAGGGATACATTCAGTATATGAAAGCTACAAGGTTTTTTGAGCATTAGAGATTGAGAACATACCTGCAATTATCAACGATAAATGCATTCATCAGAGTCCAGGGACACTATTGGCTGTTTTAAGTACTGAATAAAACTTTCCACATTGTAATATTCACCTGTAAACTGCCTTTGTTCAAGCCTGTAGAAACTCACTGCTTTCTTTGGAATAACATATTCTTTCATATCACAATGGTAAGCACAGAAAAACAATAGTAAATGTTACTTGTTTGAAAGATTATCTGCTGTTGCTTACGTCTTTCTTTATAGTCTTTGAGGTTCACTCTTGCCAAATCAGACATGTCTTCCTAGTAGAAAGCTTACTTTTATCGTGTAGCTTTTTCAGTCTGTCATTCAGCCTGCAAGATAATGGCAGGAGAATTAGGACACTCCTTTTAAAGAACTGCACCTTGATTACCTATTCTAACACAGTTAAAAGCATGTTTTTCCTAAAATCAGGTAAAGAAATTCCCCACACACTTTCTGTTCTATGAGCATCATTCCTTCTATCACAGCTTCTTGTTATGTAATTTCAAAGACAGAGCTGGGTTCATGCCCCAGCATCAGGAATAATTGGTTATGCAGATAACAACCCCTCTTTTTTTGTCTTTTTTTTCTGTGACAAATTGGCACCACACACATCCCTCTGGGCTTTCAGATAGCGTAGCTTCTTAGAGGCTCACTGTGTACCATCAGATCACCTATTAGGATTATTTTCAGACATTGCTTGGAGAGTGTGTTTTAATAATTGTTGCTTTTCACACCTGTGCCATTGTCCAAAATGGATGATAACACAATGTGCTGATATCTTTTGTTTTCCTTGTTAGTTTAGGTTTACACCAGTAGGGATGGGAATTGAAAACCAATTCCAGTTGAGATTCATTAACAGCTCCATCAAAGAATTGATATCATTAATCTTTTTGCTTATCAATTCCCTTATCAATTCCTTCCACTGACAGGGTTCAGAAGCATCAGAATTATAGCTTAATTTTCATTGCACCTTCTCCATAACCTTAAGTGAGTGGAAACACCAGCAACTTGCAGATATCTATGCTGTGACTTGTTTGACATTGTTGCCACTGAAAATCAGACCAACATGCCCACATGCAAAATCTGCAGGAATCGATAAGGGAATTGTTAAAGAATTGGATCGATTAGCAGGATCGTTAACAGCATTGGAATAAAATCTTATCAATTCCCATCCCTAGGAGTTATGACACGAGGGAGTTAACAGATATGAAATGGTCTACTCAGTCTTAACGTGTGTTCATTGGTTAGTTTTGAAATCTGCAATCTACTCTGCTTGCTACCACCAGCCAATAGGCTGTAACTGACATCAAAACAATGACAGCATGTCACACTGGTAGGTCCAATCGGGGGGCCAGGGGATTGAGACCTTTCCGGCAACTGCAGGCACCAGACAGAAGGAGAAATCCTGATGCTGGGGATGTTCTATACCTTGTTCAGTGAGGAGACATGTTAAATATACTCAAGGGCATACAACAAAGCTTAATATGGGCTCTTCTATGTGATAACTGAGGGCACACAACAATTCAACTCCTTCAGTTGATGCAGTTCTACCAGGTTGGGGCAGGTGTAGACTCTGTGTAGAAAACAACCAGTCAGCTCCCACCTGAACTGTTGAACTTCCAGTAAAGTCACTTGAAGAGTTCTGCGGGATACTATCACCTTCAAAATGCAAGCTAAGATTTTACCCAGCTGATCTGTAAGTGATGGACGTGAAGATTTATGACAGAACAACTGACAGAAAGGGCCAATATTTATTGTCTTTTCTTTGCACATCCTTTTATTGGTAATTTTTCTTTACATGTGATGCTTTTATCTGTTTTTGCTATTAAGTGACATTGTGTAAATTCATATTAAAGCTCATTTGCTCAAAGTAAACTTAATTAGATAGAAAAATGTAGACTTAATCAATATAGACATAACTGCATTTTAGTACTTTCTTGTCAAACTTTCTTTAATGCTAGAAAAGCACTCGGAGAGCGCAGACCTCTGCCAGCCCCACAGTCCTCACCCATATTGTGATTTTCACCATAAGTTTTAGTCCTACCTTTATGTCATCTAAATATTTAGATTCTTTTAGCATGTAAAAATACCATTTGCAATTAGATTCATAATGACATCTATTTTAGTTCAATAGTTATTCACGAAAATCGCATTTTTCGTCATGGCGGTTTTACACTGATCCAGATCACTCCGAAAATGTAGTAATTAGTTCCTTGTCCCAATCCGGACATTTCCTGAAAATGTCATCGAAATCCGTCCTTAACTTTTTGAGTTATGTTGCTAACAGAGAAACAAACAAACAAACAGACGCTGGCAACAACATAACCTCCTCGGTGGTGGTAAAAATGAGCATTTACAGGATTTATCAGTTTCATGCTGTCCACTAAAGCTCTTTTTCCCCTTATAAATATGAAATTGATAGCTGCCCAGGCAGAAACAAAGATGGCGGGGGGGAAGGCGTGGCAGGATTCTGCATCTTTATTGCCTCCTCAGCTCAGGGTGCAGACTGCTCACTGTGCAGCGATTCCAGCATGGGATGGTGCAGGATGGCAGAGGTTGTGGCATCGAAGCACAGAAAAGCAGAGTGGAGCTCCAAGGATTCATATTTGAATTTGTGAGTGAGCGTGTGTCTCTGTAGCTCATGGCAAAGATGAAGATTTTGATGAGGCAGATGCCCACTGCCCTTTGTGTTTTTAATTAAAAATGCGGGCTGTAGTGAGTCCAATGCATCTCCTTTATTATTAATGCTGTCATTGTTCTGTATTGTTCCCTCTATTACATTCTTATTGGTTTTTACACTTGTTTCTTGAGGGTTCTTGATAATAATAACCTTAAAATAACAGACAGTAGCAGTCCCAAGGAGGCCATCAGACCTAGAATTCTTCATATTCTGTGTTTACAATTAATATTCCAGGTTATTTCTTCACTCTGTTGTTTGGCAGTCTGTGGAGGAAACACTTGGCTCGATGCACAGTGCTATATTTAGACTGCAGTGACGCTGATGTCAGTTTCATCACTTTTTTTTCTTGCCTCTAAGAGTAGGAAATGATGTGCTGGAGCCCTTTGTGCACACACTGGGATCTTCCCAAATTTCATCTCATATAATGCTTGCTTTATCTGTTTGCTGTCTCAGCCTTTCAGAGCACAGCTCCAAATACAATATACGGTTTCAATGCTTTTTCAGCCGGAGTCTTGTCTTCGGCTTTATCTTAAACTCAATCCTTCTTCTGCCTCATCATGTTGAGAAAAAGTGCTGAGTTTTAATAGGCTTACACAATTAAAACTGGTTGACCAATTTCTCTGTAAAGACCAAAATAAACACATCTGTTTCATTTTTTGGTTATCAGACAAGGTTTAAGTGTTAGAAGGATCTGAAAGGATACAAAATTGCATTTATAAAGTAAGTCATGATAAATGAAGCTGCAGTGTTGGTGGATGAATCCTTTCAAGGTGTAGTCAGCGACCTTCTAATCTTCTAAACTAGTGCAGTGTTTGTCAAATTCACCATATTTCTCTTCTCCATCCACAAGATGTCACCGCTGACAGCATGTTGAACAAAAAGTCCAGTTGCAATACACAGCCTTGGCTCTGAATTTCAGCAGGTAAATACTGTGGCTCGGGCCGAGTTACCAAAACAGGGTACACCCCCCTAGGGGGCGATCATACTCATGTGAAGTTCAGACAGAGGGGGGAGGGGGAGTAGTAGATTGCGTAGCGTGTGCAGTTAGCGTAAGAGAGAGATACAATAGGTGCAGTAGCAATGGCTGAAAAACAGCCCAAAAGAAAAAGTTCAGAGGAGCAGAAAGTGAAAAAGAAGGGCTAAGACCATGAAAGAGCGAAGACCCAGGTCAACATTGGTTTTGATTTCCAACGGTGGAGGGAACTCCGCCAATTGAAAGACCTGAAAATGGACGCAGGTGTCGCCGTCTTTCTGCTGGATAGGTAAGCAACATTAGCTTTGTGGTGCTTCACATAACAGTAACAGCCGTCGGACATTCATCTTATTGTCTAATCTGCCAGAATGTACTGTTGTCGGGATGTTATCAATATTGTCAGTCGAGTTGTCTGACGAGTCGGGGTTACCTTAGCTACGTTGGTCAGCTACGCAGTTTCTACGGCCGTTTCCATGACGATGCACGTCCATCAGCTTTCGGGGGTGGAGCCAGGGGTGAGGTATGAAGGGAGAGGCGGGTCTAAATTAGTTTATAAACAACCTCTCCACTCGTTTTCTCCCACATCGCTGACTACACCTTTAGTGGTGCCACAATTATACCTACTTTCAAGAGAGATGATCTTCTTTCTTCTTAAAAAATGGTCTAATTTCAAAATGTTTGATAATATTGTCTTCATGTCTTGGAAGTCAGATGGTCTTGTGCTAAAAAGTTGAAGTCTTGTTTAACAGTATGGTAAACATTTTCTGACCTCCAAATTAATTCTGTGTGATTTTAAGCCTCCTCTATATCTGTACCCTAGGTTTCTGCACTTTGTTAAGTTGCCTCTGCTAAATATACCACAAGACCCACCTTCAGTAGGTAAATGTGTTGTTTTCTGTAGTGTGAAACAGAAGCCCCATTTATGCCATCTGCCTTGTTTGTATGTGTGTTTACTCCCTTCTGTGCATCCAAAGCCAAATCCTGCCATGAATTGACACAACTTTAAAATTATTACAAAGTTAAATGTTAATATCTCAAAGTGCAAGGATGACAGAACTTTGCTGTGGCACTTTTGTGTAAATGCAGTGTGAAAAGGGCAAGAGACAAACAATCCTTACAGACAGTTTACAACATGGCATGAGAAAAAAACAGCACTTAGTGTTGCTGCAGCTCTGTAACAAAGAGATGGGGGGGCATTTGGTCTATTTTGAATCATAGTTGTTTGTTTTTATTCTCCTTTGTGTATCTGCTCTTGAATCATGAACATAAACAGATATATGATTGGATCAAATGTAACATGTTCTCCCCATTATGTGACTTACATTGACCATGTGACTAGTCATAAACCTTTTAAGGAAGTAGCTTGGCTGACATTTTGCACCTAGCCTGATGAAGGCCTGAATGACTGAAACATATTGGCCTTTTTTTTGGTTCCATAGCCCTGATGAAATGAAGGCTTTTTGTTATCCACTCCCCTGAGCTGTTTAATACACCAAAAATAAAGGCTTTTCCAGTCTGTGTGACCTAAATCTCTTGAACACAATCTGACAGGATGCAGTTATGGCATGAGAAATAACAGTATGGAAAATTAAATCATCTGTTTAGATTCTGTTTGCTTTTTTGTAGGTCATATTGAGGAATCAGTGTAAATGACAGTGTTTCATAATCACTTTAATATTGTATGTCATTTTAGAGGTTACTAGTCCTCTAGTATCTAATGGTTGCTTTGGGCATTTTGTGCCTTTATTGATAGGAGAGACACAGTGGATAGGCTTGTGAAAGGGGGCGAGAGAGTAGGGGAAGACCCTCTGCAAACTGGTCACAGGCTGGATTCAAACCCGGACCGGCAAGTATGTATATGGGACATGCATGGTTGCTAACCACTCCACCAAACCAGCACCCCCAGGTTTTACATCTTTAAAACATAATTTGAATGTTCTATATACTTTTTAAGCGCATATAGATTTGTATTGTATCAATAAAAGTAGCTTAGTAAAGTAAAACATTGTTCTGGAACACACCTATTGGTGCTAATTGGTCACATCTTCAGTCATGAACCTGGGATCACTGGGTGTTACGAGTATTTCATCATCAGACACACTCACCAAGGCCACTCAGTCAGGGGTTATCACCCCCCAACTTTTGTCCAAGTGACTCACAACTCCACAGATTCTCCTTCCAGACCCACAGGCATTGAGGCGTTTTCAGCAGCCTCTATGTTCTTGATGGCTCTTTTGCACAGCTGACCTTGTACTCCAAAGAGTTTGAGGGTTCAGTACAATGTCTGGCCAGTGAAACCTGGCACCCAACTTCGACTGATTCACCGCAGACTTTCCAGCTGCTGTTCCTGCTCTCCATGACCAGTTCAGTGTATTTTGTGCTCGTGCGCTCGTTGCCTCTACAATCAGGTCCTCCCAGGGGACTGTAAGCTAGGACCACTTGCTTTGTTGACTCTGATGTTAACACCATGTCTGGGTGGAGTTAAGTGGCTGAGATGTGTTTTGAGAACTTGAACTACCTTCCCAGGCTGACTTGTAGCGGTCAGTCCCGAGCAGTGGTGAGAAGCCCTCCAGGGGAACTTGGCTGATGTTGAGCCTTCTCCCCAGCTCTGATGAAGGTAGTGGACTGTGTGGGGGTGTGCTGGCACTTGCCGTTGTCGATTGCTGTGCTGACTGTTTCTGCTAAAGCCCTGAGGACCTGGTCATGGTGCCAGCGGCAATAGCCATCCCCCAATGCCTTGGCACAGCAACTGAGGATGTGCTTCAAGGTGTCTCTCTTCTGGCATAGCTGGCGTGCTGGATTGTCTGCTGAACCAAGGCATTGCAGGTTGGCTGGACTTGGGAGAATGTCATAAGCTAACCAGATGAGGATCTTGATTTGCTGGGGTTCAGCTCTAGGGCTCTTGATCACACGCTGTTCAGCATGCTCCCTCCTTGTTCAAGGGAGCTTTTTGGGATATGCCAACCATCTTATTTCTGGTGGTCTTCCTTCTCTGCCAACTAAAATGCTGTGCTTTAGCCATGTTTCTGCTTTATCTATAGCTTCCTGTGCCTTCCACTTTCTGCTGGTCTTCCCAATGTCACTTAAGCTTTGTCAAATATTTTCTGAAGTCAGCATCCTCATGCTTAGCTCATTAACTGTAAGCTGTAACCTTACATTCTTCGATTTTTTTAAAAGGATTTTTTACAGAAATGACAGACTGTTCCTTTAAGCTCTTGTTCCTTTCAAGCCCCTTTTGTAAACATTTAGACAGTCTCAGGCATTAATCGTTGTGCTGGTCTTGTACGGCTGCTCCAAGGCTCTCATCCTAAGTGACAATCCAGTGGTGCAGTAAGTGAGGTTGATAGCAGGCAGCAGCATCTGTGTTGTTCTTATCGATTCCTGCTTCCCTCTGGCTTGGGGATACTCATCTCTGTGATATCCAGCTGGGCGTCACGCGCCATGCTGCCAATTAGACGCTTTCTCGTGAGCACAATCTGACTGTGTTTTCACTTGTGTGTTTGTGACCTGTGGGGATATTTGTCTATATTTTTGACGCCTTTGAGGGTTAAATCGACCCTGCGCTTTTCCTCAGCTCCACTCAGCCTTACCTGTATTGATATGTGAATAATGGTATCTATGGCAATACTCTCTCTGAGGCATGGCATAATCATGCCTTTAAATATTTACAGACACTCTAAGAGCACTAGAAGGTCTTTACATGCCCTTGAAAGTTTGTAACTGTTTAAATGTGCTTTTCATCACAGTCGTGATGAATAAACGCACATCTCATTTTTCCCTGTGATATTCACCGCTGTTCTTTTTAATAAAAGATTAAATATCGAGCTCTGACCCGATCCAGTCAGGAAATAATTTACTATTTGAAAATATGAGCCTGCTCTCCTTTTCGGTGTAATACAGAGGCAGTGAGAGACGTGCTGGGACATTATAAGTGTGCTTTTCATATGCAGAGAGAAACACTCAAATACCAAAAATTAACATGGATTTTGAGTTTCTTCACTTTATAGACTTTGTCTTGCATCTGAAGCCTTTCTTACCTGCTGGAGCTTGATGGTCAGAGCATCCACAAGGTAAATTATTAGCGCACATCTGGAAGGAAAAGCTGCCTCTTTTTGGTATTATTACGCTCTCAGCTCACACACAGAATCTCATTTGTGTGTGGAGTCCCTTGTTCATCAGATAGCGTGGTCAGGTTTATTGAGTTGATTTCAGCTTATTACATCCAGCTAAGATGGCAAAGACATGTTGGCCTTTAAAAAGAAGTTCATGGCCTTTAATAAGCAATTCTACTCTGAAAGTTTGAGCTCAGACTAACTTCTGAAGTTGACAGACTTTGAGAGGGTGGGTTGGTGGAGATTAGACCCATCTTTACATCATCATTTAGAGAGAAGTCTGTGAGTGTTTTTTTTTTTTTACTTTAACCCTGAAAAACTGTTTTAAGGTTGTCTAAAAAAAGTAGTGGTGTTGGTGAAAACAACACTGTCCTTATAACGACTCCAGCTTTCAGGCAGCATTTTTCTGTTGGTTCATCATTTCTTTGGTATAATTGTTCTGCATTATTGTATTGCAGTTTCGTGATAACGGCAAAGGTTGATTTGAATGCAAGTCTGCATTACACCAGGTCTTTGTCTGTATGCAATGACCACTTATTCAAACTCCATTGTATGTATGGGTTTTGATATTGTCAAATGCAAAATCAAAGTAGCTGTTGAAAGGTTTCCAACATTCCCAGATGAGACTTTTTAAAATTTCCCAAATTATCAGTGAAAATTTCGACCCAAAAGGAAAGTGTCACAAAAATTGCTTACATTTTTTTATTTGGCCTCTGTCGTTAGTGGAGAGAGACAGCAGATAGACAGAAGGGATCAAGAAAGTGGGGAAGACATGAAGAAAGGAGAGATGACACAGATCACTTTTCTCCTTATTTGGCTATTGAAACATCGGTAATTGTGTACCCTACTGAGCTGAACTGAACCAGATTGCTTGGTAGAAAATCAGCAAAGATTGCTATAGGTATGAGTGCTTTTGTGAGTGACTGTCTATCTCTAAATGCCTTTTAGATCGTGACTGGTCCAAGGTGTATCCTGCTTCTCTCAATGTCAATAAGTGGACAAATTTTGTGAATTCTTAAAAATTCAACTTCAAAATATCACTCTGAAAGTGATTAAAGTTCTCAGTGAAAGTTGCCACACACTCCTGACAAAGTTTAATGAATATTTTCTGAGTTTTCAGTGAAATCAAAATATAATTCTGAGAGTTTCCTAAAACTTTCAGTGAAACTTGCCTGAAGTTCAAACCCTTTATTCAAAATTTGTCAAAAAGTTTTACCCGTTGGTAACTTAATTATATTGAAATCAAAGGTGCTATGAGGAGAATCCGTTACCGGCGACATTAGGACTCTGCTACCCATGAGTAACTGTGACTGTCGTAATGCTGCGTTCCAGTAACCTCGGAACTGGGGGTGACATCATCTCTGAGTTATCGGCTTTCCAGTTGAAGTCGGAAAAAAAACATGCTGATCTACCAGGCTATGTTAGCTGTTGTTAGCTCAGGAGTGGCGAGGTTTCACCGAGTTCCCAGTAGGAAATTCCGACTTCCTGTTTCCTACTGGGAACTTGGAAATCCCTACTTCTGACTACAACTGGAACGCACCAAAAGACCCAAGCCAAAGCGTGCCTTTGTTATGATGCTAATAAAGCATGCAGCTCAGACCTTCCTCAGAACTCTGCATTGCTTTACAACTTCTTTTTTCAACAACTAACAGGATGCAAAGCGACGAGGTAATGTATCTCTTTCTAGTTACGTAGCGGTAGTTTTTGATGTGTGACAACAAGCAATTTTTGTAAAACTTAGTATCGTAGCTTTGTAGCCGGCTATATTTCGCTGCTCACAGCCCGGTGCTCTATGACGTGTCCGAATAATATAAATTTGCTCTAGTTTTAATTGTCTTGTTTCCGAAGTTGAGTATCCGGGCCAGTCCAGCCCTGTCCGACCCGACCAGAAGGCTAAGGAATAGCATTTATAGATAACCTATTTTGATGCTATAAAACTCATCTTAAAGTGTGTATTTCGATCAGGCATACATCAAAAAGTGAGACTTTTTTGTAATTACTTAGAAACTCCTCACAGTCTCTTTAAAATGTACATTTATTAAAAATGTGCATATTTTACATATACAAGATAGGTAGATACTGAAAATGTACCTTAAATTACATCATTAGGTTTTCTGAAAAATTCTCAAAATATTTCTGAAAGTTTTCTAAAGGCTACATTTATATAGCTTTGCTAGAGAACAGACCAACTTCTCTGTATTTTTTTATTTCTCCTCATTCCTGCCTAAAGCTGTGTTTTTTACCCGTTTAAAGGTCTCATATTTTTGCACAATTGACGGTCAAACTTTAATCTTCATTTCACACGCAGCCATATCCCCCAGGTCGGATCAAATTGTGCCAGACTACAATTCAGTTTCCTCTGTCACTCTCCTCTGCCTCTCTGGCTGTCCTGCGGTGAAAAGGCCACACCGCCTCGCCTCTGTGGGTGAGCAAATATTAAATAGATGCCTGATTACTGAGAAAGACCCCTCTGGGTGGAACATACGGAAGCTAATCCACAACCCTCTGGCTGTGGATTCACCAGAAGAGCAGAAGCAGAGGTGTCAAAAGAGATCAGCTGTTGACATTTCCCAAGATGTGTTACAAGATGTGTTTTTTTTTTGGTCTTCTGATCTTATTGCCATTGCTGTGCTGCAGACTTCTTTTCTTCGGGTGCTTGGGTGTGTTTTACTCCCAGTGAATGCACAATATGATTCTGGCTTATGTAAAGTAGCCAACAAGATACCAATGGCCTTCAGGCACATCCATCCCAGCAAGATGGGAAGGGATAATATAATGGGAGGAGATGAGGCGTGTGCTGTTTGTGTTGCAAAAGTGGTATTAATGCAGTAGCAGTGTACTGGATGATATTTGAATGCAACATGAATGTAATGATGCTGTGATTTCTGTCTCATTTAATTTTATCACTTTCAAACTTTTCTGAGAAACTTTCTTTTTGTTTTAAATTTTATGCTCAATATGGACAAAGCAGTACATCCGACATGTTTGCTGTTTTAGTCCAGTGCATTCATTAATAGCAGTTTCTGATGACAAACAGCGTGCTCTAAATTGCCTGTAATTACCTACACTGTGGCAATACTTACAGGTGCCTTGACAGTAAAATAACTTGAATAATTATTTCTACCCACGATGACACTGTTACACTTATATAAAAGAATTCCCCTCTTGGTTTATATTGTATATAAAGTATGCCACTGACAGTGCTCAGTAGTTCTGATAAAAAAAAATAATTTTAAAAAACTTTAATTGCTTTCTAATACTTATAATATGGTTGTATATGTTTGCTATCCAAAACTTTTCTGAACTTTTTTTTTTTCAGCAACAAGGCCCTAAAATTTATCCTTCTGTTACAAAAATTAAATAATAAAAGAGCCTTGAGTGACATTTTTTACACTGTATGATTCGAGGACTTCAAACAAAGTTCTAGAGGATTATACGGCTGCTAAATTTCAATGTGGAGAAATGGGGCAAAAGAGGCAACCTGACTTTTTCTCTCACTGTGCCGCTATCTGTCGCTGAAATGAAATGTATAAACTGTGAAGCACAGGCAGGAAGTGTGCTGTGAAAATCAACAGGAGTCTCAAAGAGTAAATTAAGAAATGGAAAGTATGGGCTCAGGCTGAGTCAATCCTGTACGACTGAGCGAGCAGCTGCAGGCAACTGGTGATAATAGAAACTATGAATTGCACGGGGGAGTGGTGCTATAAACCAAGGTGTGAATAAAGACTGAGGACTGGACAAGGTTAAAGGTGCTGCACATTCACTCCAGGTCAGTGGTCAGTAGCAGTGCCACATCAAGACAAACAGTATTTCTCACACCTTCAGAAGAGTGTTCACTGCAAAGGATCTTTACGGTTTGGCTTTTTAAGCACTTGATAAATAAACTCCAGTTCAAAAAGGTTTGGACACTGTACAAAATGTAAATACAATAATGTACAGTGAATGGGAAACCGTTAAAACATTTATTGACAATATATTTAATGTTCAATTTAATGATCCTTTTAAAATGTTTTTAATAAACATACATTTATTCAACCTTACCAGCTGAAGACTGAAGAAACTACTTTTTTCATTCTTGCTTGTTGTATATCTAAAGTTGCTGGATGGTGCAGTGCCTCCACTGTTTTAGTATTTTGTGCTTCATAATGTGCTTTACATTTTCAGTGAGAGACGAGAGTCTTATCTTACAAGATGACTCATTTTGTTTGCAGTCTTGCTCCTCTGTAATGCCCAGTGAGTATAACAATGTTTACTTATGCAGTGAAAGAAAGGTGTGACCAAAGGACAGCCCTGTCGTGGTGTGTGCTCAGGCCTGCAGATAATACTGCATTGTAAAAATGAAACGATTTAAATGAGAAATCCAACAGCCGGCCATTTTATTACCCAAACCAGAACAAAGCAAGTAATACGTGTGGAAAAACCCTGATGTATGAACAGATGAGCCTTTCAGAAGTGCCTAATTTCTCATCTGTTTCCACTTAACCCTTTTACTGATATGTGCTCTTAGGTGTTTTTTAGAACTAACTTAATAGTTTTTTTCTTGCACCTGTCCCAGCTGTTTTAGGAGAAACTGCAGGAATCATACTCATCAGAGTGTTTATGTCCAAGGAAACAAACATATATTCAATCTAATACCGGCTGAGAAAGATTGGCAAATCACTCTATTCTATATTTTTAGCTAAATGGCAAAATATATACATATCTTATTATGTTTTTATTAAGAAAAAAGGAAAAAAAAAGCTAAGTTCTAAGACAAATCGACAGGGGTCAGGCACCAAATGTCACTCAAGCACTTTCATGAGAAGCTAGCTGCACCTTGTCCACATGTCAGTGAAAATGACATTAAAACAAACTACTCGGGGTTAAATGAAGCTCATTACTCATTGAAAATGAAATGATAAAAGAATGTCCCATTTATAAGAAATTCTTCAAATGGATTATTATGGTTAATAATCATGTTTGTCAGTTACTGTTAGAGGTCTTTTTTACTGAGCTTTAGAGTTATTAACATCATCAGCATGATCAATATAAACAGTATTGTCTTACCTATTATCTCATTTTAAAGGTATCCATGTCTTTAAAACGAATACCCTATTTTCCTCTGCTTAATCCTGGTTTGTGATTTCAGTCCTTGTTTCTTACACCTCCCTGTAGACTGCACTGTATGTACCACTCTAACCAGCAGCAGCCTGCAGCTGCAGAGGGAACAATCTGTGTGTTAAAGACGCCTGGTGAGCCATCCCTCATTAAAAGAGATGAGACATCAGTGGTTTGTGCTGCCGAGCCTGGAGAAATGCTTCATGGGTGCAAATATTGATTCTGTTTATTCTCTCCCTATGGGATGAATGTTGAGGATGCATGTGGTGGAGTGTTTGCTCTGATTAATGATCAAACACTGGAGTCATTGAGATATTTTACTGAGACATGTCCGTATTGGTCACAGGATTCTTTATTTTTAAGTATTTATTTAAGGAAAGTATCTGTCACTTATATCCACTCTTGTCTAGAAAATCATGTACTCCAAAACTGGAAAGAAATGGCATGTCAGCTGAACCTGACCAGATGCCATCTTAATTCTGCAATTTGAAAGAGTAAGTGTTTTTGCACTGTCAAGTAAGAAGAAAGGACTATACATTTGAGATGTGCACTGTGTGTATAGAGTTTTTTCTTTAAACTGGTGATATGATTATGTAAATAGCTGGGAATTCAAATTTAAAATATTAATTAAAAATATCTTTAAAAAAGTGAGGTATTCATTTGCTGATGATTAAGTTAAAGGTGTTGAATGCAGATTTTTGACACTGAAATATCTAACTTGATCAGAAATTAGTACTTCAATGTTGTGCAACATGTTATATGTTCAATTTTACAATTAGTCGGTCATATGTTCCTTTAAGCAGCACTTGGCATTGTGACAATGACATTAAATCATCCAGCCATGAGTTTGAGCAGAGTTTGAGTTTGAGTTTGATGTTGAGGCTTCAACATCATCATGTATTGCAGACCTGTTTAATATTTCAAGGAATGATTTATAGTATCTTAAATCCCCTGACTTAGGCAAAGCAGTTTAGTGCAATTTCAATCACATAACGTTATAGCCCACTGCAATGTTC
The DNA here is from genome assembly GCA_036419115.1 of Scarus forsteni. Lineage (NCBI taxonomy): Eukaryota > Metazoa > Chordata > Actinopteri > Labriformes > Labridae > Scarus > Scarus forsteni. The sequence continues at coordinate 29,141,202 of JAZDUH010000152.1, forward strand.
AAACTGCATGAGAAGCAATTTTTTTTTAATTATATCAATGCCAAATATGAATCATGATATCATTGTAATTCAATTGTAGTAGAGGTATTCTGGCCCATGAATTAGAATAGGCTTGTAATTGTCTGCTCCTTGTTGCCACAAGTCATATAAAGATAGATATAGAGAAGAACAATAATGGCAGTTAAATATTTTTTCCAAATCATTCAACCTTACCCTTGTCCAAAGGGGTGGAATGCAAGAGCACAGCACTGGAGCAAGGCAGAGCTGGCAACCAGCAGAAAAGAGAAAACAAGTATGAATTAGTATGCAGCAGTTATTTAACTTACCTGATATAAGTCTTTAAGTTTTCTAAACCAGAGAAACATGATTCCCAATGACAAGACATTGAATGAATATCATTGCCCTGTGAACACTGGATGCCACATCAAAGATTCCTGCGTAAGAAAGCAACAACTGCAGCTACAACCCTGCTATATTGTACCTCATCCATGTTTTGAGCTGCTTCCTTTTGTTGGATCAACATCATTCCCTGCTGTCTGTGGTATTTTGGTTGCCAAAATTATTTTCTCCAGCCTTCCAACCTTGAAGACCTGTAATGGTGAAGCCACTTGCATTTTCAAGTCCAGTAGAGACAAACTCTGTACTTTTTACCTCTGCCAGTGTTATGATTTTGTTGGTGTTTGTAGTTTGCTTGTTTGTGAACAGGACAACTTCAAAATGTATCAACTAATTTTGATTACATAGGACATAGGAAATGGACCAAGGAACAGTGTCTCAGAAGAATTTGTTAAGAGTGCAAGATATCAGAGTCAGAATCAGAATCAGAACCACTTTATCTGCCCCCAAGGGGAAATTCTGTTGTTTCAGTTTCTCTTAAACACAGTATAGCAGTAGGAATATTTAAAGACATTTAAATAGATAAGAGACATTAAATTAGATAGGAACATACAAAAAACTGTCAAAAAATAGGCAACATGCAGAATCATTTCGCTCCACTTCTGCTTACTTATGAAGGAAAATAAATGAAGTAAAGTGAGACTACTGACAAGACCAAGGAATTTACTTTTTACTTCTATTAACATTACCAGTATTTACAATGTAAATAGAAAAATGGCATTACTGTGTTACAGTGGACCACATTGATTGTGTATTGTAAATATCAGAGACGAAAACAGTGAAAAAACATTTATTCTCCTGGACCTGACGGGGTAGTGATGTTAGAGGGAGAAGTTATAAAGTCTGATGGCCACAGACAGGAATGATTTCCTGTGGTTCTTTGTGGTGCACTGTGGTGGGATGAGTCTCGCCCTGAATGTGCTCCTGTGTTTATCCAGCACACTGCGGAGGGGATGGGAGGTAATGTCCATAATGTCCTGCAGTGTAACAGCATCCTCCTCTCTGACACCTCTGTCAGAGAGTCCAGCTGCACCCCCACAACTTCACTGGCCTTGTGTATCAGTTTATTGAGTCTGTTAGCTACCCTGAGCCTGCAGCCCAAGCACGAACAGTGTACAGGATGGCACTGGATACCACAGACTTCTTCTTGTAGACGGCCTCGGTATTCCTAGTCCAGTCAAGTTTGTGGTCAAAGTATTTGTATTCCTCCACAATGTCCAGCTTCACATTTTTGTTGATAACTCACCCAACAATATTGGAAATGCCTTGGTAGAGGTTTTTGGTCTTGGAGAACTTCTATTAAAAAAAGATGACCCTTTAAAAAAAAAGAACTCTGTAAGGTTAATTCAGTAAACAGTTAACCTCTCGTTTTGTGTTTTATGCATGATTCATGTACTTGTACCATCCTTAAAGCAAACTTAGAATGCAAACTTGCATTACAAACCAGAAAGACAGCTTATAATGCATTTGTTTCTCTCTAATGTGAAGTTCCTCAGTGACACCAAAAAGATGGTTTACTGTTTTGCCCATTGATGTACAGCTTTAATCAGTCAGAGTCAACAGATACAAACATTGGGTAAGGAGTATACATGGGCGGAGATGACTGCACATTATAATTGGTAAATATTATGACTGAAGGAGCAGTCGGATTTATATGGTGTAAGTTTTCTATACAGTCTCCAGTGGTGTTTTCCTTTTTTAACAAGGAGTTGGGTGTTTAAAATGTTTAAATTAAGTGAAGCTCATTAAAAAGTTTTAGTCACACAGTGAAGATCATTTTTAATGTGACAATGAACACAGTAATGATATGTCTACTATCTACTCCTCTGTGGAGCTCTTCCCGCCTCTCACCTGTTTGTGGAGCTGCTAAGGCACGCTTTGGTGATGAATGGTGTTGATTAAGAGACAGTGTCAACATCATCATCTGCCTGCACTCTGCTCGCTGCCTTACATCTTAGCCGTCTCCTAACAAGCAGGCATCCAGCTCCTCAGGGAGGGAGGGCAAATTTGTTTATTTGTGGATGTAGTGAAGCATGTCCGCGAGGCCATGTGTGGATATGAGGGCTGGGAAAAGGTTTAAGCTTGTATATGCATGCAATTTGTGTCAGTACTTGTGGGGGCGTATGTGTGTGATGGTAGAAGTGTGTGTGTGTGTGTGTGTGTGCGACTGTTAAACAGCAGAGCTCATGTTTTCCATGTCACCAAGTGTGCAAGAAATAAAACAGGCCAGAGAGCTGCGTGTGAGCTGTGTGATTAGATTAGGCGAGCAAATTGATTGTAAGCGTGTCGTTGTCTCCATTGGAAAGTGCCACTGATTGTGGAGGCGGGAAAGCGTGCTGCTGCCTAATTTGATCACTCAGCAGCTAATGCAATCTGCGTTACGGCACCTATTGCAGATTTGGATTAATGTGCCAATAGGCTGCGCTGGAATGAGGAGGCGGGGCAAAGTCCAAGGGCTGGAGATTGCCACTGTGCGGTGATCAATATATGGAGCAAAATGAATATACATAAGCACTAGCCCTGGTGGACACCAGACTATATTTTCTGCAAAGGTCATGATCCCTCAGCCCTGTGGTTCTCAACTGATGACTATGAACCCAAAAGTGAGTCACAGAGGTGATTAAGGAAAGTACAAATGTGGGCCTATGAAATTAGAATTGTGGCCTGAAGTCTATGATAAATGGAAGCCAGTGGACATAAGTCATTGTGCTTTATTTTACTCAGATTTGCTGAAATGAGTCAATTCAGTTGCTACCTTTGCCAAAGAGGCGATGTTTCTGTCTGCATTGGTTACTTTTTTGTTTGTGTGTTAGTTTGTTTATAGCATAACTTAAATTGAACAGAATTAGAGGAAATTTTCAGGATTGGTCAGAAATGGGCCAAGGTCTAAGTCATTAGATCCACGATTTTTTAAAGTATTTCTTAACATTATGAGATTGGACAGTCTTCCATGTTTTCCACCAGTAACTCAAACTTCTCAATGGTTTTTGATTTTTGATTTTTTTTTTTTACAAAGAAAAAAAGAGTTAAATACATTTTAAAATGATGATATTTTTCCACATTTTTGACAATAATTTGCTAGACAGTGTTGGAAATACCATGGTGGAAGTTTATGCTATCAGAGTGCTTCATTTTCTTTTTTTTAATTGAATAATTTCTTATTTAAAGAGGTCATTTGTAAAAGACACTGTTTTGGCCCTTCATGCTAATACACAGACAGCTAACCAACATTTGCTGGAGCTAAAGTCAGTCAAGTACAATTACACAAATTGTATAGTATGAGCACAATATCCAGACATCACAATCATCACCAGGGCCATCAAATAGATGTTATTTGAATTGACTTAAAATGATTTGGAACTGGTATAGACAAGTATCTAATTTACATGGGTAAGCAGAGGTCTCTTCTTCTTCTTCCTCTTCTTTGTTTTGGTAATTGTATGCCACTGGCATTTTCTTCTCAGTCTTCAATGTCATTTTGGTTCTTGTGCCCATCCTTCGTCCATGGGTACACTCTCAAAACATGAAAATTCAAGATACCTCTAATCCAACATAATCCCTGTAACAACACCATTTGTGTTTTCAGGGATAAGTTTTCATTTTTCTCTTTGTTTCCATGTCCTTGTTGTGCTTTGATCGATTTTCTTTCTTTCTGCTGATTAGTTCTGCTTCAGAGGGTAATTATCATTGAGCAAGGTGGGCATGCGTGTACTGATTAAACTGTGGTTGAATCCTGATTGACCTCATATGAAATGGGTGAGAGGATAGAAGAGCTGGTTATCACAGTGATAATAAGAGTCCTGCCTATCCCCTGTCTGCTTCCATTATCTTGTGTCACATTTACTACTGAGCCCAAATGCCACATTACCATGCCTGAGACCCAGTCCCACAATGGCATCACACTGACAGCTCTCATACCTGTGCCACCGCCTATAGATCGATTTTTTCAGACAGAGCAGCAGCTCCCATCATGGTTTATGCATTTCTTTACTCTTCATGGACCTTAAACAGTGTTCAAACTGACTTTAAAGGCCATACAGTGGAAAATGTGTGCACTGAAAGAAGTTATTTCCAAAAAGAATCCTTCGATCAGATCTGTTCTGCTACCTTTGCTTGATCAATGTAAAGGAAGGCATTACACATTAAAATAAATGTACCTGATGTGATTAGATAAAACAGGTATGACTTAGTAAAAAAATATATGTTAAGATTTTCTTCAGCATGATAAGAATGGATTAGACACAATACGCTGCTGTATGAATCCAAGCAATTTGAAATTATACAGTGTGATATGATACAATATAGGATATTATGTCCAACAATCAGATGTGAAACTAGAGGGTGCAAACCGCCAAATAACCCACAAATTGCTGTTCTATCTATAAGCGATAATTCCATGATAAAGTTAGCATCATAATATGATTCATGACCCTGGAAACCCACAGCTAACACTCAGAATCATGCTAATACCATTATTTATTAGTTGGACAGTTATTGCGCAAAAAGGATTGAATAACAGCTGTAGCTTTTATATAGTCTTGCTAAAAAACAAACAAACATACACAAGCAAAAACATAACCTCCTTGGCATAGGGAACAATTCACTCTTGTACAATAAAACATTGCATGTTCTGAAACTTAGTGATGTAACTCAGCAATGGATTAGACAATATATGCTTAAGGATACGATGAAATAAACTGGATACAATAATGTGAAAGAATACAATGTGAAACAATATGAAGCAATATGATACAATGTAATATGACAGTGTGATATGAGACAATGCAATTTGATATTGTAAGATATGACAGAATATGATGGGATTTTATGCAGTATTTTGCCATGCAATATGATATGATACAATGTGATTGGCACTGTTACCATATGTCATGATTAAGTGCAATATTATGCGATGCAATCTGATGTTCCGATACAATACAATACAGTGGGTTACAATATTGTTCAAACAAACTGATTAAATGCATACAATACAATGCAATATGATATGACGTGATACAACATGCTGGATTAGCAGAGTGCTGAGCACTCCCCTGCCACCTCACTTGGGTGTTGATGAGAAATAAGCAAGCTGCTTTGCACTGTATCAACACAAAGTGGAATGTGATATAATACAATACATTATGACAGAATGTGATATGTAATATGTGGCAGTATTATTTGTTTAAATACAATACAGTACAACACAATACAATATGATTTGATACATCACATTGGATTATACAATTAATTGTGTCAATGTCATGATAATATGTCACAATACAATGCTATATAATATGAAGTGGGATTAAAGATGTGATACAGTGCAATGTGTCAGGATATAATATACTTGATGGTAGGATAAAAATTTTATTATACAGTGAAAATGTCATATCATGAGATATCTTGTTATATTGTTCATTGTCATTTGATCCCTTTTGATACAGTGTTATACAACTCAGTGTCAAAGGGTATGATATCATATGATACATGATGTGAAGGAATGAAATATGATGTGATAGAAAACAGATTCTCACTATATCATGTCAAGTCACAATGCGTCATATGGCACAGTTTCATATTGTACCACCCAATTCCAAACTTTCTACTGCCATACAACTTAATGTGCAACATCACATTACAAAAGTACACATGGTGCAATGCGATAGGATACACTCTGTTTTGACAAGATATGTTATGACAAGACGTAATATATAATCATATGATAATATCTGATACTCCACTTAATTAGCCATATGATTTTTAAGGATGTGATAATAAACAGTAAGATATAAAATGTGATGATATTTATAAATGTGCTTTATTACGTGTGATGCTGTTGTATTATAGAAAATACTCATAATCTGAATTTATTTGCTGAGTGAGATATCACCCATTTCTTTAATAAGGAAATTAAGAACTTGCTATCAAGCTTGGATACAACCTAACAGATCACACTCAGGGATTGTTGATGAAGACAGATTAGCTGTTTCCCTTCCTGTTAACTGCTGCTGACTCGGAGATAAAGTGTACTTGAGTGAAACAAAGAATTGATCAGTCCAGACTCAGCCACACTGTAATGATACCCAATCTGCTGATTTGGCCCAGAGTAGGCTAGATATCAGACTTCTATTTGAGAGATAATGGAGTGACATCAGACTGATATTTGAAAGATAATGGACAGATGTCTGAAAGATAATGCTTATGAAATTAAAAACACGAACTGGACATAAATCAGACTAGTAATAAACAGTTAATCAGTCAGTATCACACTGTTAATGAACAAATAACAGGCTGACTTCATACTGGTATCAGATGGAATCGTTGTAGACTAATATGTTGATAATGGACTATTGTCAAGCTAATGATAAATAGATAATACAACAAATTTGTTTGTTATTCTGGACAAATAATGGACTGATTTTGGACAGATTTGTATAGATGATATATCTTTATATCAGGTGGATAAAAAGAACAAGGGTTGGACTTTGGACAGATCAATATAAAGCAATATTGGAGAGATAATGGGAAGATAGAATATTTTAGAACTATAATGACTGAAAGAAAATAAATAGGGAATAGTTCTCATGTATCAAACACAATGCATTTGATAATTTGATCAACATCAGAGCAATATTGAACACATAATGGACAGATTTTAGACTAGCATTGGATACATGATAGACTGATATTGGACTAAAAGGGAAATGGATCAGATTATTAATAGACAGTTGCAGATATAAATTTATGATGGATAATGGAATAATTTCTGAGATAACAGATAAATATCTAATATCTAAAACATAATGTCAAACTGAAATTGTCAGATTAAAGTAAGAGAGAAGGACTGATTGGGTAGCTTTGGATTGGCGGTAAAGATAGCAGCCTCTCAACAAAAATCTCAGGGGTCTGATCCCCAGCTCCTGTAGTCACATGCTAATAGATCCCACAGGCCAGACACATAGCCTCAATTTCCCTCCATTGTTTGTCTGTGGTATGTTACCGTGTATTTGAGTATGGTTGCGATTAGCTAATAGTTATGGACACTCAACAAAGTAGTCTTCATCTTAATGATAATGAATGTGGTGTAACTGGATAAGCGTGGCCAATGGGGGAAAATGGGAAGAAGCTCCTGTCCATTTACCCTTTTAGTATAATAACTGTATACCCATTATTTATCTGAGAAATTTGGAAATGTTACTTCTTTCCATGTGACATTACTTAGTATGTTTAATCTCACTGCTTCCCTCATTTTGATATCAGTTTCTCCAAGATTGACACAGAATTTGACAAGGTAAAAGAATGACACAAAAACAAACATGAATAACAAACATGAACGGCATTGATGTCTTTTAAAATTACCTTGAATACTTCAGTGATTATGTCACAAGCTTTGTATAAAGTGTCACTTCTGATTAGAAAAGGTGACACGAAACTAGTCCAGTGTGAGTTGATTGTGTGTTCTAACCCACTCTTATTGAATATTGCTCATATAAAGTCTAAATCTTTGGTTTACCCACAAATGTGAATGAAACGATAGCTTGAAATACACCAAGAAAGCCATGCAAAAGAAAAATTACCCTGAGGGTAACATCCAATTAATATGTAAAGAAGAGTGCCAAAAAAAGATCACTTGTATGTTCCTTTAAGCAGCACTCAGCACTGTGACATCGACATTAAATCATCTAGCTGTGGGCATAGAGTGAGAGAGAGAGAGAATAGCTTTCTGTCTGAGGGCCATATGTGATATTTTAGCATTCAGCATGCCACAGGTTATGGATCAGCACACTACACCACACACCCTCTGCCCTTCATTCCCCTCATACATCTTCCTTCACTACTATAACCACTGCATGTGGCCCTGCTGGCCTAATTCTTACCCCCTCATGTCTTCTTTAATTTTCTTTTTTGTCTGCAGGGGCTACAGGAGGAAAGGTTAATGCTTCAGTAAGAGACAGTCAAAGCATGGGGATAGTCTAAACAGCCCTATGAGCTTGTGAAGAGTTTAGTGATTAAAAATGATATTTGTGCATTTGCTCCACAACCTGTAGTGTAAGACGAGCATTCTTAAACCTACAGGTGCAGGCTCAGTATGTGCTATGATGATGCTAAGTAGCTGGCATATGCAGATATCCTATTGTAGTGTTTTTTTAAGAATGATGACCAGATTTAAATGAAACGTTTTCCCCTAAGAGGCAATACACTGAGGTTTTACTGAGACCATACTCATGGGCATGTAGGTGTATCTAAATACATAGCTTTTTGGGGTATTTTGGCTTACTGTTCACATGCAAATGTAATTTTATTGCTCTTAAAATACAGCTCAAAAGACTCCTGCCATGGTTAAGATTTCCGAAACATAACTGTTCACACACGGACAGGAAAATCAATGAAACATCACATACTGTGGTTTGAAATCAACATCATGTTAAGCATCAACATACTTAATCGATAACAGTTGTTTACAAAGAGCTGGGTCTTAAACCCTCGAACTCATTCCCACCACTACAGAACAACAAAAGAAGAATCTGGCTATGGATTTTGAGGATCCAGGTATGCAGGAGCTGTTCTTGTTACTGTTTTGTAAGCCAGAATTACAGCTTTAAATTTGATGCAAGCTAAGCCAATGACGAGAGATTACCAGCAGACTGACATGTGCTGTTCTGTGCTGGCTGAAGACCTGACGTGCTGCTGCATTCTGGATCATCTGCAGAGGTCTAAATGTAGGTCAAGGAGGCTTGCTAGTAGAGAGTTGTAGTAGTTAACATGTGAAATTACCAGAGCCTGTGCCAAAAACTGTGCTGTCTCTTTTGTCAGGTAGGGTCCAAGACTCCTGATGGTATAGAGCGCATACTGACAAGATTGAGCAATGAATATACCTTTAGTTGACTTTATTTCATTGCAAGCCCACTAAAATAAGCTTTTCTTCTTGCTTCTGAGCTCAAATGATTAATGTTGGCATCATAATTCCAATAAAAGCATTTTTGTAACATGTTGCATTTACATGTCAGTTTACCTCAACTTAATGGATTGATTTACTTGGGAGGGTGTAAAAAAATCAGGGTAAAATGTTTGGGGTTTTGAGTCCAAATGCAGCTCATCCTGAAAGGTTTCTACAGTTTTAGGAGTTTTGTATATATGTGAAAACAGCATAACAAAAATAGTGTGCTGTGACATGATTCTGTTAATTTCCCCTGTAGTGCTATAATGATCAGAAAATGCGGTGCCGGCATTTTACACTTGATAAAATGCTTTAGATAAACCTACACATCTGACCAGAGGTCTTTCACAAATGGCGACTGAGTGCTTGTTGCTCTGTGTATCTGAGTGAAGCTCTCAGCTAACAGGATGATTCAATTTATTAATGCCATTCATGAAGCTGTCACTCAGAGGATGGAGGCAGAATTGTGCCGAGTGTAACATACCACAACAGTCTTCATGGCACTGAACGGTTTACTGAGCAGGATGGCAGGGGCTGATGGGACGCAATGAAGTGCAATGAAGAATACGGCATGTGCAGAGGAGTAAGGGCTGAGTTTTGAGATGTAGACCTTTTTACTATTGGACATCAGCCCTCCTCTCTGGTATAATGTGTGTATTTATTTATGACTTCTTATATATGAGGCTTATGCTGTGTGGCTCACATACTGAGTTCAGGGCTGGAGGCTAGAGACACTTATGGCAGGACACCAGTGAGCTGTGCTGCAGATCCGGGTTTCTGACAGTGAGGGCAGATCTGAAGAAGTTTGGTGCATAAAGATGGGCCTCTGACTATGTGATACAGATATTTTTTGTATATCAAGCATGTTTGTGACTTTCCCAACCTGACTTTATATGTAAAACTTTTAATATCATGCATATAAATAGCAGTTCATCATTCTAGTTTCATGAATGAATTTAAGTTATTTATTTTAGTTAAAGAGTATTGTATTTATAGTTATATAAAAGTGTTTTAATTGATAGGATGCTTCCTCGCCCTTTGCTGCAAGCCATCAGCAACTAATTGTAGATGCTCTGAAAGTGAGCGCCAATGAAGCATTGTCGCTGTCAAATCACTTTTCTATTCCAGTTCCATAAAATTATCCAAGAAATAAGACTGATTGTTTATTGATTAATGAATGCACCTTATGGAGGGCAATTTTTGATTGAAAAAAGCTCCTTAATTCCAAGAAGGCTTTGAGGCTAATTGGACCTCTGTGTGTCAGCTCATCCAGAGATGAAACCAAACTCAAAATTCTGGTTTTAAGACGAGTAAAATGGGCTTTTGGGTGGAAGACGACCATACTAGAAAAAGCTGTTTGTCTTGTTTCATGCCAACAGTTGACTGCTGCAGTAAAACAAAAATATGTGTAGTTTCAGCCCGGCGTCATCACATAGTGTTATAACATTATTGAAAAGTGAAGCTTCTGGAATAAACAAACAAAAAACATGACATGTTTAATGACATGATTCTGCTGGCCAGTTTTGAATAGGTTTGTAAAGGGAAGGAAAGTTCCCAGTTAATTTCCTGAAATTTCCCGGAAACTGCATAGAAAGCTAAGCAGGGAGATTTTGGAAAATATTCCAAACAGAAAAATGTCCATACAAATTATGAACTGAAAATTTGGGGTAATTTAAATGAACTGTATTATATCCATGCATAAATAAAATGTTCTGTTATGTTGTAGGCAAAGTAAATAGTGAAAGTAAAATATTGCATTTCAGCAAATTTATTTGAAACTAGAACTTTATCAATATTAATTATTTAATTGGACAATCAGTTTTAACAGTGATGTAGGGGACGTGGCCTCAGTACCACTCCATTCTCAAGCATATGCAAGGGCGTAGGTTTGATTTTGACATTGGTGGGGACATAAAAGTACACGAAGACGCCACCCTTGAAAGCTGATGTGTTTTGCATTTATGACTGTTTTTTATGTCACGTAGAGCTAATTAAACAAACAAGCATACTATCTTATTCAGAAAAAAACTATTCTACGTCATATTCTTAACCTCCAGCCTCTCCTCCTAAATCTCTCCCGTCTGTTCCTTGACAAAAATATATTGATGCAGGACATATGAACAGTGGGACAATTTGGGTTTAGTTATAACGTTATATATTATGCTTGTGTGTTATGGTAGGGACCATGCGGTAGTGGCATAATATTGACAGGGACGTGTCCCTAGCTTCCCTACCCAATTCTACGCCCCTGAGCATATGCATGAAATCTGGTTGTTTTAGTCAAGATTATGCTGAAATATGTTTTCCTGAACTATATCTAAAAGTATCTTATAAGGGCCAACCTTCATTTTTGTATATAGCAGGTTTCTTCTAATGAATTCCCACAAATTCCCGTGAATTCTCATGAAAATTTTTACAACTTTGAAAATTCCCAGAAATTTGCAACCCTAGTCATGAACAACAATGCAAAGACTTAAAAAGTTCAAAATGTCTTATTGAATATTAATTTTTGAACTCCAAAGTTCTGAGTTTGGTGTCATGTTGATTTAGGCTGATAGAATACCAAAAAATAACAGATCCTCTTTCATTTTTCAGTCCTCACATGCCGTCATTGGTCAAAACCAGGAATAAAAAAACATTATTTTAAGGGCTGTAGCTACTGTAAACAGAGCCCCCCCCGTATCGCTTCATTTTATTCTGACTTTTTGTTGAGAAGAAAGCAGTCTCTTTTACGAGTGTATTGGAATCATATTCACAGGCATGTATTCCATTAACAGCATTTTTTGAATTAAACATGTTTTTTCTACATGCTGTATATGAGAGTTTGATGAGGCAGAAACTGTTGATGTGATAACATCAGACATAGAAAGCAGTGAAATTCAGACTGCACGTGTGCGTGGGTGTGTTTCCTTGCTTTTGAACATGTCTGCTAATTGGAGAGGGTGTGTGCTATAAATAGGATTTTCTTGGAACCTTTGCACATTGAGTGGGAAGTCGAATTTGTCTCAGATATGTTTTCTCACATTGTGACTGTGGGTGTTTGAGTGTGAAAGTATGTGTGTTTTTTATCCTTCGTCACTTCATCTGACAGTTTTAATCAGGCAATGATCAGCTCTCCAGGATGCTTCCTGTTTGCTATACATTGATATTGTGATATAACGGTATCGTTCTGCCACTGAGGAGAGCAGAACGATCCTGTGCGCCTTCTTACATCTGCCTGCTGTCAGCTGCAGCACCAGCTATGAGCAATACTTTCATATAGATCCTCTGTCCCCTGATACTCGTTGGCAGCTTATTGTTCTCCGTATTTCCTTGTCTGGGGAACTTTTTCATATTCAGCTGAAAATGAAGATAAATTGTCTCTGGTTTTTATGTGGAGGACAGGGAACAAATTTACATTTTACTTCTTTTCATGGCTCATTTGCATATATGCTCAATTTCTGTTTCCCTGCCCATGGGCGACCGGACTGTTTGTTTTCCGTTAACTTTACTCGATGTAGTGCAATGATGTTGTGATTCAAATGAGCAATTTAGCTCACAGCCTACTCTGAAGTTTAGCATGTTCAAATTATATTCCTGGTGCTGTAGCGTCTGTTTCATAACAAGTGCGTCATCAGAATTGACCTAGAAATTTTTAATTTTCAATGAAAAATGTTATGCAATTTCATATTTTTTTAAAAGCCCATTTTTATATTGTGAAGCAATGTTGTTCCGTTTGAATGGAAATTTTCTACAATTACAATTTGGCACCAGATTTGGTATCATTTTCTTCTCAAAAGGCATCATCTGGGTTTTTGAATCATCTCGTCATGTTTCATCATCTTGCTGACATTTTAAACCCCGTGTTCATCTCTGTCACAAATCCCATTCAAATTATGAAGCTGGTTCCAAGGAAATCTTCTTCTAAAGATGAAGGATGAAAAACATTAGCCCAGAAAAGTTAAATTCCCCCCTTTTTTAAAAAAAATTCTTTTTTCAGTTTAATATCGCCATTGTTTTTTTAAGATAATCAGGAACCAACTGTTGGCCTGTCATAAAAAAAGAATATAATTAGATTATTTACTCTTTAAGAAAGGAACAACTATTAGGTGTCTAACAAATCCAGACACCAATTGACCAAACATTTATTGATGTATTGACTTATTGTTTTCACAGACTCTGTGCCTTATTCAGAAAAAAACATTGATCAGGGGATATTTACACATTTATTTAAATTCTGGTTTAATATTTTAGAGGGTTTATTCTCACATCTCCTATGTTCAAGTTTTTATCTTTGAAGGTGTGCCACATATATGAAGAGTTGGCAAGACATTAGTACTAATACACATTCCCATATTTTTCCTAAGATACAATTTTGACAGTGTTGGACAGTAATGATGACCAATACCAATGCAGTTTAACCATGTTTCCCAGTAGCTTTGTGGTTGTATAGTTGTTTTTCGAGTTAAATAACTTTTCGTTAGCTTAGTTTTTGTTTGCGTAACGCAGCTAAACAAGCCACATTTAGCAAAGGAGGAGAGAATTAGAGCGCAGTCCCTGCCACAGCCCAAAAACATACTTCTAACTAGAAAAGCACTCGGAGAGCGCAGACCTCCGCCAGCGCCACAGTCCTCAGCCATATTGTGATTTTCACCATAAATATTAGTCCTACCTTTATTTCATCTAAATATTTAGATTCCTTGACCATGAAAACATACCATTAGCAATTGGATTCATAATGATATCTATTTTAGTTCAGTAGTTATTCACAAAAATCACATCTTTCGCCATGGCGGCCAGACGCTGATCTGGATCAACACCAAAATCGAATCAGTTCTTCTTTTTCCATGCTGAACATTTCCTGAAAATTTCATCAAAATCCATCCATAACTTTTTGAGTTATTTTGTTCACAGACAGACGGACGGACGGACGGACGGACGGATGGACGGACAGACAGACAGACAAACAAACTCCCGAAAACATAACCTCCTTGGCGGAGGAAAAAATAGGCAAAAGATTTGAGCTAAGGCATGGATAAGTATCTGCGCAAACAGTGTCTTTCTGCATGAGGGTTATCCTCAAAGCCTATGTCCATACTGGTTCTGACCTTACAGGTGGACCAGCTAAAGCAGACACCTGGTATCACTCCACATGTTCCAGAATCAAATAATATAAACACTTAAAAAAATAAATTTCACTAACCTATTAGAAAACAACAGAGTAAACTCTGAGAAGGTTAAAGGGTTTGTTTTCTGTGGGGTTGCTAAAGACCCATGGCATTAGTAAATATGAGTGCCAATAAAGAAACCTGCAAGCGCTGTCCCTGGGGCGAGAAATCTGGGGCTGGATGTCAGCCGGTACATACGTAGCAGTACCTGGTGCCACTGAAAGACTTGTAATTAACCCACTTTTAAGTTAAACTACTCAAAAAACTTTGTAGGCTTGACAAAACACTAAAGTAAGAGTCTTAACAGTATTTAGCTTTTCTTTGACATGCAGTTTACCCTGTGTTTCAAACTTTAGTATGTTGGGACATAGTTGTTATTATCCCTCTGCCATCAGGTAGGCAGGTCATTAGAGGCAACGATTAACACTTACCTCACTCAAACTCAACTTAAAATGAGCGATTTTGACTTCATCCATTAAGGAGTGTTAGATGTTTAATACAAAGGGACAAATTGAACTAGCTGGTTATCAGATTAGGGGAGACGGGGATAGTGAACCACTGAGGTAAGATGAGCTTTCTACTGTAATAAGACAACTTTGGTTATGTTTTGCTACCGGAATAAGGACTGGTTCCTACACTTCTGACAAAACATGACTATGGATGTAAAAAAAAAACCAAAAAAACAAACAAAAAAATAATATTTCAGCACAATAAGTATTTTAAGCCAAACTGATATAGGTTTGTTAAAACAGTTACATGAGTCATGACATAATAATCACAATAAGTTGGCAACTACATCTGTTGTCAACACTTAAACATTGCTCTTAATCAAATTTATCGAGTCTTTGTTGCAGCCCTATATAACATAAATCTGTTTTTTATGGAACAAGTCCTCTTCAGATTTACTGCCGGAGGACAGCCAGTGCTAGCATACAACACTGCAATCTGATTTCTGTATATTATTTTGACATTTCTAAACAGTGCTTAGTCATAGTTGTCCTCGAATATTCTACTGTGTTTGTCCTCGTCCTTCTATGGGGGACAGGTTTATAAGAGACTGAAATCAATTCAAAATAAATAAAATAATCCAAGAGTCCTGATATTTTCTTTTTTTATTTAGACTAATCTCAGTGGCAGTAGATGCTCAGCATGGCAGCAGTGACTAAGACAG
The DNA here is from genome assembly GCA_036419115.1 of Scarus forsteni. Lineage (NCBI taxonomy): Eukaryota > Metazoa > Chordata > Actinopteri > Labriformes > Labridae > Scarus > Scarus forsteni. The sequence continues at coordinate 29,156,854 of JAZDUH010000152.1, forward strand.
ACATCAGTGCAAGGGTTAGGCCCTAAATATCTCAAACTCTGGTCCCATTATGACGGTATCATGGGACCAGAGTGTCAATCTGAATAACTTCTGAGCTCAGACGTTGACATTGGAATAACACACAGTATCACCGGTGGCATTTCTTCTTCTCCTCCTTCTTCTCTTTTTGCTCTGTTGAGAGAACCCATGTGCTTCAAAAGACAGTCGGCAGCCAATCCACACTCCCCCCACGTCTTCTGCAATCCCTCAGATTATCAAAGTATCCATTCTCCATGGAAAACACAGAGGGGGGAATCTTTGGCAGAGGCGGTTTCCCTGGCAACAGGCTCAGTTAAGTCGGCTGCCCAGAGCAGAGGTAAAACACAACCAACTAAAACCACATCACTGAAAGATGGCAGACGCTTGACAGGATGGAGTGTCTACCTGTCTCAGCTCAGTGAGGAAAGCAGAGGGAGGAAGTGAGAAGAATCTTGTTAAATAAGATCTGTTTAACAAGACAGAGCAGCACTGATTCAACCTTGAGCTTTTCTTCTCTGAAACTGTAACTCTCTGAACTATTGCACCATCTTAACCATGAAGTTCTTCTGAAATAGTCTTTTATCTCAAAATTTCCCCTCTACCAAACTCTTTAGCCTGACCATAGACTGTAAAAAATCTGAACGATATGACAGCTTTTTGATAGTAAAGTTAAACTGTGTGGAGAAATGGCTGCTGCTGTGTCCTAACTGAATGCACGTATGAGCCACAAAATCATGAAATATATGAGTTTTATAACTGCTCACAAGTGAAGCAGCAGTAGCAAAAACATTTGGGCAAATTTATTCTCCAATACTTAATTTGAAGTACCAGATCTGGTACTGAAAAGAATCAAATGATATCACATCATGTATATCTGCAGTCAAACAGATGTTCACTTGTCCTGATGGCATTCTGAGCTGCTGTCATCCACACCACAGAGTGCCACGGGTTGTTAGTGTAAAAGCTGCTGAGCTCTTCTTTTTCTGTCACATTCCTGTATGGCATACTGTCAGGCTGGTGACATGCGAGTCACTGACGGAAGCAGTCATTGTTGACGTTTCCATCAGCTATGCTCCTGTCAGTAAAGAAATCATATCAGCTGAACAAGACAAGCCATAAGTTATTCCTGTAGCATCACTTCATGTCTGTAGCACTGTCTGCCTTTTCTGTCTGAGCTGACTGTTTCGCTTTATTTCACTGAAAGTGCAGTGCTAAAGCCTCGGTGCTCTTTAAACTCAGTCCATTCTGACAGGTAGAGGAAATGTATTGATTCACAGTTTGGAGCCACATCTAAAAATCTTGAGGACTAAATAATTCATGTGTAACTCATGTGGTCTGACACTTTGTCAAGAGCTGACCTGAGCAGGAGTGTACGGCTCTCTCTGAGCCCATGGTGCTCTGTTTTGACTGAAAGCAACTTTGCTGCTGACATAGAGCAGTCTTTTCTCTCCTAAGGGGAACCTGTAATCCAATTAGTTTTTTGTTGACAGGCGAGGATTGTTAACATGGAAACACCTCAAAGTATAGGTCCAAAATGGAAATGTCAGCCATATCTGATGCAGCTGCAGCACAGTGCTTTATAGCAAGTCTTATTAGTTTATAGGGGTCATTCTCCTGGGTAGTTCAAAGTTGGAAACTGCATCCACTTCAGGATATGATCATTGCTTAGAATCATGAAGCATTATACTATCAATATACTGGACAATAGCAATCAGTGGCAGTTTTGACAGCTTCTTTGATATAGGTTTATTATTAGTTTTAAGACAAAGATTCTCATTAGTGTTCGCAAGAGTGCTGCCATGACTGATGAAAAGACATTACATCACTCACTCTGTGACCCTACACAGTAGCTCTGATCACACCTCAGTTAGGTATAAAAAGTAGAAGTAGCCTATGTTGTAAAAATGGAAAAAGTTTTCTTGTATAAAGCACAAAACTAGGGGTGTCAAAAAATGAATCTTTTAATTGATACATATGTGATGCTGACAGATGAAGCACTGATGCAGAGACATTCAGTAATGTTTAATCTTGCAGAGGCTGCTGCTTGGCTGCAGTATCAATTTGTTTCTGAGGCAAATAAAAACAGGTATAGTAAGATGAGACCTATGAAATGTATCTATTTTGGTTTACATAAAAGACATTTTTTGCTGCAGTTGATTTCAAAAGCCATTTCTAGTTAGAAAAATGAGTTCATGTTGCCCTTCCTGCTTGTATTTTTTATCTGAAAGTACCCTGGTGCAGGAATATGGAAAATCATGATGCTACAAAATGTGTTGCATCATAATTCATCATGATTTCATATCTAATTAAATAGTTAACTTAATAACTATAATTGAATTAAAGTTATGAAGCACAGCTGTACTCAGGGAACATTAGATTTTTGCCATGCAGATCACTCATGTTTCTGGATTTACCTCGGTTAAGCAACAGTGTCATCTTATAATAAAACTGTCTATTAAAGTGTTAGTTACCTAAGATGCCTAAAAAAATTAAGAGATATTCATATATATGTTTATTTATGATATTTCTTCATAGAATTTAAGATATTAACACTGTTGTTTCAAATGGCCTCAGTGAGCAGTTATTTTGTAATGGCCCCTCCGACATATCTATGTTTTAATTTCACAGTGTATCAAGTCGATTTCTAATTACTCATACAACATGACAACCAAATGAAAAGCTTGGACGGCGTTGTCAGGGGTGTCACCCTGAGGTGATCTACATATTGTTTTATTTGTGTTATTTTTGTATAATTTTGTATAATTTTTTTTTGTGTGTGTGTGTATATTTATTGGAGAAGTGTACACATGGAAAATAATATTATTACCTCCGTCAAGGGGGTTATGTTTTTGGGAGAGTTTGTCCGTCCGTCCGTCCGTCCGTCTGTGAACAAAATAACTCAAAAAGTCGTGCACGGATTTGGATGAAATTTTTTAGAAAATGTTCAGCATGGGAAAAGGAAGAACTGATTCGATTTTGGTGTTAATCCGGATCAGCGTCTGGCCGCCATGGCGAAAAAATGTGATTTCTGTGAATAACTGCTGAACTAAAATAGATATCATTATGAATCCAATTGCTAATGGTATGTTTTCATGGTCAAGGAATCTAAATATTTAGATGAAATAAAGGTAGGAGTAATATTTATGGTCAAAATGACAATTTGGCTGAGGACTGAGGAGGACTGGAGGAGGTCGGCGCTCTCTGAGTGCTTTCTAGTTAAAACTGTGTTTATTTTTAGATCCTTACAATCTTCTTAGCTTTTCAACCTTGTAGGACACTCCTGGTATTTTGACACATTTTAGTCATTTTTATATTTAACTTGGATTTAGTTAGGAAAAATCATTAACGTGTAGGTTTTTTTAAAAATTAATATTATACATTTTTTACTTAAATCAACTCAAGAGTTAAGGATTTGGCACAAACTTAATTTGTGCTGATTTCGGCTGTGATTTTGAAATTGGATTGAAATTCACTGTATTTTTTTTACCTGTATTGCAGTCATTTTAGATGTTCAGCAGGACACGTCTGAAATGTCAACTATGTCAATTTGCAGGACGATTAAAATTTTGTTGAAGAAATGTATTTTGATTTGAATACAAGATGGAAAAAAACTACTTTGAGGAGCAAACAATCCAAAATCTCCTAGAAGAGCTACTTAATTGTAGCAAACATTAATCTGTGTAAAAGATGTTGTTAATTAAAGAAGTGTCAGACAGTTGAAGTTTAGTCAGTTTCACCTCCAGGGATGGCCCATAATAAGTGGATATCAGGACCAGAGTGACAGTAGTTTATGACACTCTGTAGACAGACTGACAGAAATAGTGAAAGAAAGCAGAGAATTGACATGCTAATGGAGGTTTGGCTCAGACGGGGCCTTTTTGATCAGGATTTTCTTTCTCTTAAAACAGCAATTTCGACTCAGTGAGGTGTGGCCAAAGTGAATGGGCTAGAGGCAGATGGGTCAGACCAGTGTCTGAAGAAGACTCTCAAAGAAAAGGGTTGAGAAGTTTGAAAGACTATAGAAAAGTATGAGGACCATGTGGTATGCATATTTTAAGGTACATACTCTATGAGTCATGTGTCATTTCACAAACAGTATACAGTAATTTAAACGTGACATTTGTGGCTTCTTTCCTGCACGTCATTTCCTAGTCTTACCTTCCTTGTTTTTAACTTTATTCAATATCCTGCCCCTTGAGGAAATGTATAGAAAGTTCCAAAAATTGATTAAAAATACAGTTGAGGAGCAGCTGAAATTCAGACCATGACATGAATATTACATTTTTATTCATAAAGATTATTCAGGAACCAAGTGACACTATACATTTGTCAAAAGTAAGAAATTAAATAACTGATCAGACACAAACCAACAGACAGGATGCATTGCACAGAGGTCGTACAGACAGCAACATGTGAAGGAGGTGTGATAACACAGAGTTTGTAACCTGTCTCTCTGTATGGAACAACTCAAAAATCAATAGCATTTAGGCTAATCAAAAATGCTGCTGAGTCTCTGAGGTCTTGTAACATTACCTCAATTTATCGTAGCACTGGTGCACAGTCATCAGATTTTGCAGGGGGGAAGCATTAGCAGCAAACACATAAGCAATTTGAACTGTCATCTTCGCTCTGATTGCAAGGCTGCTATATTAGTTTTGTAAAAAAAATATTCTTGCATCTTTCCTTCTAAGAATAGAAAAGCACTGATCATTGCTTGCAGGTACTGCACTCTGGCTGCAGCAGGAAGGTCATCCTACATATCTGATTGAATCTATGTTCAAAATACTTCTGAACAGTTTGTAAGACCTGCTTGTTGAAAAGGTCACACCAGTGTTAAGTATGTATTGGAATCAGCATTATTTTCTGACTTAAAAAGTAGACGAAGAGACACGTGTTACAGGTCTGCTCAGAAAAAGAGTTAGGGCGTTTTCACATTAGGTCCACTTGTTTCGAACCATACTGCGGCGCGGTTCGCCCCCGCCCACCTCCCCCGCTGGCTTGCATTCACACTGGCAACATTGAACCATGCCCGGGCCCACTTGTGTATTTACTCAGTTTGAAACAGCAGGGGGCGATATGCACGTAACTGGTTACCAAACCTGCTACGGAGGAGAACGAAGAAGAGGCTACCATGGTAACCATTTCCAACACCAGACAACCAATGTTTACGGTTCGCTCTCTTCCACATTTTTCTTCAAGTGTGTTTTTTTATTGTGTTTGAGGCGGCATCAGCGACCTTCTGGACCCTCGTAAATCATCATAATCCTGAACCAGAATAAACAAATCGACAAATTGAGTAAGCAAAAGATTCAACTGCAGGATTAACAGTAAGTAATGCATCAAAAGTAGATCGGTGCGGACCACTTTGTTTCACACCAGTGAAACCGCACTAAATGTCGGAAGATGGAGTGGATCGAGACCACCCCTTCATGGAGGTCTCGGACCGGCTGATTTGGTGCGCACAGAAGTGGTTGCATTCACACTGATACTAACGTACCAAACCCTGGGCCAAAACTTCTTTGGTGCGCACTAAATGTGGTTGGTGTGAAAACGCCCTTAGGTGAGTATTAAACACTGTCAATTTGCTCAAATGTTACAGTGAGAAAAAGGAAGCTGCTTTTGCCAAGACACTGGAGTAAAAACAATAATTTACTGTTTATATAAAACACAGATCAGGATACAAAGCTTTTTTAAAAGTGTAGTGTCATTTAATTCCACCTTACAATAGATACATGCAATAGTTGCATATATAAGGACTTGTATCATTAAGGAGTGCTGATATGAGTACAAATATTATCAAAAATCAGTCAACCCCATTATGAATTTAAATTGTGAGAAAAAACCATAAAGACAGTGCCATAGTGCCTCAAATGTTTTCTTCAGTCTCAGTTAAGCAAGTTCTAATATCATGAAAACAGACAAAATGTGATTAAAACAATATTTACCAGCATTCTGGTTTGATGCTTGAAAGCCAGTGGCCATAAGTAGACATTAGCAGAGCTGCAGCTGTTCATCAGTTTGTCTCCAATAGAAATGATCCATAACTTTTTTGCACGGCCAGTTAAACTCATTAAAAACAGTCAATGAATAAGTAGAATCAACATGTGATTCCAGCCTCTCTAATGTTTAAATTGCTTTTCTTATTTGCAACATTTGGATAGACACTGCATTCATTGTCATCACAGTAAAACACTCAACAGCTCTCCCCTGTAACAGGTTATATTATTTCATGAGTATAACTCTTAATAGAGACAGTATGCAAACTACTTCTTAAGACACAATATGAAGACATGTTAATTAAGTGGACTGTTGTGGCCTCGGACATGCAAGTTTACTCTCTCCTGCCTGCTTTTGCTAGAACAAAACACACTCACACATCTCCAGCTCCCTGCTTATGAACTGACCCATAATGAATGGTTTCATTTTAGTCCCTTAAACATTAATTGAGTTCAGTAAGTCAGTTTAAGTTGTAAATCACAGATTAAAAGTCAAAAATCAATCCCATCACGAAGTGGAAAAGCAGCTCTCAATATGAAACTGGTGCCAAAACAGACCATATTGTGAAGCAGCTAAATGAAGACTGCCTTATGCAAAGCTTAAAAACTAATTAAAATCCATTGCAGTCAAAGAGCCAGTGTGAAGCACTTACATCCCAAACTCATATCATAAATATGTTGTTAATCTATAAAACTTTAGAGTCAATGTCTAGTTTTTAGGTAAGGAATCCTTATAAAGAAAGTCAGTAGCCACTATACAGAAACTAATTTCCAGTGTAATTTGCATATTAAAATGTGTCTCACATTTTTGGCTTGCAGAGTTCATAAACACTTTAAAGTATGATGGGATGCAAGCAATCACACTTAATCCCTTGTGGCGAGCACAGAGCTAAGTTTTCTCACTCCTGGATGTTTTTAGAGCCAGAATGCTCCAAAGTGAAGTTGGCAGCTGAACAAAAATGGACTCATGAGATGTGAATCTAAAGCAGCACCAGATCTACATGTGGATAGAGCCAGCCGGTCTGCCTAATGAAGGATCAAACAACATGAGGAAATGTTTTCCTCCTCTGATTTTTTACACCGGTGTTTCTAGTTTCATCACCAGCCCACTGGTCGAACAGCCCACCAGGAGAACTCCCACTCCTCCAGATGGCCTGTCTGCCTTTGATTGCCAATAACTGTGTGGGCGTTCTTCTGAAAACTGTAATAATTGAGGCACAGGCATCAAAAGGAAGTCATCAGAACATTAAATAAACTAAATGTATCCATCTGACCTCCCTGTGAATTACAAAACAACTGTGGTTATCTTAAAGAGAAGTTTTACTAAGTGCCTCTTGCACAGATGGTGTTTTCGCTGAGAGGATTCGTACAAATTAGGCAACAAAAAAGACTAAAAAAACAACATACTGTTGTTTCTCAGCTCTCTGTGGGAGTCCCTGTTCTCCAGGGTTTACTTCTCCAAGCAGCAGTAAACAAAAAAATTCAAATTAGTTAAAAATCATACTTTTATCTCCCTGGTATACTTGTCTAAGTGTTGGGGTCCGGCATGAGAAAGAAATTAGAACTACTGCATGGTAGTACCCTCGCAAGGTATGCAAGTGTTGGACAGTGAAAATAGTGTTATGGGTGAAGAACAAGGGCTGAATTCTTTTTTAATGGAAGATTAACTCATTAAAATCTTATAAACCAGAGATTAATATAAGCCCTGCAAACCTTGAACTGAAAAGCAGAAGTGGCTTCGTCTGGTGGTACGCTTAATCATCAATCACCAGCTTCAGATGTCACATATTAATGTGTCCTTGGGCAAGACACTTAACACTATGTTGCTCCTTGATACTGATGGATAACTTCCTTGTAACTTCGACCATCACTAGGTGAATGTGAGGTTAAAGGTTGTTTAGCATAAAGGAAATCCCTGGCATTGTTTTTTTTAACATCATGTTTGTAAGCAGAGGATGAACATGAGGCCCGATGACCTCTTAAATCTAAATACCTCGTGCTTGAATCAGCTATTGTTCTCAAAGCACAGTAATCAAGGCCAAATGAGGATTTACAAAAGAACAATTCAAATCTGCTGCCTTCACATTCAAAGTTTGGCAGACTTGGTTCGGGGATAAAGATGCATCATTATCGTATTTTTTTGTTTGGTTTGTTTTTCTTTCATGCTGCTCTTTGTCAAGCAGACCAAAGCCGTTCAAATGTTGTGTTGTGTGCCACCAGAAGGGGCTGTAGCTGCGGTCTCTGACTCTGCCAACCAGCCTGTTGTTGCACTATGACCCGTAAATACACAAGCTGGCACTGAGGATAACAATGTTTGGAAAAAAAAAACAGTTTGGGCTTTATTTGAGTGGTGAATTTACCTGTATTTTGGCTTGGTTTAGTGACACTTAATTGGAGCAATGTGTAACCAAATTGTGCACAGAATTGTAGATGTAAATGTGTGAGGCTTGTGGATGTTAGCCACTCTCTGTTCGATTATGCTTACGAACACTGTGTTAACTTGCTTAGTGTTCTGATTTGTTGCCACATTCAAAACAAAATGCAATGCTTTTTGGTTCCCTTCCCTTGTTTGATCTTTATTTTGGATTGTTTCACACCCAACTGAACCAAGAACCGAGACAGCTCTGTTTTCAGACAGACCAGAGTTCAGGTCTTTGGTCCACCCTGGAGTAAATGTGAGCTTTCACACCATCCCAAATCATCGAAAAATGCAAACCAAAAATAATGAGTGGGAACTTGAACTCAAAATCATTAGGCTCCTCAGGCACTCTGTGTCACATTGTTTTGACTCATAAATGCCTTTGTGGAAAATTTATCTGGTGATTTTACTGTGAAGATTTGGCTTAAGCCAGTGTCTGACTGTATCAAAAAGGGAAACATATAAAGCTGAACAGTTTGGCATTGTTCCTGTCTTATATTTCCCATTTTGCAATAATGCTACTCCTGCATCTTGCAATATTTCCAGTATCTCATATCCCTATTGCTCGTCTTAACCCAAGAGGCACATTCTTTGCTATTTTCTCAAACCTATTTTAAGATTCCTATTATCTCCTGTCTCATTTTTTTTCTCTATAAATCACTTTTCCCCTTTTATTCTTCTCAGTCCTGCTCCATCTTTGGGTGCAGGTCTCTTATTCATTGCACCCATAAAACACAGTCATTAGAGAGGGATCAGGAGCAGAGTGGGCATTCAGACAGGAGCAATGTCAGCAGAAGAGATTGTTAATTGTACCTATTAGGCTGCTGTAGTGCCATGCTGACAGAGCTCTAATAGAGGGTGGCCTTTGGTTTACGAAATGCCTCTTGGCCCATGGACAGCAGCTGGGCTACATAGATTTTTAACCCAGACTCCTCAGCAGCTTGTGTTGTATAGCTGACAGCGGATCAGCCCTCTCTGCGTGTTTTTGTGCCCGGGTCTTTGGGGGATGGAGGCGTGGAGCTGAAACAAATTGTTATCTTCAGTCCCTCTTTAAAACATGCTATTAGTCAGAGGATGGGCTCCAGTTTCCTGTTCTCTCTTCTCTGTTCCACTCATGCTTATTGTAGCCACAGATTTCTCTCTCTTTTTCTGTCCTATTGATCATGGCTTTGTCGGCTGTGTGCAGTTTATGTGGGCTAATTGAAAGCTTCAAACAGAATTAAACTCCTATTAGCCACCGTGTCGTGTGCCATAATTAGAAATTGGCTTCGCAATTGCTGTAAGGATTATGATAAGTGTCTCATAATCAAATGATAAATATGTACAGAGGGACGAAAGTAGTTAAAATTGGTGAAGATTAAACATGTAAATTAGTTTACTGTAAGTAAATTGTTACCAAGCATCTCCTTAAACTTTGTTTTCTAGTAATTTCCATGATGGCTCTGTGTCATCTCAAGACAAAAGTCAAAGCTTTTATGTCTTACGTAAGTTTTGTTATGCAGTATAGTGCTATTTTCATAGTTTGGCTGTGACAATGGAAATGCCTGTCAGTTGTTCAAGCTGACATTTTATGTTTTAAGTAGGTCTTTTAAAAAATAAAATGTTAATCCTTAAAAGATTTAGGCCAGAAATTTACTATTTTTACGTCGCATTCTGCATGCTTTATTGTAGTTAAAGCTGCACATTGTTTAAGCTGCAATTGCGAGGCAGCAGCTATATTGCTAAATACAACTGGATCATCAACTGGAACCCAACCAGCCTTTAGGATATTAGAAATTAAAGTAGGAGTTGGTAATGAGATTAGAAACACATTTTTGTAATACTGGTTAAAATGACCCTTATGACTGATGGCAATCAATTCATAATGTGTCCTTAAAGCGAAAAATATCAGCTATCTACAGCAGGAATCAACCTGGGAAAACACCAACCAATCACATCTGCACATATTTTAAACCAAAATCCCGTCGCCGTTTTTCCCACCTCTTAAGCGTACATTACACCGGCGTGCACTGGCCCTGATTCAGTGCGTGTAGCCGAGCTGAGAGGTAGCAAGTCCGTTGGAGAATGCTTACCTGTCAAGTTTTGGCTTTGAAAATAAGGGAAGCCCACTACGAGCCGTCCCACAACTCCAACCAAACACCAGTATCCCTCTGATTTTAAGACAGATGTGCAAGAAATCTAAAACAAGCACTTTGTTTTTTCTTGGTCTGTTACGCTGTTGGCTCTAATCTCACGATAGCTGCCACCCAGGCTACTGCAGGCTGGCAGTTCTCACGAGGCTTTTTCTTCTTCTTCGGTTTAACAGCAGTTGGCATCCATCATTTTGGAGCGTAACCGCCCCATTCAGGCTCGTGACAGAGTTCAATTTGGAGAGGCAGAGGAATGTTTTAAGTATTATATCGTCACACAGGAGATTTGCGAGAGAATAGTAATACAGGAGGACGCCGGGAAAGAGGATAAAATAAGTAAAATAGGGTAGTTTCATGGCCAAAATGGGAGACTTGACAGCTATGTGGAGAATGGCAGAGGAACTACCTATACCCCGATCAAAATCGGGTTGTGAGTACTAACCAACTTTCCATGTTTGTTTTTGTAAGTTAACTGTGATAATGTTTTGGTGTTTTCTTACCGCTGACTGAGACATGACTTGGCGTAGTGTAAAACATAAATGGTGTGCTGGGGGCTGGTTTGAATCAGTCCTCTGGTTGTGTATCAGCGACGCTCGTGCATGTGAGCGGTGGTTGTCATTTTGGAGGAGGGGTGGGAGAGGCTAGGCGGAGCCCTGAGGAGATGCTACATTCAAATTCATGCTAGTTTTCCAAAATTACTGAACCTGGCTTTAATACAAATTTAAAGACAAAATGTTTTTTAGTTTTACAGACATCTTTAAGTTTCTGACACATTTCTACAGCTATTAAGGCAACCCCAAGGCATGACTTCATGTTTGATCCGTTTTGAAGAATTATATTAGCCATCATTATCAAGTATGGAGGCAGGAGTGGACAACATGACTGCCATTGCTCAACTGTTAGCGTGCTGAGCAATCGCTCCCAGAAAATGTTATGAGGGAAAGTTAGTTTTGTTTAGCTTACACTTGGCAGAAGTGGATAGGGTTGCTTTTTCCCAACCAGCAAAGAAAAATCGCTCTGTTTTTGTTTGTCTACGGTGCTTCACATGGTACTGTTTAGTCAGCATGGGCCTGTATGAAGCTGGATTAGCCAGTAAACTGCTGCTGAAGGACGACACCTGTGACCAGTCACAGCAGAGTAGACTCAGCGGGAAGTGTACATGTAGGAGGGCTGGGGGGTGGAGTAAATCATACAGACTATTTTCACGGGATGCAAGAAATACAAGGAAGTGATGCAGTGAGAGGCACAGTGTCCTGAAGCTTTACAAGGCTTTCAGCGGGGGCAATTGTGTGTAGTTGCTCTATAGGACTCCAAAAATCAAATACAAAGGCCCGAAAATGAGTATCATAGTCCTCCTTTAGCTTAAAGAGAAAGCATGTGTCTTTAACTTTGGAGTGGCCATGAATAAAGATTTTATGTTTTGCACTTGGGCTTTCCTATCCTTCTTACGTCCAACAGCAAAGGAACGAGACAAGGAGAAGTTGTTATACAGTTGAACTGAATTTTTAGTCTCTGAAGAGTTAAGGCTTAAGACAATTAGTTGTAGCAGTTACTCCTCTGTGCAGCAGAGCTCTTAGTAGAGCTGTCGTGTTAAAACCCACAGAATCTAATTTTGAATTCTGCTCAAGGAGTTGAGGTTACCAAAGATACCAAATATGTCAGGAGAGATGTGTGTGGGCTCCGAATTATGCACAAGGCATTAAGAATTTTTAATTTGATGCGATGATGCTGCTAAAAGAAAAATTGCATCAAATACATATTAAAGCAAACACGCAGTAAGTAAAATTAAGTGTGATTTTCTGCCAATTTAAAAGAGGAGAAGCCTGGTTCAAGAGGCTAATGAGTTCTCTTTTGTTGTGCTCCCGTCACTTGCTTGTTTGCTGTCTGCAGTGTGACCACATGTGTGCTGCGAGCCAGTGTGTGCCCCCTTCCTGTGTGAATGCCAAGGATGATGGTGCCCATGGTTTATTCATGGAGAGGTGGTAGAATGCCTGATGGCTCATTTCTGAGGCTACAAGGCTAGGCAGCTTAGGGCTTTGTGAAGGACAATGGAGGAAGCCAAGCCAAGTCAACAGGATTCTGTATTGTAGCTCCTTCTTAATTAGCAAGTTCTGTGTGTAGAAGGAAAAAAAATAATCACCAATTACATCTTTCCTCCTCTATGCAACACTTTGTTACACAGTCAAGTTTTAACTGTAATTTGGCCTGCTTGTCATTTCATAATGTGGCCAAATCTTTCAAAACACTTGCCAGAACTCATTACCGCAACATTAATCAAACCTTTCTTCCATCAGTGGATACATCCTTTTCTTATTGCTTCCTCTCCTTTGCCTAACTTTTAATTAAGCTGCGAGAAAATGCATATACAAAATTGATTGGCTTTGCATGTTTTAAATGATGCCACAGCAGCATGGACACTAATGATCTGCTCTAGGTTTGGCATTTTTGTGGACACAATTATAAGCTCTTAACAAAATGTCACTTCCATCAAATTGAGCCCCCTCTGCTTGACAGGTCAGAAATAATCTACTAATAAAGTTTTTAATTCCCCCTATGTGCCTCCAGGTTTGCTAGAAACTGCAGTGGTATGCAGGGTAATTTTATTAGTGAGCATAGGGCTGGGCAGTGTAGAGTATTTTAAAAAAAATATGACAACACTTTCAAAAGAAATGGTGTTAATACTATAATGTTTACATAGACATAGTTTATCACTGCTGCCCAGTCCAAACATTTTACCTTTACAATAACTTTTTGTAATAACTATTTTGTCATTTGCCATTAAGTCTCACTTAGATTAGCAATATTTTACCAAAAGCAAGCTAGAATAAAGCTAAAAGGTTTTGAACAGGCAAGATTGGACAACAAAGGTGGAAGTTGCAACAAGCTGCCATGCAGTGACAAGGGTACCTACGACTGTGCTGGTGACTGACCCCTCCCCACATCAAAGACATCATACTGGATTATTTCACTTTACTGCAGAGGAGCTTCTTGAAAAGTTAGAAATCTTGGAAAATAAGGACATTTCCACTCCTTTGAATGTCTTCATTCAGTTATGAGAACCCCAGACAGTGAAGCAAACAAGTCAAAGGTTAGCTGCACCCTCTGATATCTAACATTTCACCTTAGTGTCATTCACTACTGTAAGCTCCTTATTTCTTTTCAAAATAAAAGCAGGTTTTCTCTGAACAGGGAGTAAAGCAATTTTAGTGCAAAATAAATTAACAACAAAGCTGTTTTCACAATGTCAGTTTGGACTTGGAATTTTAAGAAACAAATTAAAATAACTCAAAACACACAATTGCTTTTAAGTATCAAAAGTCAAAGATTATATATAAATATATATAAATATGAATATATATATATGTGTATGTGTGTGCCTGATTTTGTTCCAAGTGCCCCCAGCCCTAGCATATGCTGTATTTATGGTACTCTTTACATGCAGAAGCCTGCAGGAGACCGACCACATTGTCCCGTCTCTGTCTACATCCTCTCCATTTAATTGTATCTCATTAGAATGGAGATGTGAATATCTTTAACATTAGACTCTCAGATTAAGATCTCAATTAGCGGAGGGAATCTGTCAGCCTGCTTAGAATTAATCACTTTTCATATCCATGTATTTCCATATTCCCCTCACCATGCAATGCTTCACTAAATTCTGAAGCATTAATGGTCAGGGCTAATTGACCACAAGCCTCTCCAATGGTTTCTTTAATGGCCTAGTGCTTTCTGTTTGAATCTGTCTGCAGTGGGAAATCTCACAGCTGCTGTAGGTTTAATCTTTCCTGTTATAAGTCTTTAGTTTAGGCCTTTAAGGCATATTTAGTTTCTCCCTAAAAGACTGTGTTTAAAGCTCTCTGTTCACTCAGGCTGTACCGATGCATTTGAGTAATCCTGTGATTGTTCTTTTTTTCTCTACTAACCTGAATTTGTGGGCAACATTGACATGTGAACACAAAACACTCTGAAGAAGATTAAGAGAAACCTGGTTTCTCTTAATTGTGTTTACATGAAGCCTGGATTCAGGCTGCTTTCTAAAGGTGCATATTTCAGGAAGAGGGATTTTATAGAGGATATCTGCTCTCATACTCTGAAATGCTACAAAAAAAGAAAAAACTAAGCTGTGAACTGTTTTTAAATAACTTAATTTAAAGTTTGACTGAAAGTATAATAAAGAACTGAATAACTAATGTCACCTGAATGGAAATGGTTCCTACGTGTGAGCTAGTTAGACAGACAGCTCCATACATCATCATTCAATCACCTGACAATCATTCCACCTATTTGTGCTTTATCTGGCCTGTTGGGTTCATCCCTCTGAACTTTTGCTTTCAATCCCTCACCACTCCAGCATCCATCTGTAGGCTGCAACAGGGATTTAAGTTCATACCTGATCACTTTACAAATCTTGAAATGAAATAAATCTGCAAGGCAGAAGTCATACCTAAACTTTATCGACAGTATGTGCTGCTGCTGCACATATTTTTGTAAAATACAAATATGAGTTGTCTTACCAAAATAAACATGAAAAGAATTTTGACAGAAAAAGGTGTGTATCATGAGTGCCCTTTTGTTAGCCTGGTTTAATTTATACACAAACCAGATTTTACAAACACAAAGAAAGCCCAATGCCTAATGTTTCAGCCTTGGCAAGCTGCTGTTACTTAAATGTTACAGCTTGTGAGCATTTTTTGACACAGTCACATCAGTTCTAAACACAAAAAAGAACAACCATGGATAGGTTTGCCGCAAGTTTTGCAAGTCGAAAATCAAATGAGGTTTTTCCATACATGGTATATGCTTAAATATACTCATTGTTTTGGTTGTCTTTTAGGAGCTATTCCTAGCACCTGGCACAGTTTTTCGTCTCACCTCCAATGGGGTTCCCAGTAAGCTGTGCCAAGACTCCTGACCGCTGAATTATTGGTGTCGCCATGAGTTACCGTGCATTCACACCAGACACGACAAAATGGCCTGTTGACGATCTTGTCACTCACATCGTGCTGCCTGGCAGTTAATAGCAGCCTTTTTGATTGCTATGACTTTATCCTCTTTTTATGTAGCTTTCGCACGAAGTGGAAGGTTATTTTTGGGGTTGGAAAGTGTATATATATGATGCACATGGGACAGTGGTTCCCTCTTTCACCATGGATCACACTTGGGAGGCTGGAGACAGCAATGATAAGATTTTTACATTGTTTCCTTATCCTCCCTCTCAAAATCTTCCGCATGGGAATACAGATCGACCCGAAATTGCCTGATGCCTCAGTTGCACCGCTGCTCATTAGCATAAAGTTGAGCTTCTTTCAACTTCGACTTGTCGCTCACGCCGCTTGCATCACGCCTGCTTGCATCGCGCCGCTTTGCATCGCGCCGCTTTGCATCACTCCACTCATCACTTCAATCACCCCAAATCGCCGGCGAGCATTGAAAGTAAATGCCAGATAGATGCCGCAGACACTTAGATCACTTCTGGAGTGAATGCAGGATTAGAGTGCTGACATCAAAATGAAACACAATCTGCATTCTTAGAAAACAGGGTTGAGTCCATCTCTTTGCAGAAAGTTCTCATTCTGTTAGATTAACTTTAAAACTACTGTTTGGTGGTAAATAATTATGTTTTGTTGTTCCGATAAAGAAAAAAACGCTCAGGTCATGTACTAATTACGGGCACAACATTACAACATTTTTTTTTTTTTTTTTTTTTTACAATTATTGTATCAAGATTTTTATTCTGATTCATTATCAAACAAAAATGTATATAGTTTTTTTTAAAAATGATCATTCATCAACCATTCATGTACAACATGCCATTTTTAAATGAAAATGAAAAAGGGGGAAAAATGTAAGGAAAAAAATTGCTTAAACAAAAAGCTAAAAATCTTTCTTTTTGATGAACACAGTCTGGGCAATTTTAATCATTACTCACAAAATGGATTTTGTTACTGTTTAATTTGTGCTAAAGAACATTTCCTGTACAAATTCCCTAATGGTCTTATGGGAAACAGCATGCTTTTGCAGCAAGGAACTCAGCAGGAGACACTGTTAATTTGATTAATGTTATAAGACAGTTGATTGTGTCAATGTTTAATGGAAATGTGTCAGTGTGATTACTTTGATTAAACAAAGAGTAAAGAGACAATCATATGGAAAAATAACCTGAAAACAAAAATGTGTTTGATTGGTGGATCAAACAGTAAAAAACTGATGCCAGCCATTGAACACTTTTGGCCTGGTTAAAAATGTGTTGTTAGGGATTGTGCTTTTTCCCATTAGGTTTGTTGTATTCATGGCTGAGTAGTATTGACAATATTACTTTCTAAATATGTTTTAATCCTATTTATTGAATCAGAGCTTCCTCTGGTGCATTCCATAATTAACAGTATTTCCCTGTTTCATTGTTAATGAACCTTTTCCTCTCCTTTTTCTTATTTTTACACCCTTAAACTCTATAGAGGAGAAGGAAGTATAGAGATTGTGAGCGGTGGGAGGTTTATAATCAACAGTTAGGAGACAGGCCTTATTGCCTCTCAACCCTGTCCAGCTCACCAGATCAATCGTGAAGGAGCTCTGGAGACCAGAGCAGCTGCTGACAGAGTCGCTATACATGTAGTTCATCCAGTGATGCTGCTTATTGATTGCACGGGTGCATGTAGAGGTTGCAACAAACCCATCTCCCCTGCCTTCCACTTTTCCAACACTGTAGCTTTTAGAGCTCTGCCAGTTTCAGTCATCAAACCCAAGCCACCTCCATCCATCTGCAGCCGTCTTTGCACACGTCTTCCAGCAGGGCATGGAGGGAGAGGGAGGAGGTCTGGACTTGTCAAGATGGATGCAGAAAATAGACCTTCAGTGACGATACTCTGTTCAGGGGAAGTGTGACCATAAGGGACAGTCTGAATTGGACACCTCCACAGAGGTGTAAAGTAGAGATTTTGTGCCTCTCCATAGAGAGGAAGAGGAAGAGCAGGTTATGAAGGGTGTGAGGAGGGTGGACGCGGTGGCTGTAAAAGTGCATGGGGAGTAAATAGACCAGGGGAGAAAAAGAGCTCAGGAGATTGTCACCAATCGTCACCATGAGTTACCCAGCTTTGTATTAATTTTCCCTCTGCTGTGCCTGGGGAGTGGGGTGAGAAATCATCCACCCCAAAATAGAAGTGTGTGTGAGAGTGTCCATACATTTGTGTGTGTCCTGTACATAACCCGTTGTGATGAAGAAGCTAACACTCATCGCTAAGGGCCAGGGGCTTTCTCCTTATTGCCTTGGGGTCCATGTTCGATGGAGAGTGTCATTGTGAATACAGGGCTGAATGAACGCTCTGTCGTCCTTTCATTATTCAACACATCTCCTCTGCCATATCTCACATCTCTCCCCTGAGGGCCGAGGTGTGCTGTCACTGAACCTCTACTGGCAAGACAACAGCTTTTTCCACCTCAAGAACAAGTGTGTCTATGAATGATGGACAGGGAAATTTTAAGGAGAGATTCACCTTTTATATCCCCCAGCCCTTGACACTACCCACATGGTTAGCTGTGTTTCTTATTCAGCAATGTATGATCCTTACAAGTTATACCTCATTGTAAATGTGATTCATCAGGCTTTCCAACAGTATAAAATACAATACCAGTCAGTTTTACCAAAGTGGAGAAATAATCAACCAAATAATGTTTCTGACCTTTCTTTTTTGCAGAATATAGATTTTGGCCTGTGTTGATGTATATTCTCATTGTTGGCTCAGGGTTCATTTGAAAACAGAGAAGGCTGTCAGTATACAGAGCCAGTCGTCTCACCTCCAAACCTTGTCTTCTAAATCAAAAGCACACTCAAGTCTTCTTTCTCCCTCCTATTAATCCTCTGATCTTCAGGTCTGAAGAATCCCAGGGGTTGTGATAAAATATCGCCTACCTCGCCTCCTCTTATTAAATTTAGTGTTTTTCCTGAATTTCCCAGAATATCCTCCAACATCTCCCAGGGAACACCACAGGAGATTCAGAGCCCAGCTGTGTCCTGTGTGTTAGTGGGGAGAGAAATGAATAAAACAGAAAGTTGGAGTAGGATGGTGCATTTTTAGTTGAAACAAATGAGCAGTATCCTTTCAACTAACAGAGAATACTCCGTTTTGAGGCCACTGGCGTCATTTTCTCAACAGTATCTCTATGTATGATTGAAAAGAACAAGGTTAACATATCAGTAATTCCAGAGTGTTTGTTTTTAGGATACACCCCACTAAGTATTTGTGGTGATTTCCTCCTCCGCTTTGGTTGGTTGATCGTCGCCTCAGAGTGGGATTGTCTTGTCTTTTCTTTTCTTCCTGGCCACCAGCCAGAAGAGCTTCTGAGCTGAAAACAAACAGTTAGATGAATTATGAAGAGTGATGGTAATGTACTGCTATTTAAATGGCTTCTTGATATCATGTCTTTCAAGCTACATCTGGACATGGAGGGAGTGAGTGTGTGTAACTCATCAGATGACATGATTGATTGATGGAGATGTAGATTTTGGTTGAACATTGAATAAGTACTGCTTATTCAAGGTTAATGTCCAAGCCTGCAAAAAGAGAGTAGGCAAACCAGGTGGTCTGTCAGGCTTTACCATAGTCATCATTGCACTCCTCCTTTCGAAGCGTGGGGTTAAAACCTGGACAACTGGAGAAAGCCATAGGAGAGAGGTGTCCATATAGCAGAGACCAGTTCAAGGTGGCTGAGGTTTAAAGATACTACAGCTGGAACCCTACATCAAGTGAAGTTAAACTAGCATCTGCTGTCCCACCCAGGGTCAAAGGTGCAAGGGCAAAATGCCTGTGACCCTGAGACACCTGCTGGAGATGCTGTAGGGTTACAACTGTTTTAATTGCATCTTTTCTCAAGGAAGTACACAAAAGGGAAACTGGATCCTGCACTCATTTCTCCTCGCTCCTTCAGGTTTGTAGGCTTGTGGCACAGCATTATGTTTTTATTTTAGCATTTTTGGGGGTATGTTTTCCTGGCAATATGAAATCATCATTATATTGATGAACTAATATAAATAAGAGTATTGCCTTTCATTTTTAGTCTGTTTGCACAGTTTTGCCTGTTAGATTGAATTGACAATTTTAATCAGTCTGATTTTTTTTAGTTCACAAAAATAAAAACAATGAATAAATCAGTCATTTTATTGTAAAATACAGGTGTCCTTAAAGCTGGGGTCGGTGATTTTGGAAAACTAGCATGAATTTGAAAGTAGCATCTCCTCAGGGCTTCGCCTAGCCCCCCCACCCCCGCTCGCATGCACGCGCGCGGCTGATATATCCAGAAGACTGATTCAACTCCAAACCCTCAGCACAACGTGTGTGTTTTACACTACACCAAGTCATGTCTCAGTCAGCGGTAAGAAAACACCAAACAAACATGTAAAGTCAGTTAGTACTCACAGCCGATGTTGATCAGGGTATAGGTAGTTCCTCTGACATTCTCCACATAGCTGTCAAATCTCCCGTTTTGGCCATGAAACTACTGTATTTTCCATATTTTATCCTCTTTCCCGACGTCCTCCTGTATCAGTATTCTCCCGTAAATCTCCCGTGTGATGATATAATAATAAAAACATTCCTCTGCCTCTCCAAACTGAACTCTGTCTCTAGCCTGAATGGGGCGTAAATGCTACAAAATGATGGATGCCAACCGCCTTAAAACCAAAGAAGAAGAAAAAGCCTCGTGAGAATGGCCACCTGCAGTAGCCTGGGTGGCAGCTATCGCGAGATTAGAGCAGCAGAGCAAACTTAGAAAAACAAAGAGTTTATTTTAGATTTCTTGTAAATCCGTCTTAAAACGTGAGGGACACTGGAGCTTGGTTGGGGTTGTGGGACGGCTCACAGCGGGCTTCCCTTTTTTTCAAAGACAAAACTTGACAGGTAAGCATTCTCCCGCGGACTCTGATACGTATGAGCTTGGCCGGAAAATGCATGCACGCGCAGCAGCAGGCGGCAGAAATTGGTTTAAAAACAGGTATCCCGGCAAGATTATTGGTTGGGGTTTTCTCTGTTTTACTCCTGTTGTAGATAGTGGTTATTTTTCGCTCTGTTTTAAGAACACATTATGAGTTGATTACCATCGGGTCGTAAAGACCATTTTAACGAGAATAAAAAAAGTGTATCCAAATCAAATCGCAGACCCTACCTTTAATTAAGAAAAATATACTGCATTGCTCCTTACGATCTTTTTAAACTGCTTTGTTTAGCAAACACTTAACTAGTTGTGAAAACAGTAATCCATAAAGCCGAGAAAAGTCTGACCAACTACACACCCAAATGAACCTCCTCAAACAGATCATATCAAACATAATGTAACACATAACCCATAGACACCGGGTTGTTACTGATTTTAAAAGACTCATGCTTAATTAATGCAAAGTAGAGGTTGTGAGTATACCAAAATACTGATACCACCCTCTTCAGTGACTGTTTTCCTCTTCACTGCAACTTCTCATGAGGTCTCCTCTATCTGTCTGTTTCTGCAGCCCTCATCAACACGCCCACAACAATAACACACACACACACAAACACACAGCCTTACCAAGTCTATTCCCAGGCAGCCATCCTAATCATTCAAGATTTAGAGCACTGAGTAGATACATCATGATGTAATGAAGCAGCCAATTAAACAAAGTGCCTTTAACAGCACTAATTTGCTCCTTGAATAGTTTGCTTTGCAGAATCAGGAATAGTAAACATTTGTTATTTTCCCTGCATAAAACTGATCCTACACTTTTCTTTAAAGCATCAGTATATTGTCACGGTGCTCTACCTGTAAAGACTGGTTTGATTGCTGTCATTGTTGAAATCATAGGACTCATTTTGATTGTTATAATAACAATTATACTCCTCCTCTGAGGCTTCCAGTGAGCAGTCATAACAAAAATGTGATACTTGTATTGATTTTGTGGGAAATTACTGCTTGTATTTTCTCTGTGGGGTAAAAAGGTCAACTACAGAGTAGCACCCTGGGGACACAGGAGCCCCAGTGCCTTGGTCAAGGGGACACCAGCAGAATTAATGCTCAAACCTGTGTCCTCTGATCAGTTTAAAGAGCTTTTCACAGCCAGATATGTCACTACACTGCACATTTACTTGCTTTATGTTCTTTCCTCTGACTGAGATCATGTTAGAACTGAGCTGTTAATGTTGATTAATGCAATGTAAGATGTAAGTGAAACCACCATGGATAAGGACAGATATCACTTTTATTGTTTTTTTCCTTAATGAGGACAGAAGATAGAAAAATGACCTGAAGGACAAGGAAATATCCAGTTTTTTGTTTGCTTTTGGGGGGCTTGTCAAAACAAAGCACACTATCTACTTGTTAAAAGAGCCGTTTGAATAAGTGCTTCACCATGGAGGAAAAAAGATACTTCTTGTTTTTTTATATTTTCTTATAATTTGATGCCCTCTTCCACTTACATTTATATACACATGAAAAAAATCATATTATGCATATTAAACAAGATCTTAAACCTGTGGGGCAGCTTATAAAAGAACAAATTGACACACCTCAAAACATTCATTTGGGCTGAGATTTAGCCAAGGATTCAAAATAAATTCTAACATAACTAAATGAAAAAAAAATCTGTAAGTGCCATATTTTAAAAACAAAGAATTGAACAGAGATCAACTTTTGTAATAGCATTTTAAAAAGAAAAAGGTAAAGGTGAAGTGGTTGAGGAAAAAAAAAAGCAACCATAGATATTTAAAATGTGTTTAATCAGGAGTGCAACAGACTGCCTAAATAACCCTTGTCTTTGTTGATACACACAGGTGAGTGGGATTGTTTTAGCCTTACTGATTTGTTTTTGGATATGAGGCTGAGGTTTAGTCTGATAATACACACTGATTTTCTGTTGTTCTGTGGACAAAATACTCACCTTGAAGGCACAATAAGAAAAATAATTAAGATTTAGCCTCTGTTGCATCTCTGATAATGACATTGTCACCATGGTACAGTAATGAATCCAGCTGCTTCAATTTTCCCGTCCTAGCCTGCTGCCTGCCAACTTCCAGTCATAGGAGCCCTTCCATCTCTCTTGGGTTGTTGTGTCCAAAATCAACTGAAAAAAGGTCCAAACAT
This sequence comes from Scarus forsteni, assembly GCA_036419115.1. Taxonomy (NCBI): domain Eukaryota; kingdom Metazoa; phylum Chordata; class Actinopteri; order Labriformes; family Labridae; genus Scarus; species Scarus forsteni. The sequence continues at coordinate 29,179,515 of JAZDUH010000152.1, forward strand.
GCATTTGCAGTATGTTTCCATAAGATGGCCCATCCCTTACAAGATGATGTACACTGAACCTTTTCCTTAAAGGAATACTCCGACGATTTTGGACCCACGCCCTCTCCCTATCATTGACAAAGTGAGACAAGCTCAAAAATACCTTTTTTGTGTCTCTGCATCCAGTGGCTGGCTCCCAGCTGTTGGCTTCGTAGGTAGCTTACCCCAATGCCTGGAGGTCAATAGGAGTCAGAGCCGGACTGAGGAAAGTGGACAAAATACTCCTTACAGTGGTCCAGGGGATGGCGTATTAGCACGTGAAGTAAATCCAAATGGTTATAAAACATTTTAAAAGACGTGTTTTCTTTTCAACCCGTTAAAATAACGTTTTGGTACACACAGACTTGCGCATGCACAGTGCTCCATGAACACAGTAGCTCCAGCGGAAGAAGCGACTTTCCGGGCGTAACCATGTTTATGTAGCCTATACAGCTGCAAAACCAGTGATGGATGAGAAGTTGAGCGAGTTTACTGACACAGGCATGATGTTTTTCCTTTCACCAAAAAGTCACTGGTTTACAAAACATTTTATATGCTCCTGCTACTTCTTCCGGTGCTACTGCTGTGCACTGGAAATCCTTCCGTGGAGCACTGTGCATGCTCAGGTCTGTGTGTATCAAAAGCGTTATTTTAACGGGTTGAAAAAACTAGACAGCATTTAAAATGTTTTGTAACCATTGAAAACATGGCCCAGAGTTTACAATTTGTAATGGACAGTGTTGGCAGGCCCCATCATGGAACTGCCAGGGACCAGTCAAGGCTTTATCAGGAAAAATGAGTTAGTTTTAAGAGGCTGCATCAGTCTCACATGCAGCATATTTGGTGAAAAGTAAAGACAAATATAGTCGAAGTTGTATGTGGATAACTTAAAATGTCATTTAAAAAATAAATAGTCAAAAACTCATCCCAATGCCCGATGCTTTTGATTAGGAAATGCTTACCCAGAGCACTATGGACAAAGTGCTTGTTTTGAAGAGAATACGTTAGTCATCATTTTACATCCCAATTTGTGTGATGATTTTATAACAAGTTATCTAATGGAAGGTGAGGAAGCTCTTGAGTTACCTTCCATGAGCATTGTTGGTTTGAGGGACAACAGAAATACTTCTGTTCTCTCTGCAAGTAATCAAAGATTGAGGAAGTACAACATCAACAGTAGGCTACGTTAAACTAGCATTAGCAGCAGTATAATACCTGAAATTGTATCATTAGGTAAACATATAATCTCTTAACACTAGGAGCGTATCACATATTGCCAGTACTGAATACGTTTTCTTTTCTTTTCTTGAAGCAAATGCAAGTCTTTGTGATTGTCAAGGAGTGGAATTCAAGTGTAGCCGTCCACAGAGTTGACTCAAGCTTTTCTTAATCAACCTTTGGTCATGATATTAACATTTACATATCTTGAGTTGCTCTCACAAACACCCCAAGTGCACATTTTAAACTTGTCTAAAAAGAGGTTGACTGCTGCATCCAGTTCTACAGGAGTGAATATTTTGGTTGATATGTTAGCTCACCAATCAGAGAGCTAACAAAGATATCATTATATTGTGGTTTGACAAAATGATTTATGTAAACACCCATCTAAAGGAGTTATTATGCTTTTTGACACACTTGTCACTCTTAAATCTGCAACTCCATGTCACTAATAAGGACATCTAATCCCCCGGAAAAATTACAAAGGAATAATGTAGTGGTGTTATTGAATTGGCAATTCAGTAATAAAACTCTCATCCATAAGTGCTTAATTTTAATCATGAAATAGGCATAAAACTCACTTTGCAGAATAATTTTGGTCGAGTGTTCTAAAGTTTAAACTTCACATTTTTCAGGTGCTCCACCAAAGGTATTAATAATATCCAGACTAGGCTGTTTTGCATGTGAAAATAAAGATATATTGTTTTACTTTATTTTATTGTATTTTATTGCTCTTATTGCTTTTATTCTTTCCATTGCTTTTATTGTTTTTATTGTTGTTATTGTTTTTATTTATTTTCAATTGTTTTGTGTATTGCTCTTTTTTGCACCTATTGTAAAGCACTTTGGTTCACCGAAAGGGTTGTTGTAAAAGGCTGTACAAATAAACATTACATTACATTACATAAACGGTTTTATTCTCAGCAAAGGTATCACTTGTTCATAATCACACATTTCCAGCCAATTTGAGTATAAAGTGTTCAATAGACAAAACACTTCACTGCCGAGGGATCATTAATCTTTTAGAGTGAGGTTGCATAACACAGAGAGAAGAACTCAGGCTGAGCGTGACCCACTTTTTGGGCTCCGTGAGGGTTAGAGAAAGGTAATGGTCTGTGGAGTAAACTTTTAACATTTCCTTTAACAGCTTACAGAGTGATTAAAGAAACTGTTTTCAAACTCTGTGGATTAATCCACAGTGATAGTTAATTTCTGATAGAAAAGTGTGGCTGTGGCTATCGTGAATGTTGGCTTTGCTTGACTGTGCTCAGAGGCGGCGGGGAGGGACCACTGACCTTTGTTTTTATGGGTGTATCTGTGTGTCCTGCAGGAGAGCACTTTGTAGTCCCAGCAGCCCCCTGACTCAGACACAGGTTAAGTGGATGCATCTTGACTTGATGATAGACTATGGGGAAATGAATGGAAACCAATTAGACAGTGGACATCCGCAGTGGGAGTAAAAAGGGCACAGGGTGGAAGTCGAGCATCTTACCCACCACTTAATTATAACATCGTCAGGAGAAAGTTTTATTCAAGATGGGACACTTCATCTATCAGCTCTTTCTTTCTTTACTTTCCCGGAGGGAGAAAACAGGAGTTACTGTTTAGTTAAGTGAAGCACTTTTTTTGTAAGCTAACATTGTGATAGCCCTTGTAGTATTAACAATAGAAGTTTGGTTTGTTTTGCCTGTTGGTCAACTAAGACAGCAGTGACCAACAAAAAAGGGAAGAGTGGCATCCATCTTGTTATTGATAACTGTAGCCCGCTCGATATGGAAACATACACTATATTGCCAAAAGTATTCGCTCACCTGCCGCTACCCTCATATGAACTTCAGTGACATCCCATTCCTAATCCATAGGGTTCAATATGACGTCGGTCCACCCTTTGCAGCTATAACAGCTTCAACTCTTCTGGGAAGGCTGTCCACAAGATTTAGTAGTGTTTATGGGAATTTTTGACCATTCTTCCAGAAGAGCATTTGTGAGGTCACACACTGATGTTGAACGAGAAGGCCTGGCTCTCAGTCTCCGCTTTAATTCATCCCAAAGGTGTTCTATTGGGTTGAAGTCAGGACTCTGTGCAGGCCAGTCAAGTCATCCACACCAGACTCTGTCATCCATGCCTGTATGGACCTGCTTTGTGCACTGGTGCACAGTCATGTTGGAAGAGGAAGGAGCCAGCTCCAAACTGTTCCCACGAAGTTGGGAGCATGGAATTGTCCAAAATGTCTTGGTGTGCTGAAGCATTCAGAGTTCCTTCACTGAGCTCCTGAGAGCGACCCGTTCTTTCACAAATGTTTATAAAAGCAGTCTGCATGCCTAGGTGCTTGATTTGATACACCTGTGGCCATGGAAGTGACTGGAACACCTGATTCTGATTATTTGGATGGGTGAGCGAATACTTTTGGCAATATAGTGTATCTAACAGGCATGCTGTGCTTGGCAACATTTGGTCAGCCAACTGGATGGAGTCGTTCTAGGAAAGGATTTAATAAAAGTCAATGTCAACAAAAATATTGAGTACTTCAGGGCAATTTGATGGAAATTAGAGTACAAGTTTCAGATATATTTTTTAAGACATGCTTTAAAATGAACTTCTTTCCATTGTCTTCAAAAATGATGAAGCAAGGTGAGTTAGTTTTATGTGTAGGACACCAATTGCCCATTTAAATCTTTAAGGTGCTTTACAGAGTTAAGGGTTTAGAACATCAAGAATATTTAATTAATTATAGACATGTTGAAATAGACATCTGAAGTAATTCAGGGAGGTGCCCAATGTGTTGAGTCTTTTATCCTTAGTGCATATGGCCGTGGTTCATCATAGTTTGTTGCTTCTTCACTCTTCCTCTTCCATATTTCTGATTCTTTCCACTGTCCTGCTCCTCAGAAAAGGGAAAAACATGTTGGAAACATCATTGTAACTTCATACTAGGATGTTTTCAGTAAGGCGTAAAACAGGATAAGATTTCTCCCTTGTGGAGTTTAGACAGTGGTGAGAGGACACCGAGGGTACCAATTAAATAGGTTTGAGGTACCTGAGGTTGCTGGGTTCACACTGAAACAACTGATTAACTGAGGGAGAGAAGAGAACCTATTTAAAGATATAACAGCGGCTGGATTGGTCAAAAAAGGCTGAATCTGGATGGTTTAGTTTTTGAGTGAGTCAATGCCCCCAAATAGGGGATGACATGAAGAGTGAAAGAAATGAAAGAGGTGACTTAACAAATGAGATGATGAATGAATAAATACGTTTTAAACCTAGAAAAACCCTCAGAGAGCGCAGACCTCCACCAGCACCACAGTCCTCACCCATATTGTGATATTAGTCCTACTTTTATTTAATCTAAATATCTAGAGTCCTTGACCATGAAAACATACAAATATGCAAAATGCTGAAAATGGTCCTATCTCACAATGTTATAGAATCCTTTAAAAAAATTCCTGGATCCAAACGGTGATCCAGATCACTCCCAAAATCTGATCATTTGTTCCTTGTCCCAATCCGGACATTTCCTCAAAATTTCATCGAAATCCATCCATAACTTTTTGAGTTATGTTGCTTACAGAGAAACAGACAAACAAAAATACAAATAAACAGATGCCAGCAATAACATAGCCTCATTGGCAGAGGTAATTACACTAAGCTTAATTGAAAATAAGACATTTTTCTATCATAATCTAAGTGTTGTTTCTCCTGACCAGGGACAAAGACTGCAAATTAGCTGAAGCTACACATCTTATATACATTCACATTTTCCCATTGTGGCATTGTTGTATGTATCGTCCCTGTCAAATAAACATTGAATAAATAAATAAATGTGTATCTAATTTATATTAGTCTGATGTCTGACATCAGTAAGCACACTGAAAAGTCTCCAGTAGCCAGGACTGACTCATGTGATGCTCTGGAGACCCTGATCAGAGGTGTTTACTCACTAAAGCATGTAACAAATCAGTTTAGTCTTTTTTGACCAGCTGTCCTACTGCTGTCACATTTTAAAACCTCTTCTCCTGCACATAGACGACTGTTGTAATTGATGTGTAATAAAAGGCATTGAATGCTTACCTCATCTAATCAAAGTGGATTTATTTTCATGATGATATGGGGACAGTTTAGGTCAGAATCTGTACCTGCCCTTAGCTGCCCCAGACAACAGGGCTCCCTTAAACCCCACCATAGGTGTGCTGTAGAGGCACCCTGCACTCACAGTCATACCACAACATTTCTTAAATATTTCAATAAATAATTCCATTATTAAGTCATAAACATGTTGAATACATGCCCTCTTATGCCTTATAGAAACTGTAATTATGAATACTGACATATTGAAGTGTCCCTCGTACATTTCTTCCTCTATGTTTGTAATTTTAAAAAAAAACTCATTTCATATAGGAAAGAGACAAGGTGCTTAATTAAAGATTAACCATTTTTGATAAGTAAAGGCAATGGTATTAATCTTTTTGTTATGTTTGTGTTCATGGTCTTTTGTCAAACATGTCTGAAATTACATCAAGTTTTTATAGACCATCAGCTTCCAAGCGATTCACCATATTAATTTAAGAAGATAGAAGGAACCTGATATTTATCTTTTGGCTCAGAGTTTTGTAAAATAAGTCATAGGTCAGCACTTAGGATATTAGAAGAAAAATGAGCTCTAATAAGTCTTATAATTAAACTACTAATTAGAGAAGACTTTTGTTGAAACCAAAAGTAAGGCACATCTCTAAAATGTAAATCAGCCCACTAAACTAATGCATTGCTGGATTCAGTATGGAGACTGTTTTTACTCAAAATATGATTTGACTTGATCAATCTCCCTAATATAAGCTGTGAACTTAACAATTGCTTTTCAGTGCAACATTTCAAATACCCTAAGGCCAGCTTTAAAAAACCTTATGATGTCCAAAAAACAAAAAATGATGTGCTTACATTTTTCAAGATTTCATCACTCGGCCTGCTTTGGACACCAGTAATACTCTTTGGTCAATTCTACATCTAGTTTGCCAGTAACACCCAGCAAAAGTAACTTGTTGGGGAGCTGTTCTGATACAGGTTTTTCCTCTCTGGTCCATGTTACTGTCCACAAGGTTTGATCAAGAACATTTCTTACAAAAGATTTTAATTAAAACAATGATTTATGCCCCTGAGCCAATGAAAGCCAAACCCTGAGGTACATCATTTCTAGGCTGTGCCTTTTTACACCAGTTTGTAAATATTATGAGATACACTTAAAACTTTGAATAAAAGTTAGTTCTGATTCAAGAATTAACTAAGGACACTTTAGGGGTCATGAGTGAAGCTTAGGGTCACTGGGCCTTTGCTTGTTTGTGGGGGTTACATTTTAAGAGCATGTCTTTTCTTCCAACTTTTCATAAATGTCCCCTCTGACACAGGGAGGGGCATGATTAGAGTTTTGAGCCTGAAGATCAAAAGTCAAAGTCCCTGTGCCTCATGTTTATCCCTTTCTTGTGATATGATATTTGAAGAACACTCTATGGTATTTACTTAAAATGTTTTTCTAAATAAGACAGGCCCAGGTCCTTTTGCACTGTAAGGCTACAACAAGTTCTCACCTAATTTTGTCATTGTTCAGGAATGTTGGTCTTGGCACAAGGGACAACATTTTTTTCAAAGATCTGTTAACTGCAAGATAGAGACGTTTTCCACATCGCTGACAATAACTCACCAACAAAGTTGTAAATACCTTGGTGAATTTTAGTGTTCTTGTAGAACTTCACATTAACTTGGAGTTCAGAAAATTAAAAAAAATGAAACACTACTGTAGAAAAATGTTGGAATTTCTAATTCCCTAAGAAATCATAATGTTTTCCAGCCGTTAATGCTGCTAACCAAATTGTTTACAAGTCTGACCCATGATGTGGCCATTCAAATGCTTTTATAAATGTTATGAGTGATGGTAAAACGGCTCTAATTACCTCTTCTTACAGCGAAACAACTGAGCTGGTTGAAAAAATATCATACTCAGAGCTTAGAGAAAGAGCAGAGTGAGGTCTCATACTGTCAAATGGTCTTCGAAATATTCAGGTTTTAGTTTTTAGGATATGTAATAGGTCATTTTATGACTAGCTCCTCTGTTTCTGATGCTGTGATACACTCTGTGATAAAAAATGAACACCTACAGTTCCCCCCGGCACAAGGGTTAAAAAAAAACCTCTTACACACGGGGACTGGCTGTCTTAATAAGGTAAATGTTGGAGTCAGTATTGCACACATTGGTACACATCTTTCTCACGAGCTGTTTTCCCTCCTTTATCTGTGACAGTATCCCTTGGAGACACATACGTGTGAGCTTATACTGTACAGTGAAGTGTCTTTGTCTCCATTTTCCCAGCTCATTATCGGAGCAGGTTCAAGGAGATGGGTGCTCATTTGCATAGGCAGCCCAGGGCTGGAACCCCTGTGAGCAGCAGCCAGGTGATTCATGCCATCTCCTACAGTTTTATTTTGCACAGGATTAGATTAAAACCAATCAATCAGCCCAGATCACCCTGACCTGCAGGAAAAATGAGCCAGGTGACTGCTGTAAGACCATCCAACTAGTTTCTTATCTGCCCTGAAAAGACAAGAATAGCCCTATTTGTCTCACAACCATGGCAACATGGCAAGTCTGTAAATCTGGTAAAATTTACTGAAAAGACGTTTGTGAAACTCTGGGAATGTCTCCATGGTGAGAGGCCAACCACTGAGAGCATAACAATTCAAATGAAGGGAAATATATAGTGTTGCTACAAAGGGTGTGATCTGTGTGTTAGCATGCACATGTTGGGGAGAGGGGATGAAGGGAAAACCACAAGAGACTCTCAACGAAGAACATTGACACAAAAAATATACCACACACATGCACAGAAAGACATTCTCAGGCACAGTTTAACAGAAATAACACCTTCAGTTTCTTCCACTGTTATTTGACAAAATGCGTCTTTTAGGTCAGTGTTTCAATGAGAGGCCATTTAAACCCGTCAATGTGAGCCTGACAGATTCAAAAAGAGACTTAGCTTCAAGTCTTTCATGAGAGAATTTTAGCTTAATGCTAATTTGATTTTGGTATGAAAATGTATTAACCATCTATTCATAATAATGTAGCACATTTACCCAGATTTATTTATCTACAGTTGTAAGGCATTTAAAGATGTAGTGTGTAGAAGTTGGCAGCATTTTGCTGAACAGAGATGGTTAATATAGGAAATAGGTGTACACTCATTACTATAAAATATTAGTTTTCTTTTTATTAAGTTAGAGAAAGCTTTTTTTTATTTATGTAGGCTACTGCGGGTCCCCCTTTGTGGGGGCTGACATAACGATCCGCCATGTTGTCACGGGTGGGTTTTGGAGACAAAAAGAGTGAAATAGGATTTTTGAATACAAGTCTGGCCGCCAGTCTCTACCTTGATGGCATGTGTCATCTTTTCTGACCTTTAATTTATTAAGAAATAGTTACAAATATGAATGAAAAACCCTCACCTGGTAAATGAAATGATGTTGTAAATGATGCTCTGTGCATGATCTTTTTTGGTCTTCACCAGCTCTCTTAGGGATGTAACGGACAGGCTTATTCCAAAATCTGAATGGTAGATGTCGCTAAAATGCCAATTTCTACACACTGCACCTTTAGACTTAAATTGTGGAATGACTGCAGATACTGATTAAGAGTCTAGATTTGATGATGCAAGATATAAAACTAAAACAGAATCTGACATCATAGAAAAAAAGGTAGATCGGGATATTTGTTGATTTCTTGATGTATTAATCAGTGTTTGAGATCAGACAGATCCATCTTGTCAAGATCCAGTATACAACTATTTTGCTGTGTCTGAAAGTAGCATGGTCTAATCAGAGGTCTTTAAAGTAGAAAGAGGTGGGAGCTGCAAGCAAGACAGCAGCAGGAAGTGGTAGCACCATACAGAGAGTAGCATAGATGCTAACTGCTTCAGTAGCAGTTTATCAGATCTGTGCCTCATTTCTTTATTGAATGGATGCATTTAATGATAGAGAGGATTAGATAGAGAGCGCATGTTTGTTGGGCTGTTTTCAAGAAGTACAGTGAAATTTGCTTAAACTGTCCATCTGGTGTGTCAGGCTGTCAGTATTATTTGTATCCAGATACATAGGCCATGACATGATACTTACATAAGAGGCAAAATTTGTAAACATTGACTACACTTTTACCAGAATTCCATTTTTTTCCTCTTTTGTAAAATCAAAAGCAGCAAAGACAAGTTTAAAGGATCACTGGGAGGCGTCATCTGTATATTCACGGATACAATTTTAATGGCCTCACACTGTGTCGTGTCTGCAAAATAAAGACATTTAAAGATAATTAGATGATTAGCGCTCACTCGTGAGGATTTCTGACCATCTGAAAACAACTGTCATCTCGAATGATCATATTTCACTCCCATCACTCTGTCTCAATGCTTCATCTGTGATCAGAGAACTGTCAACAGAAAGAGAGGGATGTCAACAGTGATCCTTTAGCTTGCCTTGAGTTTTTATGATTACCATATTTCCAGCAGCCTTCACAATTGCAAATATCATGAATATGAGGGATCATTAAAAAGAACATCCTTATTTTCATCTAAAAGCCATGAAGAAGATGCACTTGGGGCTCTGTCTTTGGTAGATGTCATTTTCATGCTCAGCACCCACGTTTTTTTACAATGCAAAATGTACTAAATGCCATCTATGTGCCAGTGACTGGGTTGCCGTTAAAATGCATCTGATCACATATATTATTGGTACACCAGTGTCTTGAGGCAGCATTAGCTGAACATAAGTGGGTTCAAAGGCAAATTAGGCAGCATTTTGCATCTGTTTAAGATTGTCATTCAAAGGAGTTGATACACTATTTCTCTGCCTCCAAAACACTGCAACATGATCAGTGACCCTATAAAACAAGTAATTACATATCATTGTTAGGCTATTTTGAAGATATCAGAACACAAAACACACTCACTTAACTACCTTCTGCCATACCTTCCACACCAACATTATTTCTCATAATTTCTCTCAAGACATCTGAGTGTGACCATAAGCATCTTTCTCTTAATCTGGAATGAACCATTTCAAACAAGATGCTTTGCCCATGTTTGATATAGACTTTACAAATGAAGGCTAGCAAGTGGCTTACTCCTCTGGCTGACCGAAAAACTAAATAAATGTGCAATTGTGCATTACTTTAATGCAGTTTTTTCACATCTTATGTTTACAGAATGTTCAACAAGTAACATTACAGGGTAAACATTAACCCACAACAATACACCGTGCAACTCCATTCTCGTTTACTTCCACTTCCTCAACCCCTATGATGACAATTATGAATTGAAGATGAGACTTTAAAAGCTCTCCACTATTGAAAATGCTACTATGTGTCAACAAACCTATATTTATTTCTTGGTAAATAATTTCAAATATGACTTTAAGACCCATATCCAGCAAAATCAATTTTCTTTGCTTTTACTGATGTATAAAGGGGCTTAGAGAGCAGAACACGACACCTTTTACTATACCTCTCAAAAGAAAACACCCCTTAAAACGTTCTGTTTTTTTATTTCTGGGTTTAGCATGAAATAGCTGAACAGCCTCCACCTATGTGTGATTTCTGCGTGTCACAGGCAGATGACATGACTTTTTGAAAGTCCAATTTGTGGCCTGTAATGCCTCCTCCCCATCAAACATCCGATGGGCAGCCAATCAGTGCAGAGCTTATCATCATAGCCTTATGTGGCCTCCCCACCCCCTCAGTATTTACAAAGAGGAGGGTAAAAGCTGCATCTAATCCTTTACAGAAATGACTTTTACATTTTTTTTATTAAACTTAACTGAAGTCCTTGCTTAATAGACAATCTAGATATGATGTAAACACCGCACCTTTAACTTATAATGCAAACTAAGTGGTGCTGACAACCATGTTTGCAAACTTTAGTCATAAAATCAGCTGATTGCGCACAGCTCTAAATCTGAAACATGGTTATTTTATGTATTTCAAAATTAAATTAAAGTTCAGTATGTCCATGATGCACTTGTGCCATGCCATTTTGACCATTCCTTAGCTAAGACAAAAAAAATCCCTTATTTATGCAGAACTGAAAGTTTACATGACTAGACAGGAAAATCTTAGGCAGGAAAACTGATACATAAGTTTTCATACTCTTTCCACTATCACGACTAAATGTAGCTACAGTCCTTTCAAATCATGAACATGTCCCCTCTCCAGGCCCGATAACCATGAGCATTTCATACCTTCATTTTTACTGAGACTTGTAGATTTTTTAAAGTTGAACTATCCAAACACCAGCTTTTGTTCAGACATCTTTTCCTCCAACAGTTTTTGTGTCACTTTGGCGAGTGGCTGTTCAACTTTGTCTCATTTTATTCATGTAAGTGTCCTCTTTGTGTCTCTTCTTTTTCACAGGAGAGGAAACTGAGTGCGTTCCCAACTATGGAGATCTGTGGTACGGATGTCACCAACTACATGGTTCCTCTGTCTCGTCAGACTGACTTCTTCGTTCCAGAAATGAAGGAAGAGGTTAAAGCAGAAGTCAAAGAAGAGGACTCTGACGAGGACAGGGGAACTGACATCACAGGTAAGACTAATCTTCTTTAAATGCTACTGCCGCTGTTGAGGTATCTTTAAAAGTGGAGTGACATGGCTGACTTCTGCTTATTAACATGCTACAGTGATACAGGGATGAAGTATTTTTGTGGGTGAACCCTGAAGGTAGCATGGCACTGGATCCCAAGACAAATGGACACTAATAAATACAGTATTATATGTTAACATAATTTGAGAGCATAAAAAGGTGTTGTCAGGCTTATAGAGCTCCAACATGGAAGTTTGACTCAAAAGACACTACCAAGCTCCCAACTTATATCAACACTAAACCTGTTGACTAAGATAATTTCAAAGATTTTCTTTTCCAGATTGATTACACAAGAGGCAGATGGACTGTTTAAGGTCCATCTAAGGTAAATATTGCTGTGGGAAAGAAACTGTGCTCAAGTCTGTTGGTACAGGCTTTAAGGGATCTATAGAGCCTCCCAGAAGGCTGGAGGTTGAACAGCTGGTGACCTGAATTGGGACAGTCATTAATGATGACTGAGGTCCTGCTCTAGTATTGGGTTTTCCCGATATTTCCAGGGATGGTAGAGGACAGCCGATAATTTTCTATGCAGTGTTTATTACCCTCTACAGAGCTTTCTTATCCACTGCAGAGCAGGCAGTAAACATATAGTGATGCCATAAACCAGGATAATCAAGCTTGTTCTTATGGCTATGGCAATCATGTTTAGTGAAGACAACTAGAGGTGATTATGCTTTAGGTCTCCAGCCATTTTTGTAGTCCTTGGTAGCAGTTTGTTAGCAACTGTCCTTTTAAAGACATGCTTAAACACTAATATTTCCATGTGAAGCATTACCAGGTCAATTTTCGTATTAAAAAAACAACTCTAAATCTTGTAAGTTTCAGGACTCATTATTGTACCACACTCTTCCTGTGAAAAGGAAAGACAGGAAATGTTTTGACTGAGGCAATAATGCTTTATGTGCACTTACCTCCATTCCAGTTTAAGATAGCTGTTAGCAAACGTAGCAAGCATCCCCAAGGAGGGCACTCCAGGGGGATACTTGCTATGTCTGCAATGCGTGGAGAAGTCCATGACACTCAGATGTCGTGAACTACTCACAACACTGTCACCAGCCATTTGTTTGGACTGAGAAGGCACAGAGGAAGAGGTGTATTATATTATGAAAGGAGCGCATTTGTATATATTTGAGCTGGTGGCAGACAAAGCAATTATAGGCACTGGTAAAAGCCGAGCACAGGCTCATCTCTGCAGTGGAGCCAAGGTTTCAGACATTGGTGACATTTAAGTGTGGGAGGAACTATTGGTGTTGGGCCCAAGATTAAAACTTGCCCCACAGGCCAATTTGATGTCAAAAAGAAGCAGCGTACCCTTTAAAACATCTTAGCAACTGTGAAAGAAATAAAACAAACAACAAAAAAAACAAACCCAAAAACAAACAAGACTCAAAGCAAAATCCAAAAATGTCAGACAGTTGTGTCAGTTACAGAAGTTTCAGACGATAAATCTCTCCAAATTGAAATATCTTGTTTTTTGCCTGATTATTATTATTTATTTGGAAGGGAGGGAGAGGGGGCTACATCAGCACTCAGTTTTGTGATATGGAACACTGATAGTTACATTTTTAAAGACCTTGCACTAAAGTCTCATGTAGAAGCATACAGAAGGAGATACTGATCATTACCTCTTTTTAAGTCAGGTACTAAACTGACCTCTGGTCTGTCCTCTAACACTAGGGACATTTAGTATACTGGACTGTGTTTGTGTTCTGCCACTGCAGGTTTGTATGTAAAACAAAATGTTGTCTCACATACCATTATTCTTTCAAACCTGTCATATGTGTAGGCTGGAGCTGTGACAGTATTGACTTTATAATCAAACTCATCACAGGGAACAGAATACTGTGTCAGGTTGATTGGATGGAGTGGGTGGAGGAGAGCTGATGCACATCAGGTGCTGTCTTGCCAAAGCTTAGATCCTGCTTAAACATGACTTAGGTGTTTAGCTGCAGACATAATTTTCAGAGGAAGGCCTTTCTTTCTTTCTTTCTTTTTTTTTTTTTTGGTGTTTGCTTGTTTTTAAGAGAGATGCTGCAAATCTAAACTGTGGGTATTACAAAAGCAGGATTTGGAGAAAGAGAGTTCAGGTGCTTAACTGGCTGACTTGCAGTCCTTCCTTAAAACAGAAGATTGGCAGAATCAATGCGCACAGGCGGATGAATTTCACCATTTGCTGCATCGTAAAATAATCCCAACAAAGAGACTTCCTGGAGGACAAACAGATTACTCATAAATTTTAACCCAGTTGAACTCTTGACCCAACATGTTTATGTGACTACTTTTACATAAAACTCACACAACTACGTAAAATAACATTATTGATAAATAACTGTGTACCTTACCAGTAATCTGAGCTCTGTCTCCTTAAAGGTACAACACTGCATGGAGCCCTTTCAGCAACTTCACTGAGTCTGAGAATGACTAAAATATCCATTTAAGCAAGACTGGTAAAATATTTCATTTTCAAAATAACAGAAGTTGGTCACCTTAATTCACAAAGTGACACTTTACAATTTTTAAACATCCTTGCTAAAAACTAGAAGTATGGGACTGAGATAGAAATATCCTAATCCTATAGTTGTTCAATTAGAGATATCCACCTCACTAATTCAATCTGGCAGCAAGGAAGCAGAAATGTTGGTACACAGAATCAAAGATTAAGAAAGCTTTCCTATAAAATACTAAGGTTTATTCACACTTGTAGACCTGATATTATCAGAATAATATCACAGTAGTCCGCCTGGGTAATTCTCTGACATGGTTGTTCACACTCCTCTCAGCAGAAAGTATGCCCTGCTGCATGGAAGTAAAGTGGTGGAGTGTGTAATCAACATGCCGGACACAACATCAAACATATGCCGTGTATGTCAGTGCTCAGGATATCATGGTGGAAAAAACAATTTACATCATTGATACATCTTAAAAAGTGTATCAATTGCATTGACAGAGAGTTGAGAGAAGCATTGTTGCATGTAGAGGTGAATATGAAGCACCATCACAATGCTAACACAAAGACAGCTGCAGTGTTTTTGATCCAACAGGAGTGCGAGATGGCTCTTTGGATGTGCAAGAAACCCGGTGTTGGTTGTTGCTGAGCAGATGTGCTACAGAACTTTGATGATGTACAGTGGAAACAACATTTCCAATGTCCAGATGCACATTTTAGTTTGTGTTGCTGTCCTTACAATAAAATAAACTTCTCCTTCAATAGTGGTTATTTTTACCCATCTCGTCAAGTCTCCCTTTTCATTGCCTCTACCACCTGACCCAGGCTATTGGCTGCTGTGTTTACACCTCAGTTCACTCAGACTTTATGCATATAAAATGTTAGGGGGTCACATCGAAGTGACCCTGGTGAAGTCTGAGTGAAAACTCGGCTCTTTGCGTTGAAACATTTGTCTCAGCCGTGTAAATTTCAAATAATGTCAGGGTTTTTTTGCCAGTGCGAATTAAGTTCAAGTATAGTCTTATATGCACCTGAGGGCTGCAAAGGAGCTATGTAATTTGCTGAAGCAGAAACATAGTAGTAACAGAATATTTATTGATAAGAATGACTCAATCAGAGTTTGTACAACAGCACTGAAATTAAAATTCTCATCTTGCAAAATAATCGTTTTTTCTTATTAATGTTTCAAACCATTTTCTCCCCAAAATACAAGTTCATGTTGAGGTGTGCACTTTTAACAGTTTTGATCATTCCCCATCATCAGCACAGGTATTGCAGGTAAAACAGAGCGAAGAGCCAGAATGAGGAGGTGTGAATGTTTGCCATTTTATGTGCAGAGCTTCTGTGTCCTGGTTTGTATATCCGTCTGTTTATTATTGTGTTTTATTGAGCTAGGGCTCAATAACTCCTGTCAGAGATGGGACTGTTCCAAAGTGTGTGTCTGTACGTGTCGATGTTCTCTGCCTCAGACACAGCTGAGCTCTCTTAATGAGTGACGGATCAATTGGGGGCAGAAAGCTCAGCCCGACAAGCCAGCTATGGAAATCCCTGCCCGGCACCTGGGTGATTGGCTTCGACTTTTCATCTCTTAACTCAGCTGTCCACATTATGGACTGCTGTCTTGACTATAACTCAGTTTCTATAACATTGTCCAGCCTTTACCATCATAGTGCACACACACACTGGCAGAGGTAAACTGTCCAAAACACTCTGATGTTGATCTGATCATCAGAGCAGCTAGTGTTGGTAAGGCGAAAAGCTTTTAATTCCAAAAAGGGCTCAAGTCAGCCTCAGTGCAGACCAGTCATTTTGCACCATTTAATACTTTTTAAATGGTATACAAAATGATAAAGACACTCGCCATTATAAATAAAAAACAAAAACTTTGGAATGTAAAGAACACTGAAGTTAAATTAAAGTGCAGACATAATGAGCGTATAAATATGCTCCACCAGACAAGAATATTGCCTATGTTCACCCCACCACAAAAAAAGAAACAGAAATTTGTCTACTCTTTTTCATATGACAGAAGTGTAGGATGTTGGTGTAGTACATTTAAAAAAATCCCCCTATTTAAACAGTGAGTGGGAAAAAAATCTGTATGATTTTTTGAAAAAACATAAAAACAACTCCAGAAATTTAGAGGTGGCTTAGCTGTGAAACTTCTTAATTGAATCAAATCAAAAGTGCCCCATATAAAGGTTATACATGTAAGACTGATGATTTAGAAAGAATTTTTCTTGTATATGTTTTAGTAAAATAACATATTTTTAGTTTAGCAGTTCAGCCTGAGGGATCAGAGGTCACAGGCATTCAGTGTTGGTTTTTGGCCTTGATGTTTAAGTGCAGAGATTCCATTTGATTCTCTGAATCTTTTGATGATGAATGATGATGAAATTCCTGAAGTCCTTGCACTTGTGCATTGGGAAACATTCTTAAACTCTGTGACTACTTGCTCACACAGTTGTTCAGAAAATGGTGAACCTCACTCCATCCTTGCTTGTTAAAAACTGAGCATTGACACCTGCACCTCTCACCTGTTTCCAATTCCAATGCTCTAAACAGTTTTTCTAGCATAACTTAGCTTTCCCAGCATTTAATGTATATGTTATCTTCGGCGCCAAGGACTAGGATACAGTATAATAAAATGCCATACAGTATGAAATGGTACAGTATGGTTCAATATAATACAACAGAGCAATATGATACGATACTATTATGATCCAAATGATATGATTCATTACAATAAGATTTGCCATTTTATTATTCAAATGCTTTATAATACAATACCAAATAATAAGATATGTGATATAATATGATCAGTATTATAAAATGCAATATGATTAGGTATGACAGAATCTCAATAAACATAGTAGGATGTATATGATAGTTTCGTTAGGGATACTCCCGCTCTGTCAAACATAAAGTTACCGGCAATATAGACTTCAACATAAAGGCTCACACCAGTTAATGACTCAAACATTACATACTGCTCATTACTTATTTTGTGAAAGAAAACAAAATCTTGGGGTGCTGGTTTGGCGTGGTGGTTGGCGCCCCATGTACTTGCTTCTGCCGGTCCAGGTTCGAATCCCGCCTGTGACAGGTTTGCAGGGTGTCTTCCCCTGCTCTCTCGCCCCCTTTCACAAGTCTATCCACTGTCTCGCTCCTATCAATAAAGGCACAAAATGCCCAAAAATATACATTTATAAAAAAGAAAAAAAAAGAAAAAGAAAACAAAATCTTAAAAAAAACATAATTACTTATACCTGGTTTGAAGCACTTTGAAGAACAAGGACCTTGATTCTCTGCAAATGATCCCAATGGGCCTAATTTAACAACTCATTTAGGAAAATGTAATCTAAAGACTTTCAGAGACACAGATTTACATTGATTGAATTTTATTTAGATAAGCCGCTTGAGATGCAGCATCTCGTATTTGTGGGGGTCCAAAGCATCTTCAACCTATTTCCAAACTCTGCTTGTTGTTGTAGTGAGGTTGAATATAGTGTTGAAGTTGTTTTTCAGGGTTTGTCTGCTCAGTTATCTTAAATCAACACTGTATAGTTTGTTCTCCCTTCTATTGGTGAGACTATTTTGCATTTATACGGGTAGTGCTCTTTAGCGCCCACTTTTTCAAATGTGCGTTGCAACCACTGAATTCTACAGTTGCCGGTATGTGCCTTGAAGCTATGTCAACATGTCATCCAACTCTTTGAGTTTTCTTTCTGGTGAAGAGATATGTTATTTTAAACAAATTGCAAACTGCAGTGAATCATTGCTGTGCTCCTTCTCTGTTTCAGTCACACTGGCTCTAAGCAAAAATGTGTTAGGCCTTAGCCAGGGGTAAAATGTAGTGCTATATGTCGCTCTCAACTGTTCATAGTTTTTATAGACCAGAAAGTAATAGAAGCCTCTATAGGTTTTACCTGTTCTATGTAAATTCAGATAGGAAATTCTTTCTCAGAAGGACAAGTCAGATTTTGTCCCTTTAAAAACATCCATTATTCTTGTTAAAGTAATTTCATTGTGGTTAGAGTCTTTCAGGAAATGTCTGTTTATTGCAAAAGGCAAATGTAATTTAAATCAGTGTATCTGCACCTCATCAAAAGGCTTTGTAAAGCCTCAGTGGTACACCATATTCACACTGGACCTGTTTCACCAAATACCAATCCCACTGGATTTGCATGGACGTGCAAGTTAATCAACAGGCCTGTTAATAGATCTCGTAAATGACCTAAATTGACATCCCGTATATATCATCCTTCAATGCAGACAGGAGGAGATCTGTTGGATGTGATAATTAGATTGCTTGAGTGATGCTGGGTTTCCAATACATGGACAGAGAGAGTGACCTGAACGAGGGAGCTTGGGGACTTTGTGTTTATTGTATTTAGGTCCCTCATGACACATTGAGTGCAAACCCACTTTGATATGGGGATAAGATTTATTAAGAGTGTGAAAGCGGGAGGGAAATATTCTTACAGTGGTGTTTATGTTTCCTTCAGGATAACTAAGAAAAAAGAGAAATTTTAGTTTTGTTTTATAATGAGGATTTTAGGGGGAAAACTTATTTTGAGGCAAAATGTAAAACAAATGAAATTAACAATACTTTAGCATGTTGCATGAAAACACAAGAGACAAAATCTCAAAACAGAGGAAGCAACAATGTCAGACAGTGAAGAAACTTTGGCACCAGCTCAATGTTTTTAATGCAGCTTTTTGTTGGTTAATTTCATGTGGAGGATGAGTCATCTGTCTTTCCATAAACACAATTTGTTAACTTGTAGCTTCTGTATGTAAAAAGCAGATTATTTATAGGTTTATTCACTCTGCTTTTTCAGAATTTTTCTTCCTTCCTGTGCCTCTGAACTCTCTTCTTTGGGACCAACTTTGGAAAGCTTACTGAGTGATATTTACTGCGTGGGAGGAAGATGTGATGTGCCTCACAAATTTTAATTTCCTTTTTATTTGCGGTTCCAGCAGCAGGAGCGAGAGTTTTTCTTTCTTGTTTCATTTTCACTTTTATCTGTACCTGCTTTACACATAAGGCTTTGCTTTGTTACTTCAATCTATCTTAACTGTCATGGAAGATTTCATGTCACACCTTCTTTTCTGTCATGGTATTGCTGTGTTCTGGCTCACCACTGTGCTTGTTTCAACATTTATCTTCTGGCTGGCTCACACCCAAACGATAGGAGGATTTAATGAATGACCATTGGCTCACAGAGAATCATAGATCAAAGGCCAATTAGAATCAAGTTTAGACAGAAAGCATTAGCGAGCTGATCATGTGGGTGAGAAAATCTCCATCAATTAGGCTAATAGACAGTCCTCATGATGGTTTCAGAGATGCAAGATGAGCTGCAGACGACTGCAGGAGGAACTTTCAGGCACTGAAGCTATTGCTGAATTTAAAGAAGCACAGTAAAGAAAATCTATCCAAAGGTATGAGTGTAACTTTAGAGTTTTCTTTACTATTCACTTTTTGAAACATTTGGATGTTATCAAAAGTGAAAAAGTTGATAATTTAATCAAAGTAGAGTAAAGTAAAGCAAGTAAAGTTTTATAGGTATCATACATGTACAACTGTGAGTCATCAACATGCAATGATAATTCATATATGTTACCTCCTTATAAAGATCGTAATGCAAATGGAAGAAGCCCTATAACCAAAGCAAACTAACATGTTTTGCTTATTTGTGTAGCAATGCCAGAACACAAGGCAGGTCAGAGAGTATAGGCATAAACGATAAACATCGAGAGACAGGTAACCATTTACTCTCACACTCATACTTAAGGGCAATTTGGAGACACGAACCAACCCAATGAGCATGTTTTTGGTGTGTGGGGGGCAAGCCAGTGTGCCCATAGAGAACCCATGCATGCTTGGAAAGAACATGCATACCATACAGAAAGGCCCTGACCGACCTGGGGATCAAACTGGCGACCTTCTTGCTGTGGGGCACATGCACTACCAGCCCATGATGCCACCCTTGTTTGCTACAATGTATAGCCTAACTTCCATGCTAGTTTTTGCCATACAGGAGCAGAACCTTTCAATAGCACTGTGGCTGTTGTACTTACTATTGAAATGCACCTACATCAAAATACTAATATCTCCCTTTAACCATGATGGAGGTATAAAATAAAAGTTGCATTTTCCCTGCAATCCACTGGAAAGACTTTGCCCAGAGGAGAGTTTGAAAATCAGAAGCCTATTAACAGTTGCAGTGAAAGGGGTCTCTTTGATTGGTGAGGCAGCGGACCAATCAGAGAATGAACAAAACATCAATTAACCTTGTAGAGCTTAGCAATGACTCCTGATTTATGCGTCTTATATGTTGCCAGGTTTTCAAAACAAGCCTTGGACACTTTACAAATAGGCTTTGTTACGTAACTGGCTTTGCACACCAACAAATATTTCACTCTTTCCCCTCTGCTCATGTTGCCGTAGGTGCAGACTCCCACAGTGACGTGAGCTCAGTGAGCGGAGGCCTGCCCTGGGACAGCAGAGAGACCTCCCTGGCTGCTTCCACGGCCGCCTCCCTGGCCTCCTCGCTGCCTCTGAGGGATGTAATGGATGCCAGTGAAGACATTAAGCACAGGGACCAGAGTGACAGAGGCTCGAACGAGTCGATGGGCAGTGGTTCATCTTTTGAGGAGCTAGACATGGATCAGGAGGAGCAGGAGGATCATGAGGAGGAGTTGACAGCAGCTGAGAAGGAGGAGAGGGAACATAGCGAGGAGAAGCAGGAGGAAGAAAAGGAGGATGAGAAGGTCCCAGAGGGTGAAGAGGGAGCAAGAGCAGCAGATGAACTGGTGGGGGAGAAGAAGGAGCCTGCAGAGGATGAGGAGGTGTAGGCTGGATGCTGAAGAGATAAGGGATGAGGCCATGCAACACTGGCTTGGTAGAGAGTTCCTCAGATGTTGCTGGTTATCTGTTGTGTAATCTGGTTGGTGAATCTAAATCTGTTTATGCCATGACCAACATGCCGTTTTTCTGCGCCTTGTTATTCCTCTGTATGAAGCCTGTACTTTTGTTATGCTGCAATATCCTTTTATACAGAATAATCCCTGATCCTTATTTGAACTTTCAGGATTGAACAACAAAATGCCCCATCATTTGAAGATCTTCTTAAAGTAATCCATTTATCTCTTTTTGGAAGATGGTGCGCAGTGTACAAACAGCAACATTTGTTACCTTTATCTGTATTTTATGTTTTGACTTGGTTCTAAAGTGCAACCCAACCATTCAAGGTAACTCCTCAGTTTGTGATTAATTAAAAAAAAGAACTATCACTCATTGTGTTTTCACCCCTATATGAACCCTGTTTGAGGTCAATCATAAAGGAAGTTAATGTCACGTGACTGTGAGTAACCTGATGTTTGTGAATGATTAACAGTATTGATGGAGCTTAGATATGAAGGATTAAATTCCACAGACACTTCAATGGACCTACTGGTATTTCATTGTGTTACAACATTCTTTTTTCCCCTTTCTATCGATATCTTTCACAATTTGTGTTATTGGGAAAGTGAATTAATTAAATCAACAACAATATGGAACCAGAATCAAAAGTCAGTATCTTCATTACATATCATTGTTCCTGTTCACACATGCACGACTGAAATGATCTAGATTAGACGTCATCAATACATATTTACAAGGGCCAGTTTTTTGCTTGGCAGGTGTTACATGTGCTGGATTGTAAAAATATTGTAATTATATAAATATTTAGGTCTTACTGACATACAGATGCAGCCAATTCAATTTTCCCCCCTAGCCAAACGTCTACCCAGTTCCAGCCAAGTACCAGCTAACTACTAACTGACTTTCAGCCACTGGGAGTCCTGCCCACCTGGGGGGTGTTCCTAAACTCCACCATAAACATGCTGTTGTTAGTTTAATAGTTTATTTCCAGTTTTCCAGTTTTATGTATTTCTTAACCTTAAAAAGTTCAACCCATGTCACCCATTCTATTGGCATACTACTGGCACAATAGAAGTATGTGCTTTCAGAGGCTGACATGTTTTCTATCACTGGTGTCAACTTCTCATTTACTCGTTCCCTTGGCAAAATACTGGGTCACAATGGCTGTCAGGTGTCCAATCAAACATGAAGTCATTCCAGATAAATCTGTTCAACCAGAATTCATTTGGGGGTCGTGTTCATAGTAAGATGGCTGCAACAACAAAAACCTCAAAAGCACAACATATTTTTCTACTCACTTTTTTACTATTGGAGAATATTCCTGTATTCATAGATTAGAAGCTGTGAGGAGCCTGATGTGGCCCCCGGGTGGCCAGTTGATGAACTATGATCTAGAAGTTACCTGGAAAACCTACCATAAAGGTCCCTTACTTGCTTGGTCGCACAAGTAGATGGACTTAAATTTAATATGAACTTCATCTTGCTTTTCTAGTTGCCAGTAGTCTGTTGCACCTGATATGTAAAAGTTATATCTTAAGCTTTGGTGTAAAGTCCACACTAAACCCTATGTTGAAATGAGTTAAATTGTTATTTGAGTACTGTCCTGGTCTGGTTGTACCACACAACTTCATTTTGTCTAGTGAAGCAAACAATACAAAGTGAAATGTTGCATATATATCTATATGATTTTTTATTTATTTTTTTTTGGTCGTTTAAGGTGGACTCTGGCTGTGGACCACGATTGGGCACACTGCAGTGCACACAGACACTTCACATGACACATTGCTGTGCTAAAGGGGCATGGAGTGCAGACATTTAATAGTTGTTCATTCTTTTTATATTTAAGATTGATGAACTAAACAAACATTCCCTCGTCCTGCTACTTGCACATGCCTTTTCTTAAGTAACATTCATGTTGCATGCAGGTGCTTAGAAGTAGGGAGTGATATGCCTCTGCACGTACTCTCCCATTTTCTTTATTCCAGGGAGGTAACCCACCATTTTAACACAACACCACAATAAAATAGGGTAATAAAATATTTTTTTGAATGCAGCCAATCTGACTTACTCTTTGTAAGTCAAAAGAATGTAAAGCTATTCTCTGCATACTTGTGTCCCAAACAATGTCGCTGCTGTGGTTGCGCCTTCCCACAAAGGGGGAGTTAACATCTTTGACACAATTTGACCGAGTTAACTCAGTTTTTTAGCTGACGAAGATGCAGCTTGTATCATCAATCAAGGAAACACAGCCCGATATACTTTGAAGTTGTTGACTTTTACTCGTGTAGAGCTGAGTCCTGTCCTTGGTGCTTCCCTGATGTTTTTATCTTATAACAGAGCTCACCATCCTGCTGCTGACAGAAGTAACGAGACATACTTGCAAGTGCATCAGTTGAACAAGCTATCGGGCAGGTTATGATTTTTTTGACAGGAGTGCCCAACTACAACCCTAGCTCATACAAGGTCAGCAAGAATTTGCTCTCTCGTGTCTATTTTTTCCTCTTAACGCAGAGAGTGCTTTAAAACCAAAACAATAATCTGCAAACAATATTTCCTCTGTACTGTGGGAGAAGAAGGGGGAGAAATGTGGTGTTTAGGTTCTGATTACAAGGACACAATGAAGTTTGGCTCCAGGAACAGGGACTGAATCTATGCTCTTTAGGCCAATGATGACGGATTCTTCCACTGACTCATTGTCACCCCAAAATCTGTGTGAAAAGCCCTATGTCAAAAAGCTCAACCAGGTAATTTTAGGACATTTCAGCATTTATGTGCATGTGTAAATGGGTCAATAATGTAAACTTTTCCCCACAGATTAAACATAAAACAACATTCACTTATCACTCAGTGCTTTATTAATTGCTTCCATTTCTCCAATAATAATTATTTTCTGCTGAATCACTCTTCAGTCCTATTTATTGCCAAAATTCACTCACTTCCAGAGACTAGTTCTGATGTGTTTGTTGGTTGAAAATGATGATGAAATTATGTACAGCACATTGTCATGGTCGTGTCTTATGTCTAAAATAAAATGTTCCAATGGAAAGTTTTGCTGGCAGTATTCGGTTTTCCAAAGGTTTTGTCACACTAACAGTTATGTAATCCTTATTGTGTGTTGTCTGTCTTCTAAAAAACAACCTCAATTTTAAGTTTTATAACTCAGTTGTATCATTACAGCTCTACCCTGAGGATAAATCTTGTGTTTGTAGTTTCCCAACAGAGACACAGAAGAGTAACAAAGTGTGGGTGTCACTGCAGCTGTTATTGATGGGAGGCTGAATGCATAATAATATATATTATCTCTTTTAACCGCTAACAGCTTTGATGTCTCTACATTGTGATGGTTGCCTATTCTGCTACTTCCTTTGGAAAGACAGACTGGGTTTTTATAAGATGAGTTTAATAAGAGACATGTTGAAGACTGATGTAAGTTACTGTACAAGGTTAGAAAATTAAGAAAAGCTGAAAAATCCAGACATCAAATATGTCTACCGACATGCTCAATAAGATACAAATGTAAACCTTTTTCTAGCACAAGAACTAAAAAATAAAACAGGAGTCACCTCAGCAGGAGCTGCAATGATCTAAGGAGCATCTGAATACAAGGTTTGGCATTTACATCACATTTTATCCAATCTACAGTGTGTACAGAAAAGGAGTGCAGTGACAACAAATGACAGAACAAAATTAACACAAAAAAATCTCAACAACTAAACAGTAAACACAACAAGATGAAATAGATAATCTTAAAACAAATCACAGTGGATTGATGTACAAAAGGGAGGATTTTAAAAAAAATTCTTTATAGTGTAAAGAGTAAAAACGTCTCCAGGAGGTTGTTATAGCGAGATTGAAATCAAAATTTTAAGAATTCAGTTTTTATGAAGTTTTCAAGAAAAAAGTTATAATGACAAGAAAAAGTCCAGACCAATGTTTTTTTTAATACAGCGTAGAGGGTCGAGACGAAATTGCAAGTTGAGATAATTTGGGATACTGTTTTTCAATTTCAAGACGATTTTTGTTTGATCTTTATTTTTGGTGTCAGCTTTCTTGGAGTTTTACTTGAATCTAAACTTCTCTACTTATTGTGGTCTCTGCATTTTAACATATTTTCTTTAAGTGCATAGTAACAAAATAAACCCTTCCCACTCTTAATTTTTTTTCTCTCTCCTGTCCATCTGAAAATTTCTTGGAACGACCCCCAGATAAAACCAGGATGTACCAAATACTGCTGTTCCTGAAGTGTCCACTAGAGGTAGGCTGTTAAGGCACCAGCAGTTACAGAGACACTTCATGTTTAACATTTATGGCCTGATTAAAAAATACCTTGGTTTGTTTTATTTAAGTATTTATGTTTGTATACTGGAATTGAAAAGGACGGTTATAATTTACATGTTTTGGTTTAATTAAAGATCTGAGGTTAAACATGAAAGGCGTTACTGTTTATCGTGGCCATGAATCCCACCTCTTTCTTTCTTTATAGAGTGGTGCTGCGACAACATATTTTTTAGATGCCAACCCAGGAGCCAGCATCACGTGGCTTACCGCAACCAACAGCTTATGAATTTTTCAGGGTCTTATTACATTTTTTCTAATGAAATAACATCTGTGTTGAAAAAAGTTTAAGGTCACTTGAACATTTTTTGACATAATGATATTCTTTACAAACCAAAATTACTTTTTATGATATTTGCAGCATTAACAAAATGTTTCAAATAAACAGCTAACATCAGTCTGTTATGGAACTGCAACATCTCATGCTCTTACCTCTTACAAAACATTACTTTAGTGAGACCCAATAAAGTTAGTGCTCTGGTCTGGGTCAGTTATGTATTGCGTTCAAGACAATAAAAAATGATGATGTTTAAGGTCCTCAGGAAGCTTTGAAGTTCTTGTTAGATCATTTATCAATAATTTTCTATTTGTTTGAGACTTAGTAATGCATTAAAATTGGGCCAGCTGCATTTGTATTTTTTATGGTTGAAAACTGACAAAATCTCTAATAATTGTATATGCAACAAGACATTCAGTCATTAATCTGACAACTACTACAAATATATCACATACGACAAATGCTATTCACGTCTACATTTTAGGGCTGATTATGTCAATGTTTTTAAACTTGGGTTGTATTACTGCTTTACAATGGTCAGTGAAGTGGATGAAAGGGCTTCCAGCAGGGCTGTAGGGAAAATGAGCTCATTATAACAGTAATGTACGCTGCTGTTGGCAGATAGTTAATTGCTGTAACTGTGTGAATTTAACATTAAATCTAGCCATGAAACTATGTTGAGTTCAATGTATGACTGGGTGAAAAAATTCAGAACAGTGTGTTTTTCCTCCAGGAAGTCTCTGTTTGGAACTATTTTATTATGTAGCAAATGGCTGTGGCTATCTCATTCTGAAGAATTTGGTCTTCTGCAAACTCTGGTTCATAAAGGTGACCCTTGTATTAACAGTAAAAAGAGAGTCATTGTCAAAATCAATCATGTTTGGTTCAGTATTAGTTTCCTCTGCTGTTTTTGTGTCTTACTGAGTCCATAGAGTTAAACAACAGATCAGTAGAATCATTGCACACAGGTAGAAGAACACACAGCCATTTGCTGTATTGTAAAAAAAAAAGTGCAAAGCACAGTCTGTCTGGAGGAAAGAATAAAGCTCTCTGATTTTTTTGCCCATTGTCACATTTAGCCTTTCATAGTTTTGTGGCTCGTTTTACATAGAAAATCATACATTTATGCAAAATAATTGTATCAGTCAACACCAGTGTACCTTACTGTTAGTCTGAGCTTGTTCTCCCTAAAGGTGCTGTACTGTAATTCTCAGCCACTTTATTGTTTAGTACCTGATACAACCCAACTTCTAACATACTGAGATATCCTTTAAAATCACTCTAGGGTATTGTTGTTTAAGGCTGAAACTAAATCCCGAACTGATCATTTAAAATTTTTTGTACACTCTCCCTTTATCATAACATTGTTCCGTGTTTGTATATTCAGTAAGGACATTGAAAGGCTTTAAGGGAAATGTTGCTGCCTGCAGTTTCCGTAGTATATTTTCTTTGTTTTAATGAGACTTCTGTTGAGCCCACTGAAGTGTGAGTTGCCCATCCCACGTCTG
Organism: Scarus forsteni; assembly: GCA_036419115.1. Classification (NCBI taxonomy): domain Eukaryota; kingdom Metazoa; phylum Chordata; class Actinopteri; order Labriformes; family Labridae; genus Scarus; species Scarus forsteni. The sequence goes on from JAZDUH010000152.1 coordinate 29,206,916, forward strand.
TCTGCTGCACGTTCACATTAAATCCTGGCACTTCAAACTTTGTCCAAAGGCAAAAATAAAAAAGTCAGTGTGAAGCAGCGCAGTGATGACACACTGGGTCAGACTCTGATTTAATTAATAGTGAAAATCACCGAGGATGTCATGCAGCTATGAGGGTGCAGAGATGATTACCTTCTCATGATGTTAATTATGACTTTCATACCATTGCATGTGGAGACTGAAATAGACGAGGAAGATGTCTCAACAAACTAATTTAGATCCTCAGAATTACGTATGTGTGATTTTGTAAGGAAGCAAGAGTGGGTAGAAGTAGCCCCCCTCAGGGCGCATGCATGTGCCATCTGGGACTGACCTCACACCCTCCCGTACCATGTCACAACTTGTTTGCAAAGCCCAAATAAAAAAATCCACCCCTGGAGATAAGCAGCCTCCAAAGAATCTATGTTTTAATACACTCGCCCCCCTTTTTGACCGGTTGAACAAATAGGGGGCGATTCTTTAATCCTCCTCCTTTCTGTTGATGTCCAACCCTACAGCACACAAATTGGACCAACAGCACCTTATCTGACAGAGATCCTCTCCATTAAGATCGTTTTGATTTGATGTAGATTTTGACACATTGCGCAGAGACAGGCTATCTCCTGAAGTGTTCATGTGTGGAGCAGCTGCGCCTTTGTTCCAACGGTCCAAATCTTTGGAGGGTCGAGGCTTATCTGCAGCAAGGCTGGCGTTTCACAGTAGGAAAATTGTTCTGACTTGAAAAGATTTGGCTCTTCGAACGCGCGTAACAGGTAGATATTAAACTTTAAAGCGCCAAATAACCCTTTCATCTGACGCGTCAATGTAACATTCCCCCCTAGATTGATCCACGAATTAATGCGCAACAATCACGAGGATTTTTCTCTAGAATGCATGGGCGTTCACTTATCTCCAGGAGATGTGACTTCTGAGCGGGATCAGGTACCCCGCGTCGTCGTTGGTAATTTGGAGAGGTCTGTCTCAGCACCACGGACAGCTCCAAACACGCGGCATACAGCTGCTGCGCGCAGCGCAAACTTCAGGGACTGAGCGCTTAGTCTCCCCCGTTCAACCATCCATTCATCCAGCAAACCACAACCGCAAACTGGTGAGGCATTTCGGCTTAAAAAGTGAAGTCTACTGCTTCTGGTGAGGATATGTGCTGGATCCATTCATCTCAAGGCAGCGCTGCAAACTGAGGAATCCCGCACAGGTAAGGGACATGTTTTGTCATCTTTTTAAGGATGGTTTAAAGGCTGAAAGTGCATTTGTATAGACTTCTCTTTTACTTTTTTAAAGTTGGAATCACATTATTTTGTGGTTCCTCTTAATTATTATAATTCAAATCTTCTAAGTTGTGCCACATGAGCGGGATCTCGAAATGGATCTGTGCGTAATTCACATTAATCGACATTTGATGGAGGACATTTGTCGTCTTTTCCTTTTTCTCAACACATCTGGAGCTAGAGCCATGGTTCCACATGTGTAAGGATGCTGAAAAACTCCCAAACAGATGCTGCAGCAGGTTCCTCAACAATCACCGTGCAAATTTTTATCGTTATTTGAGTAGCTTGGAAATCTGACGGAAGTCATTTAAAAAGTAGAAAAACTTGACCAATGGTCCCTCCTATGAAAAAAAGGTGTGGTAGAGGAGAGGAAAATTTTCCTAAAAGGGTTCATTCTCTGTTCTGTCTTTTAATCTTAGAGTAATTTCATAATAGTTTGCTTTTTCTGGAGTAAAGTTAGTATCATTTTTTGTTCCCTCTTCATAAAATGATCCAAATTGGCCAAATCAGAGCAGATAAACATCACACATGGTGGAGAGGGCATTGAGATGCTGTATGTGTGACTAAAGGAGGAGTGATTCCATACACCGCTGAGATCATCACACCACCAAGACTTAAAAAATACATTTTAAACACAGGAGGAATATAAATGAGGACCTGCAGGCACAAACATTTGGAGGCGATGTCATTAGTACTGGACAAAGTCATTACAGGGGGGAGCAAAATGTACTGTAGATGCTTCCTCAGGCTCCCATGGGCTTGTGTGCTGCATGTTCAGCAGATAAAACACAAAAGGAATCCCCCTCAGCCTGCAGTGGAGTCACTTCTCCGAACACAGATCCTTATTGGAAGAAAACAAATGTCAGCTGAAAGTTTCATTCCTCATTTTCTATGTTTTGAAAACTATTACTAGTAATTTTCCCTTTATAAAATCCAAAGAAGTAGATTTCTGTAAATAATTCATGTTATAATGCTTCTAATTCAAGGAGCAAGAAAACCATGAGGCAGTGGGGGCTGTCTGACCTGTGTGCTTCCTCCCCCTTTATTAAATAGTCCATTTGATTTCTATACTGGGACTACAGATCATCAGTGAGCTTTACATTACATCACGTGGCAGTAGTTTGATGACTGGAGTAAATGTTTGTTTGCATTGCACTTGTGTCACCAACTGATGGATCTTTTACAGTCATAATTAATGCAGCTCAGTTCAAAAACAACCTGCCTCCTCTGTTACTTTTAATTAGGAGCCACACAGAGTCACTGTCTGTGTAACGGTTGAACACTTATACGTAAACTAATACTGTCCTTGTGTTTGTAATTTATACAGCTAAGATCTAAATAAAGTCTGCCTCCCCCATTTCTTGTGATTTGTTTGTTTTTTGTAATGTTTTTGCAGTGCATTAATCAAAGAAAGCTATTCAGTTTGAGATGCACAATTTTTCTGTAACAATATCAGTACATACAGATGTTTACCTCAAATGTTGGTTATCAGTACTGGCAGATATAAACATTTTTGCTGACTTTTACAGCTGATATTTAGCCACACATAATGGACATGCATATTTATTGCATACATTGGCTGTAAAATAAGCTGAACATACTAATTTACCATAATGGTTTACCTCGTAAGTGAATTCCCACTTTTAAAAAATAAATATCATCAGTTATTGAGTCATAATAAAATTGTTCTTCTTACTCATCGGTTTTGGTAAACTGGGATCTTTTACATACTGACAAAACATTGATATTGACGTTGGTTTCAGTGAATATGAGTTTGGGAGTATAGGCAAAACTCTAGTGCCATGCATCCCTAAAATTAAATACAAAGAGACAAAGTCAAATCTTCAGTGAAAAAGAAGCAGACAGAAGAATATCTTTATTTGATTTAAAACATATAATTAAATTTTAAATGTCCTCACTGTTATTTTAAAAGAAATAACAGTGAGGTCAAGTTTAAGGGGTCCATGTCCTGGTGTGTTTGATAATTTACATAATGTCTAAGTATACATTAGGGAAGGATGTAGTTTAAATTGAATAAAAAAATGGAGAGGATCAGATATGACTCTGTTTCCCCCCTCTTTTGAATCACTCAAATCTGAGGGGGTCGGGGGCTAGATGGAGCTATGACTATAAGCTCTGCGCTGACTGGCAGCTGAAACGATGTGATCAGAACATACATGTAGGTGGATACTTTATAGCTATAACATGATAAACCCCACAGAGTTAAAAAAAAATGTACTTTTTAGGCAACATTTTCCTTATAGAGGCATCTCTCCATGAACTGAGAGTTGACTAAAAGGTGTCATGATACTTCTGCCCCCCAAATGCCTTCGAACAACATTTTAAAGAAAAAATATTGATTTTGCAGGACAAGAGACCTGACCTGATTTTTGCCTTTATGTTTGTAATTTAAAGAGCTTAGTGCTGAAGCAGTTTGAATGCTTTGTTATAGTTGGACTTTATGCTTGATGGCCTCACTGTTAGTCTAAGAGAAGGATATCCACTCGGTCTTCAGGAATTTAACAGCTCACTCTAAGTTCAGTTGCCGTTTTGCACTTGATTCAGTGTTTTAAGCTCCACAATGTCAGTGTTACAGGACACTGAAATCGAAAGTGTTGCCGTTTCTGTGTTTTATAATATGTACAGCTCAGTCTTGAAACAGTCTGCCTTCCCACAGTTACTTATATGTTTCTCCCAAAGAGATTGATGACTGGTGTGGTCTGCAAGACGTTGATGTTCCTCTTTTTCTTCCAACTCGGTCCTGAGAGAAGTCTTCCTCTCGTGTCCCTCTTGATTTCTTGAAGTATTTACTAATTGCTAGTGTAACACAAAAATGCAGGTCCATGACAGATATTTCTCTTGAGCGTGCAGCAGTGCGCATGTCTCACAGCAGGTTGTCGGTGTGATGCCTTTCTGTGTGCATTTGCATGTTCTTCCTGTGCATGCCTGGGTTCTCTTCGGGCACTCAAGCTTCCTCCCACTGACCAAAAACATGTTCATTAGGTTTATTGGTGACTCTAAATTGCCCTTAGGAATGAGTGTAAGAGTGAATGGTTTCCGTTGTGGTCCTGTTATTGGCTTGTGCCGGTTCAGGGTGTACCCCAACTCATGTCCAGTGTCAGCCAAAATTAGGCTCCATCCCCTGTGACCAAAAAAGGATAACTGATGTGGATGAATGGGTGTTTTTCTTATGTAAAACATGAACAATTCAGGCCTAAGAGCAGCTTACCCTCCCTGTCACTCTTGATTTGCTACTAAAGTGACTCTCTGCTGGCATAAAAGGACACTGATTAGGACTTATGTTTTGCCTTTATAGTTATGTTTTGCAACTTAGTCCTAATAGCAATCTTCGTCTTTGCTGCTTTTGATTTGATACTAAATGGACTCAATGCAAGTACAGAACTCACAGTTTTCAAGACTGATAACTCCTCCATGCTACACTTTGTCTTATCTCTGATTTGATGTTTTAGTGACTTACTGCCAGCAAAACACAGATTTGAGATTGATTCTCCTCACTCAAATAAAGGACTCAGAGCTGAATACCTTCCACGTTAGTTTGATTGGATGCTATAGGGACTAGCTACCGCAGAAGGAGAGCACTAGTTTTGAGATCAGTCATGACTCCACGATTATAAATCATATAGATTATTCCTAAAAATACTTCCTATTGTATCATAGAGGATTTATGTTAAAGAAACACCTCTGATGAAACTGGAGTACTCAGTTATCAGCCTGATATTGAGTACGCTGGTTACTTGTACAAACAACTTTACTCCATCATTACTATGGATATGATGCTATGGTAAATAACTGCTAGCCCAGCATGTGTTTGTGATTTGATACTGATGTTGCTTCTATATAGTAACACACGAAACATCTCAGCTCTGAATGTATTCCTTCCCAGTTGCATTTAAAATGAATACTATGCTGACATGTTGCCAGCAAAAGATGGGTGCTGGATTTGAGATCAATAATCTCTCTGTGAACTAATAGTTCTGACTGCAACTCTGCAATTGACTCGGTACTGTAACAAAAGGGGGTGATGTTTTAGGCTGCCACTGTTACCATACACATGGAGAAAAAGACAAGTCCTGATACCACAGGAGTTTAGGTTTGTTCATAAAAAGCACATTCAACAGTGGACACATTTTAAACTCCTGAAAGGGCATATAAAAGTCGAAAAGCATAATATGGGCTCCTAAAAATCAATGTTATACCAGTGTAACATAGATATTTTTATTTAAGACTGATACTCTAATACTCTTGTGAACAGCTTGCTTCTGAGTGTGGATTAACCAAGACTTATTGGCAGCATAACAAAAGTATCAGGATTCAAGATCGATATTCCTCCTCTGAGAAAAAACTAACACACTTTCAATGAAGGGGACATTGTGTGAAATGTAAATAAAAACAGAACATGCTGATTCACAAATCCTTTTTGGAATAAACCAATAAACTTTTTTTTTTTGCTAATATATTCACTAGTTTTGAAATTGATGCCTACAACACACTTTGTTTCAAATAACTGTATTTTGGGAGGGCGGCACAGTGGTGCAGCAGGTAGTGCATGCGCCTCACAGCAAGAAGGTTGGCAGTTCGATCCCTGGGTTGGGCAGGGCAAGTTTGCATGTTCTTCCTGTGCACACATGGGTTCTCTCCGGGCACTCTGACTTCCTCCAACAGTCCAAAAACATGCTCATTAGGTGGATCAACTCTAAATTGGCCTTACACTTAGGTGTGAGTGTGAATGGTTGTCTGTTTCTTTCTATGTGGCGCTGTGATCGAATGGCAACCGGCTAACCCCCCCCAACTCCCCATCCCTAATTGGTATGAAAAAATTAATTGCATTTTGGTTTTATTTATAGTATACACAAAATCCCAACTTCTTTGGAATTGGCTTTCTTACTAACGTTTGCAGCTCCATACTCTCCTTTAGTTTTGTTGCCTCACACACACTGCCAGTGTAACATGAGTATCCAGGTTTCAAGAGCAGTATGTACTTCTGTGTGCCTATGTTTACAGTGCCACTACTTTTGATTTGATGCTAGTGACTCACAGTGTTACATGGCTTCGCAGATTCCAGGACTGATTTTCCTTCTATTCAAATACACAGACATTTTGGTTGTGAGTTCAGTTAACCCCCCGTGTTACTTTTGATTTGATGCTCCAGGGATGTGCTGTCTTTGTAACAAAAGAATGCAAGTTTCAGTTTAAGGCTTGGTAACCAAAACTATGACAATTCTTGGGCAACTTTCACAAAACTGACTCATTCCCTGTAAAGTAAAATCAAAGAAAAATTGCATAACCTGTTTTTCTTGTATAAGCGGACCACTTCAGCTTACACTTTAAAAAACGTGTGAAAGATTTTTGCTGATGACACTGTTCTTCTACACAGCATCTGTCCATTACTCATACATATACTGCAGGACCAATATGGGTATCCTCTTTGTCCTCTTCACTGACTGCAGTTTAAAGTAAGAGACATCTGCCTTGTTACTTCATCCTCCTCCTTATGATGAAGCCTCTTTGTATTAACTACCAGCTCTTACTGATTAAATACCTTGAAGATGAATGACGCTGCTCCTATCTCAAAAGACAGCTTAATGGCTCACTCTGCCTTATGGTCATGCTCAAGCACATACATGTGCAGGTGAGATCTGCCCATGCAATCCACTTCAAGACAGGTCTATTTTTTACACCTGTTACACATAACATCTGTTAAATTAAGTATTTAATGTTCCTCCACATTGAGAAAGTAAGCATTCCTGTGTGGTTTTGCTTCCTATTTTTTAATGCAAGTGTTATTTAATGTAAGTAAATTCCATATAAATTGCTTGTGCTGCTGATGAAATTGTGGTTACATCACATATGAAGATAAGAAAGTTCTGTGTACTCAGTAGATTTCAACTCATGCAAAAAGATTTAAGGATGAATGTACTCTAGAGAAAGCAAAAAGAAGCTTCCAATTACTTAAAGAAGTACCCATGAATCCAAGATTAAATTTAACATCTGCACTGACTGCAAGTGACTCATTCCTGTTTTACATTCCTACCGTACGGGTGAGAAGCTCCTAGGTGAGTTCTGGGTCATATGCATCTATACTGAGGTTGTAAGTAAAGATGATCCGGCACTCTAAAATCAGCATGAAAGCCCAACCTCTTTCTTACAACGTTTCCTTCCTAGAGTGGTTTTTTGAATAATGTGTCAGTCATGCTGACTGACGTTCAGCCAGGGGGGACTTAAATTTGTATGACTATTGTTCCATTTTTTATATCAACACACAATGTGTTATGTGATTAGTAACCTGACACACCAGGTGTACTGTTCAACATATTTCACTCGTCAATTTGGGCAAAAGCCGATAGAAAGTGTTTGGGAATGGGCAAAACCTTTCAGTAGTATATCCAGCCAGTGACTGGCAATCATTCAGATAATGTTCAGATACAGCTGTATCCCTTTCACTTACCTACCAACCACAAAACACTGCAGCTGCAGCAGTAAATCTGCGAGTTCTCTGCAGTCCCGACCAGGTGGAACTAATGTTCTCACTAACTCATTTTTACCACGTGGACATGGATTGTCACTCTGTGAATCTGAATAAAACATGTCATGGGCACCATCACACACCCATAAAAGGCTGATTGGCTTTTGCCACACAGTCACAGGCAACATCACCTAAAAAAAAATCAACTTTTTAAACTTCTATGTTAGAGCAATGAGCGACCAGGTCTTCTTTGTTGTGTGCTGTTGCATTGACTTCACTTAGAGAGCGGTCGCCGAGGTGGCACCGGTAACTTCTTATTTGACGCATCATCATGAAGACCTCATAACAGACATGACGGTGGGCAGGTCTCAACACAGTCCATTCCTTGAACAGATGAGATTCAGTCAAGGAAAGTGAGGACAATCCCATGGCAGCAGATGGCTACTTTGCTCAAAGTCAGCTGAAATTAGGGCTAGGTATATCCAGCAAGCTCACAATACGATACAGTATGTATCCCAGCACATGTACCACAATACTATATGTATCACAATACACATTAATTGTAAGCACTGACATGCCCTTCATAGAAATATTCTTTTTCAAAAAACCAAAAAAGCAAGGAAAGTTTCCGTTCACAACCAGAAATATTTAAGTGTCATGTATTTGGCGTAATTTAGAGTTTGGAGTATGTGCTGCAGTTTATGGTTTGGCCTCTGCTACCACCTCTTGAACCGCACCTTATGTGGTATTTCCAATGATTTGTTCACAAACAACTGTCACAGTATTTGGAGTTGTTTTGACTCTATAAAATATGTATCGATACACATATATAGCAAGGAATAAGTGACAATGTATTGCAGTATTGATATTTTTAGCATAGGCCAAGCTGGAGGCTTCAGCCCCTGTAATTCAAAAAGAAACTGGAGGTATCAATAATGAGTGGATAGATGGATGATTTCTTCATGTACTTCCTACAGAAGGGTAGTGAGGTCAACAACAGGATGGGAAACCATCTTGGACATTATGTTACTGCCAGGGTTGGGCTTGAACCTGCAACCTTATGATTACCCACTAAGCACCATCAGACTACACCACTGATATACTGAATGGTCCATCTGGTGTGTCAGGTTATGGCACTGATAGTTTTTGTGTGTGTATAGTTTGATGACATTTATATTTTTGGCCTCTTAAAACTCAAAGAAAACTCATGATATTGACCATCAAATTTTGAAGCTGTTTAAAGTCCTATTGCAAAGGGATTTTTTTTTGTAATTATAATGTAGAGCATAGATTTACATTTTAAAAACCTATTTGATTATGGTACTTTATAGAGGTACTTGATCCTAAATAAGTGCTTGTAAATGAATCAATCTTTTGATACTACAATATCGATACCCAAACCCTACTGTAAGGTTTGGAGTGAATCAGTATTGACCTAAAATTGTGAGCTGAATCTAACAGGTACATGTTCATTTGCTTTTTAAACAACATGAGCATATGCAAAAATTACACCTGCATCCTAAGTAAAATGTAAAAGACACCTGTGCAGCAGGCCAAAATTCTAAGTGCTGAGTGCACAACAGATTCCAGAATGTATTAGAGGTTTTCCTCTAAATCTCCCGAGATGATAGCTGACCTGTGTTTTCACTGAGATGAAAACAGAAGGACGTAATAACTGTTTGCAAAAATGACCTGGGTACCACAGTTTAATTGCACAAGGTGGTATTTTCCCAAAACCCTCTCATACTGATGGTAATCTCATCGCTGCTCTGCAGCAGTGAAAATCAATGTGTGAGATGTTAAAGCATAAAGCATAACTTAAAAGAAATCTTTCCTGCTCCAGGATAGTGTGTATTTCCCTCAATTCTTTATAAAAGATGTCATTTGAAAACTGAGAAAAACAAGAATGAATCCTTGTTGCAACATTCAAGAAAAAAAACTTTAGTTTCCTCACTGATATGACCTTTCAGTCAAAGTGCACTCCCATGTGCTCCCTAAGAGGAAAAACCAAAGTGTTTTAAGTCCCTTTTTTTTCTCTAAACAGCGTGTCGTTATGACAATGAATAATGCAAAGATACAATAAAAACCTTTGAAACAAAAGCACCATACATCCATCTTTACGTTCCGGCCAATCATGGGTCTGGCAGTAATGATCTCTGAGACACAAAGACAGAGAATGAATGTTTGATGAGCGAGGGAGAAATGGGGCTCCTGGGAGGAGAAGGGACGAGTGAGCGCATGCGAGGGATTCCCCCTTTACAGGTGGAGCGGCAGAGACAGGATGAGATGGATGAGGGGGAGGTGTGGGACAGGCAGCTTGAAAGATGGGGCTGGTGTTTGTTAAAGAGAAGCATAAAAGCATACAGAGGATGAGGTGGATGTATGATAATAAGGACAGAAAATGAGGTTGGTTTTACATTTACTCACTGTCTCAAGTGAATGTAGAAAGTGGTTTCTCACTCACAGAGGTACTGCTGGCATTGATTTATGTCGTTTTAATTGCTATAGCTGCTACTCACACATGGAGAGAAAGACCATCCTCACTTTTTAATTGCTAATTCTATCAGTGACCTTATCAGAAAATGTCAGCAGTTGTGTATTTGCGAGACAAAACATTCTTGAGCAACTGGGACTGATATCGTTGATTCCTTTTACAACATCAGTCCAATGTCTTCAAGTATTCAGTTACTTCTGAACTTCCATTAAACAGCAATCTTGTATCAACACATTGCAGCATTAAATCATGTTATACTGTCAAACAAGCAGCAGAGCCACTGATTTTGTTTGCTGCCAGCTCATTGAGTCATTAACACTAATTCCACAGGGACAAAGTGAGAAAAACCTACAATGATCTGATAAAAGGTGAAAATTGGTCCAAAACTGAGAAAAAACAGCCTCTGAGTTGCTGAAGATTTCTCAGGAGCTGACTGGATTATGACTGCAAGTTGATGAATGACACATTCATGCACCAGTTGAAAGGGTTGTTTCAAATCAAAGTAACACATTGTGTTACTGCTGTACAAACTTAGAAAAGCGAAGTATTACAATACTTTGTGTTTTAAAAAATGTAAGCCCTTTAACCTCTAGTTTCTTAACCTATAGCAGTGCAGAAAGATCCCCCTGATTTAATGTTTGTAATCAGACAAATCCATCTTGCCAAGCTCCAATCCACATCGACTGTGAGCAGCCCAAAGCAGGATGGCCCAATCAGCGTTCTATAGAGCAGGGGTAGGTGGGAGCTACGAGTGAGACGATTTTGGGGTTTAAGTACCTTCCTCTTTGCATGTGCTCAGGATTTTTCCTGATTTTCCTCATGTCTGTATGTTTGTGTGTGCTGATGCCTGTGGCAAAACAAATTTTGAAGTTCACATAATGTGTCTGCCCATACAGAGGTTAGCATAAATGCAGTCTGAACAGGTCACTTCTGGACAGGACAACATCAGCTTAGTCAAAAACTTAAGATTTCTAGACTGTTGGGGTGCTGGTTTGGTGGAGTGGTTAGCAACCAGGCACCCCATGTACTTGCTTCTGCCGGTCCAGGTTCAAATCCCGCCTGTGACCAGTTTGCAGAGTGTCCTCCCCTGCTCTCTCGCCCCCTCTCACAAGCCTATCCACTGTGTCTCTCCTATCAATAAAGGCACAAAATGCCCAAACAATACATTAAAAAAGGAAAAAAAGATTTCTAGACTGTTATTTGGCTCGTTGGAGATTTATCTTTTTAAAAGATGCTCTCTTCTTTTATAAATCACTGACAGTTTCTCTTTTAATCCTTCTAAAGGTGTTAATAAGTTACCATGCTATCAGGTGTCCTCTGTGGTCACAGCAAAGACAGCCCTCCTTCTTCATGTATTTAGCTTTTTTACACTTATATGTAAGTTGTGTTCCATACTGATGAACTTGTTCACCTATATAATGATGTAAGGCCTGCTCTGGCCATTTATGTGACTCAGAATGGCCCTGGCATGACTTGACCTTGGCCACCTTCAGAATACTGCTGTGTGAATATAAAGTGATCCAAAAATGAAAATGCAAATTTGTAGCAATTTTCAAATGAATCAGAACAAACCAATTAAAGTTTGGGTGCGAAAACCACCTTAGTGTGCTGCTGTGTGTACATTTTATTTTTATATCCATTAAGCTGGGCATCCACTGTGCGATTTTTGGCCCTTTTTCACACGATTTTTCACCTGTGCGACTATTTTGGGATCAGGCCGAGTTTTGGCTCAATCGTGCGTCTCACATCGTGTAGTATACACGAGGTAATGAGAAGCGATTAACACCTCAGGACCACCTCCCGATCGATCTGATAAAAATCAAACCTGTTTGAAATCCTGGTGAGGTTATGTCACACTACACATGCGCAAACGCAGATACAGAAGAGAAAACAAATGCACACAGCGGACCTGGACCCAAGCAATGGAGGATCGACTTGTTGAGCTGTGGCAGGCACAGTGAAGCCTATTCGGGCAATGTGTTTTTGTTTGTTATTCATTTGCATCTGTGAGCATCCGACCACTTTCCACTTCTTCTTTTACTACTACGTTTAACGTTGCATTTCCGGATACAAGAGTCAGACGTGTGTCCTGTATTATAAGACTTTCTTATAATACATCCATGCATGTTGTACATGGACGAACAGCGTGAGCAGTCAAATCACATCGGAAGACTCAAGAAGAATCGTGAGCTGTGAACCGTTAACCCCTGCGATTCACTCGTTCAGTATGAGCAGCAGCTGAACGCCGCGATCGAAAAAGTCATACAGTGGATGCCTGGCTTAACTTGTCATGGGTAGAAGATGACACAAAAAGATTAAAAAAATGTGATTCAGTGATAAGTTGACATAACTTTAATCTGATTACTTTGAATGACACCACTATTTCCCTATGTAAGGCCTAAAAATAAAAACAGATTTTGGAGTTAAAGGGTCTGTTGCATTATATTGAGTCACAGGTGCTACAGGCATTTGTTTATGCACTGTAATTTTTGAGTGCATGTGTGTGTGATGTGTGTGTACTCTGATACTTCTTTCCCATTAGCAAACCATTTTCAGTCTTCCTCTCACCCAGGACCACTCTCTTTGTCAGCTGAAAATGTGATTTTAGGAAAGCCCGACTCCCATTACCTGAGCTTCCTCTTAGGCAGCCTTCAAGTCATTCCTCTGGGATCTCCAACCTGCTCAGCCGGGCTCAGGGCTGCATATACAGTAGATGACCTCCACTCTTCAACACTTGCTATTGCCTGGGGGGATATTACCATATTAATGCTGCACTCCACTCCCGGGGCAAATGAGTGTCATAAAAAAATCAGCCTGGATAGCATCTTTCTTACTGTTATTCCTCTTTCTCTGCTGCCCACGCTGCCATCCTTTATGCTTTTTATTCCTGCACTCTTGCATCTGCCATCTTCTTCTTCTTCTTCTCCCTTTTTTTGTCAGTCCCCACCCACTCCTCTCATTCCTTCACACAGTCTGGTGTGGAGTGTGTAAAAGGCTGGCTGGCATTACGCTCCTGAATTAAAAAGGCCATCTGGTAGAGAGTGAAACAGAGAGGGCTGCATAGGAGTGAGGCAAAATGAGAAGCAGAGTTTGTCTTTAAAGTTAACTTGTAGACAGAACTTTACGTGCGATATTACAGCTAAGTGTTAATATCAGTCCTTGCATCTGTGATTATACTAACACTTTATAAAAAAAATTGCACATTATAAAGTTTTAGTAAAGCACTGGAAAATAGGAGGCCATCCATAATAACTTCACTCTGTTCAGCACAGCAATTATATACTGGTAGCTTGATGGCTTTGTAACCCTTCCACCTCTCTAAATGTGTCCCCAAAGTTACTTTCAACAATATTGAGAGGGGTAAACACAGAAGAATTATGAAACTAAGGTCTTAAAAGGAGTTGATACAACCAAACCATTCAAACACTGGTCCCAAACCTTTTTTGTACAATGGCTCAGTTTTATGTTACACAATGTAGTGTTACACAAAGTAGCATATCAGAAAGAGATATGGGCTTGTTTCTACATCCCAAATGAAGAGACATTTATCGGCATTCACTCTGTAATGATCAGCTGCTTAAATCTCTAAAAGTCAGCTGTTATACCAGAATACCTTGTGAGTGAGGAGGAAAATAATGTGAATATGATGTGTGTGTGTTTTCTTCATGAGTCATCAGCCCAACTGACTGGATGCTTCTATTGATTATTGATGGGTGTTTTATTCGTCCATCCTTCCATATCAGGAAAATGAGCACGCTCGTGTTCCTTGACTGGCCTTCAGTTACACACATTGTACAGAGTCAAATATCATCATAGCTTCATCTAGAGCACAGATGAAAGAGTGCATGATTGCAAGGTTTAAAGGGACTGTGAGGAGTTTCTAAGTAATTACAAAAAAGTCTCACTTTTAGATATATGCCTGATCAAAATACACACTTTAAGATGAGTTTTATAGCATCAAAATAGGTTATCTATAAATGCTATTCCTTAGCCTTCCGGTTGGGTCAGACAGGGCTGGACTGGCCTGGATACAGACAATTAAAACTAGAGCAAATTTATATTATTCGGACACGTCTTAGAGCACCGGGCTGTAAGTAGCGATATATAGCCAGCTACAAAACTACAACACTAAGTTTTTCAAAAATTGCTTGTTGTCACACATCAAAAACGACCACTATGTAACTAGAAAGAGATACATTACCTCGTCGCTTTGCATTCTGTAAGTTGTTGAAAAAAGAAGTTGTAAAGCAATGCAGAGTTCTGAGGAAGGTCTGAGCTGCATACTTTATTAGCATCACAACACACACAGGCTTTGGCTTGGGTCTTTTGGTGCGTTCCAGTTGTAGTCAGAAGTAGGAATTTCCAAGTTCCGAGTCGGAAACTGCAACTGGAACGTCCCCCGAAGTAGGAATTTCCTACTGGGAACTCGGTGAAAACTCGCCACCCCCGAGCTAACAACAGCTAACAATAGCCTAGTAGATCGGCATGTTTTTTTCCGAGTTCAACTGGAACGCTGATAAGTCAAGATGATGTCACTCCCAGTTCTGAGGTTACTGGAACGCAGCATTATGACAGTTGCCGCGCGTGCTCATGGGTAGCAGAGTCCTATTGTCGCCGGTAATAGATTCTCCTCATAGCACCTTTAACCACCAGTTCACTTCAGGTCTTACTTTTTCATTCATCTCCACTGTAAAACAGTCAGACAGCCTGTGTTTATTGTCAAGCTACACAGACAGATGTGTGATGATCCAGTCACCCTTGCAAAATAAATTCTTCAATCTCTGTTACATGATTCAATAATTTTTCGTTCTCTACAGCCATAATTACAAAATGTTCTTTAACGTGGTACCAGTTTGTGATGCAGTTGGGAAAAACAATCTGGCACATACAGTACATCATGCAATTGGTCTACTAGGTGGCCAATTAGCATTTTAGCCAAGAGTATTGAAGAGTTACACAGACACAAACATGCAAGTATGATTGTTAAGGACCTGAGGACTCATGGTGTAATACATGAGGATAAATCAAAGTTTTCTCCAACATGACGTTTGAGTCAGAAATTGAAATTCAGAGTTGTCACAGAAAATCTGCTACAATTTTAACTACAATTTTTTTTAGTAAGACCAAAACATTTAACTTGATATTATATTAGGCTGGGGCATTGTAGCCCATTGGACAAAAGTACAGAGTAATGGAGTCAACGGGTGAGATGAAGGCCTCCTTTGGGATTATGGGAGAGTACAGAGGACTGAGAATGCGTCACTCTCCTCTCAGGGGGCGTGTGCGTAAGTGCTCCAGCAGTGTTGTCTCCCGTTTTCCATCCATGTATAATTCTATTGAAAATAAACACATTCAGTAACTACATTCTGACATGACATACTTGTTTCATTTGTGACTTGTGCTGCAATGTTTCTAAAGCTGTAGACGAACACTCTTGAAACTGTGTTTCTTTTGTTGATCTGTGGATTTTTTCATAAAAGTGGAAAGTGGCAGTGACTCCGCCTAAACACAGATCCTGTTTCACTGGACGTTGATTAGTTGATATACTTCAGTGGAGCAAATGGAAAGCCTGAAACTCAGTCTATTTGGAGTATGAAGATGCTGTAGGATGGATGCTTCATTAAATGTTAAGCAACACGTTAGATCTTATTTCTCATTCAGAGGTTGGAGAGGTTTGCGTTAACCTCTTCAGAGCTGTTGGTCTTTATATGAAACATTTTTCGGGACTGTAGATGTATTAAACACACCACTTTAAAAGCCTGTAATGGTGTGTAAGCTGCACTTCTTTTCCCATTTTTCTACCAAAAGGCCACTGTCAAGCGCATTTCTAAACAAGTAGAGCCACCACATAAACACTATGCAAAAACAGCTGATGCCTTTGAAAGTTTACTCCTAGAAATTGTACTATCACAAAAGCAGAAGCATTACAGCTCAATAGGATTTTAAGTGGCATGACCATGTGGGATAGTAGCACCATATGGCATTGCTGTTGGCTAGCTGGCACTATTTCCTGCCTCTATCTGGTCTTTTTTTCTGTCAGTGGAGTTGATCCAAAGTTAGATTGAGAAAGCAATAATAGCATGGCTGGGTCTACAGATAGACTTTAAAATGCATTATAGTCTTCTTTTAGGCAGCAGAGTCACACGCCAATCTGGTAAAAGCACAGTCGACGAAGAAAGTGACTCAATTACACACAAACTGTACATTGTAGACAAACACAGTATAAATGAACATGTAAAAGACAGTTGAAGAAACTTTTGAGTCATATACACTAACTGGCTTTTTACCGGTGCATACCTCAGGCAAGGAGTTTTTTTTTAATTTTCTCTTTTTTTTTTTTGATAGCACTTTTCTTTTTGTCTGCCTGTCTTTTTGTGCGCTTGATAGGAAAGTTTTCTCATAAACTGGAAAAGAATTCGACAAAGTCCATTGCTATCAGCCCTTTGATTTTACAAATGGAGCCTTTGGCACATCTTTGTTGCCCTGTAATGGACACCGTATTGCTGTTGCCATTTCAACCAAACTTAAACTCTCACAGACTAAGAAGCTGTGGTGAGGCAGGACTTAAGGTCATCTGACCAATAGCAGCTCCCCTTTTCTAAAACCAGAAATCCTCATTAGGAGGATTCGTTAAAATGTCAGGTTATTGCAGCCAGCCTCAGGTGGACATTATGGATAATAAAGGTTTTGGAACTTAGACATGAGCTCCATGTTCAGTCTGAGAAGTTGCTGTTGGGGTTTTTTTAAAAACATTTTTGATAAAAACTTGGCCAATAATGTCAGTAATGTTTTGAAAAGTTTCAATTTCATTGTCACATGGATCCATGTAAAACCACAGTTAAGTCTGGATCCAGATTAAGATCCATATCGGGATTTTTATTCTGATACTCAGTCTGTATGCATATTTAGCTGGGAGGTCACTGACTGTAAATGCCTTGGCAGATGTTTGTTCTTTCTGAGCACCTTTTGTAATACATAAATCACCTAATAAAAAGAGGTTTACAAAGTAATTATACATACAGCACTCAAACATAGAAGAACCTGACCAGCAAAAACAAAAACTCAATTGACAGAAAAAAAAATATTACTGGAGCATGAACCAATTCAGTAAAATAAATACAAAAATATATAAATTTATAAGACCAACATACTCAGACTACCAAAGATCTAAGGAGACAAAAACAATACAAAACAAGTCAGAAATGATTAACTCTGTTAGGACAGTTAACAACAGCTATAAACAATAAAAAGTAAAAACAACAAGACATGGAAATAATCACTTAGGTAGAAACATACAATAACAAGATAAAGATATATAAAAACTGGAACTTCTGCCTCCAGATATTAAAACAGCAAACTGGAGAGGAGTTAAAATAAGAAAAGAATGTTTGATCCAAAAACCACATAAACAGGTAAAGCATTGAACAGAGCCAAACATGTGAATAATGTTCAGTTTCAGGCGTGTTTAAGAGGCAGAATATGGGAACGCTGTGACAGGACTGAGATCAGTTTTGTAAGTTCACAATGCAGGCTTCCCAGCTCTCCCACAGGACCAGTCTGACCGTGAAGCATGCATGGTCTGACTGGCCCACTTGTCCAGGTCTGTCTCCCACTTCCTCCTCACCCTTTCTATCTGCTGGCAAGTTTCCATGGAAACAACAGGGAGAGAGGGAGAGAGGAGAGAGAAAACAGAGTAAAACCCCCCTGAATACGCTCTGCAGTCTGACTCCTGTTGAAAGCTTTATGTTGTTTTAAAAGGTGAAGCAGTGTTTGAAATCCAAATAAAGACATGACAGTTTTAATAACCTAAAGCCACGGTTATTTACTACATGTCAACCTGCTCTTCTTGTTGAGACAGTTGATTTGAGGTAGATAATTCTGGCTCAATAATTCACTCCAATAAACTTCTCCCACACTCACGCTCGGCTTAATTAAGCCTGTGGGATTCAGGGGGGACTGACACTACCACTGAAGAATACACTCGTCTGCTGCAAATCCATACATGACCCGCAGCAGCTCCTGACATGAGTCAGCGTTGATGCTGGATTGATGATCAATTGGAGCGTCTGGGAAGCTCATATAAACTATATCTATACCATTTAGGCAAAGATATTTGATGTGGTGCAAGGTTTCCAAAGCCAATAATAAACACTTTTTCAAGCACTTTTAGGGTGCATTTTGGAAGTTTTCCTTAAGTAAATGATAAATGTATCCAATAGCATTAAGCCAGGGCTGTACAGTTAATCACAATGTGGCCACCAACATTTTTCAATCAAGCAGGGGGTGCATTTTTCCTAAAGGTCAAATATAGGTCAAAATAGAACTGCCTCAAGAGCATAAACCTCTGCTAGGACATTTCTTACATTGTCAGGTGACATATTGTCAAAAATGTGGAAAACTGCCCTATTTGTGGTTTAAAAGTCTTTATGTGGATTCAGATCACCAAAATGAATCAGATCTCCCTTGTGTCATGACCAACATTCCCTGAAAATGGCTTTGAAACAAATCAATTACCCTAATTTTTGCAATATTGAGAAATCTTACGGAAAAATCCTAAATCTACCTCTGAAAACTTGCTTCCGGTATAACTTTTTGAGTTATGTTAAAAATAAACTACAGTAACAAATGGCTGCAAAAACATATTTGGCATAGGGAAATATCACTTACAAGTATAATTCAGTATTTTTAAAAATGGATTGTATCCGGTACTTGACAAAAGTAGTTAGTGAGTGTCTGAAAAAACAGTCAGATTCATCTTCCCATGCTCCAATCTACAATGATGTGAGCAGCCTAAAGCAGCATGGCCCAATCAGCATACATTGGATTAGATAGAGGTGGGAGCTACAAGCAAGACGACAGAGGAGATGGGCTGTTTGTACAGATACTATCAGTAGCAGTTTCATTAGATCTGGAGTGCATCTCTTTATTAAATGAAAATAACAACACTTAAAGCTTCTCTATGGAAAGGAGTTTTTTGCTCCACTTTGCATGTTTTGACAAGAATTTGTTTTTCGAAGAGCTCCTTTACACTGCTGGAGAAATCGTTCAATCATGTGCTATTGAGTCGTTCTGCCCATTGCCAAACACTTTCTTTGGGCTCTTTTTCAGATGGACTAGCGAATGGTCCATCTGTGGGTCAGGTTAGTTAAAAAAGAGCCCTGAAACTATGCTGGGTTGAATGTAATACTGGGTTAATACAGTCACAATACTTTTTCCCAGGGAGTCTCTGCATGCCACATGCAGGCAGATCATGTGAACACAATGGAGTTAAAAAATACAATTAAAATGAGAATACATTTCATTTGTTTTTTCATATAATGTACAATTTGCAATACAGTAAGAATTTGTATATGAAAATGAGTTAAATAATAGGAGTAACATAGTACACTTTCTAAACCCTGTGGATTAAGGATGGATAACTTATAGGGTCACATCTACTTCATCGCTTATTTGTTATTCTTTTGAAAATTTTAGGATTTTCTCAGGTAGACAACATATTAAGTTCACAAGGGTAAGAACTGTAAAATGTACATGCTATCAGAACTGTTAGACCAAATGGAAATAGTATGTTTATGCTTATCTCAATGAGCTTGTTAGTGCATTAAAAAGTAAAGCTTGTAAATGTTTTGTCTTTGCTTTTCTATTTTCTTTTTTTAAGATTTGTTATAATTGTTAGGCCCTCATTTCAGTTATTTTCCAATAGGGAGTCAGGACCCTCCAAGGGGGGCATAAGACGCAAGCCCAATTCATACTGCCACTTAAAGGTGTAATATTTACCCCTCTGTGACTTTGCCCCCTCTGTAAATGTCACGAAGATGGAACAGGGGTGAACAAATTGACCCCCTCTTAGCTCCATCTCCAGAAGTAGTAATAGAGGCAATATATTGGAGAGAGGGAAGCAGGCAGACTTAACGGGAGACAGGAGCACTGCGAGTGAGCGTCTCTGCCTTTTGTATGTTGGGGCCCATGCTATGTTGCACACACCCAAGTCACATTGCAGCGTAAAATGACACAGATATTATGTGGCCTCTTTGAATTAATGTGAATGTGTCAAGGTGTAAATAAAGTGTGACCTCATGAGAGTGATTTTGGGAAAAGGCATTGTGAATTTGGGCGGCATGGTGGTGCAGCAGGTAGTGCACGTGCCTCACAGCAAGAAGGTCCCGGTTCAATTCCTGGGTCAGACAGGGGCCTTTCTGTGTGAAGTTTGCATGTTCTTCCCGTGCATGCATGGGTTCTCTCTGGGCGCTCCTGCTTCCTCCCACAGAAAACATGCTCTTTAGGTTGATTGGTGACTCTAAATTGCCCTTAGGTATGAGTGTGAGCGTGAATGGTCGTCTGTCCCTCTATGTGGCCCTGCGATCGACTGGCGACAGGTTCAGGATGCCCCGCCTCTCGCCCAATGACAGCTGGGATAGGGTCCAGCACCCCCCTGACCCCGAAAGGGATAAAGGGGTATAGAAAATGAAATGAAATGGCACTGTGAATTTGGCAACTAAAATGGAGGTCACAAGATGTTTTCAAATACAAAGAAACATTATAAAATGATTTCAGGTGATTTATTTCAACCATTGCACAAAATATATCCATTGAAAATAAACTGATTAAAAATAGAACAATTGTCACTTGGAAGGTTTTATGCTGGAATAAAGGTAATGTGTAAAAAGATCCTTCAAACATGAGTTTGCACATGACAGCATTATAGTAGGGGTCTGTTACTCTTAATAGATACACACTGATGCAGAACCCAGTCCTTTGTTTGGGAGCTCAGGAACTCCTTCTTTATTGAAAAGAGATTGTGAAGTGTTTGAAGCTGGTTTAAGCAAGAGAGAGTGAGAGAGGGAAGACTTAGGAGAGAGGGCACAAGCTTCAAGAATTCAACCCATCCTGCTGCATGAAGTGCATCATTGCAGGAATAACCACTTGGCTTTTATAGTCCTATATCAGTTTTTTCAAGTTAACATAGAGCATCCAAAAGTTTCACCAGTTAATGCAAAGACCAAGACAGTTAAAGTATTCTTCATGTTTTGATGTGTTTGTTATGCATGGGTTTATAGTGAAAACACAGTTTGAAATCCCCCACTGCATCTCTTTGTCCAGTTTTCAATGTATTGATTTTTTAAGCTGACGTGTGGGCTGGATAAATGACAAGGGGGGGTCTTATTTCCCACCCGTGCAGCAGCTATTACAAAGGAAAATACAACTGTAGGAGCAGTTGGATCAATTTAGGTTTAGAAGGCTTAAAAAATCTCATTCAAATGGCCTATTTAAGGACCTAGAAAATACATTTTTATTTGTCATATTGACCGTTGGAAAGAGGCATAAGTAGACTTTTCATAGGATACATGCCATTTATAAAATTATCAGAAGGGTCAGTTTGGGTTTAGAGTAATCCAACTTCAATGAATATTGAAAGACATTTGAGAAAAGAGACTTAAACAGAAATCTAGTATCATGAAATAGGTTCACTGCTCAGTCCAATCTATCGTTGGTTGTATTACAGATTAACACAGTGACCCAGATGTTGTGTTTATTTTTATTTTCCTCCACCTACAAGAAATCCCTTTGTTTTCCATGTCATCTGATGCTGGAGACTGATTGTGTAATATAGATCCTTAAAATAGACTTAAAAAGGGAAATAAAGCCCTGCTTAATCTTAGTGTGAGTCACTTTTGTTTTTTCCAGCATTGGCTTTAGCTGCAAATGGGATATGCTCTTATCGTTTTTAAGGCTGATCTCTTTATGTAACAGAAAATAAATAAATAACATCACACACACAAATTGCAAAGTTTAGATAAAGATACATTTTGTCAGGGAATAAATCAATGTGCACAAGCTTGACAAATTTCAATACTTTACTCCACTCTGTGTTTATGTATTTTTCTTTTTTTTTTTACATGTGGATATATTTCGTGTGTTTTTTAAACTGTGTGAGATGTTGATGTGAACTGACATAAACTTCCTCCGGGACGTGATTTGTAATCTCTTGCGGTGTACAGAAGCATGTGCACACAAGATTATAAAAGAGTTGTACAATCATCTGCCTCAGAAGGGAAATCTCTTAAGGTTGGACAGACAATGAGAACAAGAGGAGAGGAGGAAGGAGTTTGAAAATATCAACAAGCACATTCTGAATGAAGGCTCTTATTTGGAAGGGATCACCAAATGCTACTTGAAAATCATGAGGAGGGTGTTGTTGATGTCGTCCTTGGTGATCTGAATGTGAGCGTATTCTCAATTAATCCCTCTTTGCAAAGGGTAATTCATAATAAGCAGGTCGAGCCCTTACTCTGTGTTTTGTTGTTTTTGAAACCAAATTTTTATCCACAATGGACACAGCACTAAGACAAATTCAGAAAATGTTACGGTGGAATGGAAAAAACATAATTAAATAGACAGAAACTGATTAGAACCAGACTCCTGTTGTACAGCTATCTCAGTTTGGGAGAGAGAAGATGGACAGAGTTGCAAAAAAAAAGAGTTTAAATTTTGGTCAATCTAAAACAAACAGAGAAATCTTGTTGAGGCAGTGGGGTGATGGTAGCAGTCTAATTGTAGAGAAGGCTTCTGCCTGGAAAAACACAGTTGATAGTTTTCTGTTAGATGTAAGATATTACAAGTGTCCTGCATGAGCCTGATCTTTGGTTGTTCATCTTGATGCCACTGTTGCAACTCTTAACGCAAAGCCACATGAATTCTGTTCATCCGACTTTTGTCTGATTACCCAACCTCTGTCAACCAATCACCTTAAACCCCACAGCACCCAATTATTTCCCATTTTTGCTTCATGTACTGTACATTTCAGTTGCTCAACTATTTAGTGTCTCCATTGTTGTATTTCGCGCATTTTACAATGGACCACACATTTTCAATGGGAGACAGGTCTGGACTGCAGGCAGGCCAGTCCAGTCCCCACACTCTTTCACAAAAAGCTATGCTGTTGTAACACAAGCAGGTCAGAATGGCTACATGTAGTTAACATTTTGATCATTCTTGGTTAATACTCTGGCTACAAAAACAAAGTTGTTCACTTGTCTGTTGCTGCTGCTGCTCATTCATGCAATTAGAGAGACACAGTAGCGTCCCTTAAGCTTTGTCTTCAGTCCTGTTAGGTATAAATATTAATCAACTGATGAAATCTGCATTCAGACGGTCAGTTGGAATATAAGTTGACAACGTAACACTTTGATTTATTCAAGGTAAAACTTATAACTTTATGATGCATTTAGATTGGCTGGGAACTGAAAAAAATCCAGCTGTTTCGTTGTCAGTGATTTTTCTTTTTTTTCATAAACAGTGCTCTTGGTCTCCTGATATGATAGAGAGTGGGTTTGCATAAACTTTTGACCGAGTAAAAATTCTTAAAAAAAGAATCGGAAAAATGCAACATTCATTTATTCAGCTGTGGAGTGTTTTTTGAATTTCCTGTAAAGTAACTGTTTTGGAAATAAGAGGCTTGCTCCCAACATCAACACTACATTTATAAGCAGTTGTTCTCATACTTTAATTAATTCATCTACTATTTGCATGGTTTATACCACTGGATAGACCCTAACCATAATCTTTAGTCTGTTAATGATAGTGTACAAAGTTTTCAATCAGTGAACACATGCAATTCATGACTAATCAGTTTCCCTCACTGTGGGATACTTGTTGATTGCTCTTTAAGATGCCTTTGTATGACTTTGCTGAACATCCCTCAGCCAGCTGTTATCATAAAACACAAAACATGGTCAATGTTAGTGTTGCCCAGTCATTACAAATGACTTTTGATCGATATCAGCAGCAGCTAAAAAACATGATAACGGCATACATATTTTTTGATGGGAGACAATGTGTTGCTCCTGATAATTAAGTGTCTTTATTCAGAGTTTTCTGCACATCCTGTCAATCATCAATAATAATTAAAGGACACATATTCCCTGACTGGTTCAGTTGTTAAATATTTCCGTGGAAGCGTCGGTCACTGGCAGTCACATTGTATGTGAAACAAAGGCACTATTGTCCCCCAGCTCAAAGGCTTTGACTGAATTTCTCTCTGTTTGATCTGCAGGCTCTAATCTACAAAAACCCTGAAGAAGAGGAGGAGAAAGAGGATGGCACTGGTGCTGTAAATGGCCCCTGTCAGAATAAAAACACTGGTTCTGTGAGAGCGGGTGCTGCTGCGCCTCACTGTTCTCTCCTTCAGAGCCGCTGTCATCAAAAGCCAAGCAGACACTGACCAGAAAACAAAGGCGGGGACGCTGACCTCGCTCTGCCAGGGGATATGTCATTGGGGAGGTCCCCGGTGTTGGGGGTGCACCCTGTGCCCCGACCCCTCTGGCTGTCCCACCTCAGCCTGCTGTGCGTGTGTGTGTCTCTCTTTGCCCAGGCTCCCCAGGGTCTGCCTGTGGTGGGCTACAACACTGACTCCAAGAGAGAGATCACACTGGATGGAGATTTGATGATTGGCGGCCTGTTCCCCGTGCATCAGAAGGGTGAGGGGGCAGAGGACTGTGGGAAGATCAATGCTCAGAGAGGGATCCAGAGACTGGAGGCCATGCTGCTGGCGCTGGATGAAATCAACAGGGATGAGCGCATCCTGCCAGGGATCAGATTGGGGGCACATATACTGGACACTTGCTCTAAGGACACCTACGCACTGGAGCAGTCTCTGGAGTTTGTCAGGGCCTCACTCACCAAGGTGGACGACAGCGAGTACACATGCCCCGATGGCTCCTATGCCATCCATGATGACGTCCCTCTGGCTATCTCCGGGGTCATTGGGGGCTCCTACAGTGATGTCTCAATCCAGGTATTTATTCAACATTTTAAATGTGGATATGCATTGACATTATTTGCTGTAACATGTAGCTGTGCACTAGATGCAAGCTTTAATGCTAGCTTTACACCTCATGGATTTTTAACTGATTTTTAAAATTGTGGAACATTTTAAAAACTTAGCTTTAGATTAAAAAAAATGATTAAGATAGGAAACAGTAGTAGTCTGGTGACTTGATTTGGGGAGTTTTAAGGTGGTTTCAATCATTTAAATCTCGCTGCAGTGCTTCCTCTGACTCTGCCCTTCTCAAACAAACTTGTGTATGCATGTGCATGATTGTTTTACTTTGCAAAGCAAAATTTAAGGGTGTTTTACAGTGAAAAAATGTAATGTTGGCCTTTAGGCTCAACAGTAACCAGTCTCTCGGGACAAAATTCCATAGAAAGTGTTTGGGGAGGGCAGGACCTTAAAAAACATTTCTGGAAGGTGATTGGATGATCACTTAGTCAAACATATTTATTTCAGGCCAATCAGATTGTCTTAGGTGGGCACTATAGCCACAAAGTAAAATAAGGGATGTCAGCCTGTTCTTAATTCAAACTTGGTGAAACCTGTTGGGTTAGGAACAAAACACTTATTTTTTAATTGAAAATGTGTTCAGTGTTGTTCTACATTTGATAAAGAAACATTAAGTTCTGATAAAACTGCTACTAGAGCTGGTAGCATTTACACTAATCAATGTAAAATTAGCCATTGCTTAAAGGCTTTCAATTGCATTTTAAGGTCATCACACGTATACCTCCTGCCCCTTTCTCATCAGAGGATGCTGATTCGGCCGTACCTCTGCAAAGCAAACTCAGTCATTCTGGCTTGAAGCTTTACATGATTGATCTGTCTGGTTTACAGACACTGAAGAATGCAAGGTAGCAGTGTGCAGTACCGCAAGATTTGGTATCGATCTGATTGAGGACCAGTATCACCGATTTTGATACAGATACTGTTACTATTGAAAAATAAGGTGGATGAATCATGAAATTGCAAAATATTGGATACACTTTCATGACCTTTGTTTCTTTTATAAATTTTCGCATGGATCATTAATTAGTTAAATCCATGATTTCTACCTTACAGATACAGACACAGTCAATGGCACTACAATTTTCTCTCTCTTCCCTGTTTTTACAATGGATTCCTAACAATGCCAGCCACAACAATAACAGAAAGAACGGCTCATCTGTAAATCTACACTGAAGTGCAGCATCAAAATTTCTCCTACTGTTCGGCATGTATGGACACAAAAATCCTGTGTTAATTCAGTTATACTTAAGCCAACACATTGGCTATATGAATGTGATCAATTTTCAAGGCAAGCTGGGTTTCTACAGCCTTAAATTTCTCATGTTTATGCCAACAGAACAGTGCTGTTAGTGCTTCTTACCTGGAGGGGGTAGAGAGTACTATCAAGGTGAAAAGTCTCATTGAGAAAATGACAGATGCTGTCCTTTCTAGAGTTGACAACATGATTTTATCGAACAGAATATGCAGCACCACTACTTGCCGTTGAAAAAAAGTGTTAAGTTGAAAAAAAAAAGGTTGAAAAAAGAAGTGTTAACACAGCTTACGTTCCAGTTCTCTTCAATGAAGTGAGGCATGCTCCCATTACAGTGAGAGGTTTGAGGGAGGGTGTGTGTAGTAATCAGACGGTATCGATGGGGAGCACTGGAGCTTCAAAACATAGGACAGATGATGGATTAGATGTTTAAAACAAGGATACTGACCCGGTACAAGACTGTACTCGACGGCACAATTTCAAAACACAAGAAGAGGAGGAGGAGCCTGTTCCACACTACGATAGCAGCAACACTGAACAGCCATGTCTTGTCTTTGCTGAAACCACAGCAGTGCATACAGGAGAACCTGAAACTAAAGTATTGTTCTTATTGCACAAGTATCAATATCAATTAACATCAATACCAATTTTGGTAATGATATTGTTGATATTTGGATCCATCTGCCCACCACCAGTGCAAGAAGTCATTTATTTGGACAACAGTTTTCCAAGCTGATCTCTCAGATTCTTAGATTACAACTTAATGTAAACATTTGCTGGCCAACTAGAGTAAGATCCTCAGGTAGGTTGCTGATATTCATGCTGAATAGAGTGGTGCATATAGAGGATGTACATTTAAAGAGCCTGTATTGTGTTTTTTGACTCTGTGTGCCTTTTAGTGTGTTTTACTTGTCTCATCTGAATGAAAAAACACCTCTGTAGCACTTCTGTGAACAAGACCAAAAATCTGCGGCAACAGGGTTTCTTCTTCTCTCCCCGGAATGACAGTAGCAGCTGCATAAACATTGCCTTCCCCCTGCCCCCCAAACAGACCTACCATTGTGAAGTCTTCCCATTGTTTTATTATCAGTCTAAACCTATAGGTGCACAGTAGCAAACTCATCGCAGAGTACAGACATTAGAGTGACAGCAGAGTTGTAGACAACATCACTCATAGCGGTGCTAAGCTAACCATCACCACAGTGTGGACCTTTAGACCAATTAGAGCTGATTGGGCCCACAAGAGGAAGTGAGTCTTAAGGAGGCAGGAGCTTCAGCAGAAGATCTCAGATGGAGAGGTAATACAAGACTGCACATAAGAGGCAGTACATAAGTACACAAGAACTCTTTTATAACTATTAGTGATTGTGGAAATACCCAAGCAGTCATCAAAAACCAACATATTGTAACAGCCTGAACATTTTTGTTGCTGCACCTAGCTGCACCGCTAGATGGTGCCATCAGCAATGCATGCATGCTCGATGGTGAAGAGGACTCTCAAATTAAGTAAAGTTGGTGTCTATATCTAACTGTTTATGTATTAATAGTGAATATAGCACCGTTGAGATCTGACATTCTAAAGTTTTTTTTATATGCTGCTGAATAAAGCCATTCGGAAATCTTGATTCTACCTCCTCAAGTGTTCGAGCTAACCTGCTATCCTGGGACTTATGCTAAATGTTGCTAATGCTACTAGCCTCTTGACATTACTGGCCCAACCCATTGAAATATAAACCTTATTTAAAAAAATAAATGACCTCTTTAAAAGCAAACCTGGACGCAGGCATCAAGCTTGTTCTATTGACAAAAGTCTAATGATATAAGAATGGGTTTTTTTGGATCATTGGTGAAAAAAACAAGGATTACAACACTTACTTTTCAGCCATAAAATGATTACTTCTGCCATCTTTTAGCTTAAATATGAATGGTAGAAGCAAAAATCAAGCTGTTTTGAAAATGCAACATGACAGCATTAAAGAGTGTTTGTAAAATCCCCACTACTCTGCACTCTTTCACTTTTATGAAATACTTAGAAGAAAGACTAGATCAAATTTATGGTCATGATCATGTCACGTACATCTTTTTTTAAATACAAAATTATCTAGTTTAATGCTCATCATAAACTCTGTAGGTCTAGATAGCAACTTGTGTGCAACCATCCTTTAAGAGGTGCATTTTAGCTTAAAAAAATTCTATTTTAAGTCAGGAGAAAATTACATTAAGGTCTTTGTAGCCTAATTCGTCATGGATCTTATTTTTAATGTTAATCAATAAATAATTCAAGGATCCAATAAATGTTTTGGTGAGGGAATCAGAGGTATGCTTTTTAAGACTCAGTACTGCACCATTCTACAGCAGTGGACCAAGAAATGACCCCTGGAGTATCCCCAATACAGTTGTCTCTAAAGGTCAACTTCATTTACCACACACCATTGTTAAGCTCCTCTTTCTGCAAAAATAATTAGTTTTTAATATGCTGTTGAACATCATCATTGTTTAATGCCATGGAATGTGTTACATTAATTTTGTAAGACAGTGTAATTACATATGGTGTGTTAAGCTACCAGCAGCTACTTGTTGTCGGAGAGTGAGAGAGAGAGAGAAGAGAGCACAGGCCAGATTTAGAGCCTGATGGATGGTCATATAAATGTCCATTTAAACTTAAGTACCGTGTTCAATTACC
This sequence comes from Scarus forsteni, assembly GCA_036419115.1. Lineage (NCBI taxonomy): Eukaryota > Metazoa > Chordata > Actinopteri > Labriformes > Labridae > Scarus > Scarus forsteni. The sequence goes on from JAZDUH010000152.1 coordinate 29,235,972, forward strand.
CCTTGCAAGATGTTAACATGGGGACTTAATGAGTATCGGTTCTGCAAGGAAGATCTGTTTACCTACACCCCCTTCTGCTTGGCTGATCTAATTTAGACGATCTCCACCTCTTTCCCGGTAATTCACACTTCAGCAGCAGCCTTGTCAGAGGCAGACGTGCTACAGATGTTGCGTTCAGGACAGGCTGACAGGATGACTAGTGACGGCATGATTACTCTTAGCAGCAGCTGAGCTCCTTTTCCACTCACTCAAGCTGATACGATGAAACCTCGGCTAATTGTGTCTCCAAAATCTTTTTGCTGTAATGTGGCTGCCATGTCAGTGTAATTTCAAGACATTGTTGAAATGTGACAGAGTGTCTCGCAGAACTTATTTTTTTGTAAATATCCACAAATATACATGCCTTAAAGCATTAACTTCACCTCATCATCCTGGCTCAGTCAGCCAGAGGAGCATGTCTGCCGCCTCGGGGTGAGGAGTACGGTTCACCTCACACGGAGCCGCATGTCTCATGTTCCAGATAGATGCCTGTTTGAAGAGAGGAACACTTTCTGCTGACCATCAGAAAGAATAATTGGCTTAGGATCAATGATAAACCTTAGATAGTTTAGGAACCCCTGCAAGTGCCAGTCTGCCATAGACAGATTTTCCCAGTGGGTACTTTAGCATAACAGCCAAACACTAAATTAATCAAAATGGAGTGTGTATCCACTGTCAAACCATGCCCACATTTTGTCAACAAATTACAGCAATGTCTCTATCATAAATTACTACATCTTTTTTTATTTCAGTGAGCATTATTCTTTGTCCATAGTAGCTTTATATTCCCTTATTGCTCTGGAGCTCTGCAAACATCTTTGTTTTTGGCTCGTAAAACAAATCCTCTGTGTCCCCGCTGACACAACAAAAAGGGCAAAAATATGGTACAGTAGGATGATACATTACAAAGGTGGGAAGCTGCTGGGAAATGATGCAGGAGGAAGAATTCAGAGCATCTATATTAGGACTCCTGGAGAAAAGGACAGTTTGGAAATAAAAGGATTTGATGAACGAGCTGTAATCCTGGTGACTCCCTGGATCTGGGCCTCCTAAGAGAGTGCCCTTGTCTTGTGGTAATTTATGGGTGTACTATTACAAGCCTGAGGTCTTAGGTCTGCCCGAGCTTCTCACTGAATCTTCTTCATCAGTAGAGGAACACCACAGGACGCCGTGCTATTTCTCACTGCAGGGACCCCTCTGTGTTGTAATGCATGTATGAGTGGTGCAAGTTTTTGCTCTTTCTCTCAGCTGCACTGTGAGAATCTAATGATTGCAGAAACTACAAAACTACACTCAGTTTCTGGAGTTGTCGTATCCTTTGGATATAACCTCTTTAAATACTTCTTTTTTATCAGATAGTTAAATCCTTAACAAAAGATAGCTCTGGCTAGGATTGGGGAATATATTTCACTTCTAAAATATGTGTAAAAATTTGAGGGAGGTGTGGGAAAAAAAAGCCATGAATGTTGTTGCTTTCATGAATGGAGGCGTCCCCCCCTTCCTTTTTTACCCAATTTTTACACTTCATTGAAAAGAGAATAAATAGCTCTACATCAAATCAATATTTTGTTAGAACAACCCATAACTTCAATACAGCATCCTGGTATTTGTTCACAGTTTTTGAAGGAACCTGCAGGAAGATTGTTAGAAGCCTCTTGGAGCACTAACCACAGACCCTGTGTGGATGTAGGCTGCCTCAACTTATTCTGTCTCTTCAATCCCACAAACAATTATTGATTTGTAGTTCAGGGCTCTGTGGGGTCAGTAACATCAATTTTTTCAATTGTCTTTCTATATCCTGAAGATGGTTCTAAATGACCTTGGCTGTATTTTTCTAAGCTATTGTCCAGCTGCAGAGTAAATAGTGAGCCAGTCAGACACCGTATTGATGGTGTTAAGTGAGACATTTGTATTTGTTTGCCTATCAGAACATCATTAATCCTCACCCAAACCCAAACTCCATTTTCATAAATGCAGCCCCAGACTTGCAAGGACTTGCTTAGCATGCGAAGATCCCTAGTCCTGTCCTGGATGACCTCCTACTATGCCACAGCCTGGCTCATGGGCTATGACAAAAGACGTTAGTAAGAATTTGACCAAGAAAAATAGTTATGCATTACAAAGAATAGAAGTGCTCAGTGGGCACGAACTTCCACCAAGGCAGCTCTGACATTTGTAGCTGAGTGAGAATGCTCTGTAAGTTCAGCAATTATTGAAAAAAATAATCCTGGATTCATGACTGAGTACAGATGACCACCAAAGTCAAAACACTTCTTCCTTGTGACATGACCAAATTTCCCTCAAAATTGAATGAAAATGCATTGATAGCCTTTTCAGTTATTAAGCTAAAGCTTAGTATCTAAAATTTTGATTAAAAAATCAAGAGCATCTGCTGCCATTTTTCTGCACCCCCAGTTCCTCTGTTTTTGTTGAAGTCATAAGGTCATGTGCAGAGGTATTGCTTTTTGGTTGCAATTCTTTCATGAAGACCTCAGACTTCCTCAATAGATGGTTGTAATTGAGTCCAACTGGTTTCTGTCAGTTTTGAATCGGTGGCATCCTCTGAGTTTAGGTAAGTAAGCATGATGTGTCTTTCATTTGTCTTTCTGCCGAACAAAGTCTCCTTGGCTGACCACAGAAATCTCAGCCTGTCTTTGTGCTTCTTAAATCACATCTTGAAATCCTACACTGCTTTCAATTCTTTATCCAGGATATGCTGCTGATGTATTGACTATCTTGTGTCTGGTTGCTGTGCTCAGTCTTTCCATGGATTATGACATTGGAATTAAAACTGTCCTTCACATCCTTAGCTTGGTAGTAGAATTTGGCCTTCTCGCCCAGTTTTATGCCCTCTACACAGCTGTTTCTGTTTGTAGATAATGATTGTGTTTCACCAGTCCTTCCCTTTATTCTTTGGGGAAAATGGTGAACCATACACCTGAAAATATGTTTGGAAATCCCCTTTGGATAATCCTAATTACCTCTGCCAAGGAGGTTACGTGTTTGCTTGCGTATGTTTGTTTGAAAGGAAGATTACACAAAAACTACTGGATGGATTTTGCTGAAATTTTCAGGAGATGTTGGTAAAGGCTCAACTAAAAAATATTGGATTTTGAAGGTGATCCAGATAACCACCATTAGTGAACAATCTTTTTTGCTGAATAAACAGTCTAACTAACAATGATATCAACATGACTTTGATTGCCATGTTTGGGTTTTCAGAGTCAAGGAATCATATTATGATGCAAAATTTATCATGAAACTACTGCTTTAAGATGTAACAGCAGTATGTAAGCTACCTCGATGGAGGTTTGCACTCTTGGAGTGCTTTCAAGTTGGTATTGTATTTAATAGTTGGAAAGCCTGATTAGTCACCTTTACAATGAAATAAAACATAGAAGGATCATATTTTTATGCAATGAGTAACAAAGCTAAATGTGTGACCCCAAAATATACAAAAATCTCTTACCAAATAATGCTGCCACCCTGCTTACCAGAACAGTAAAAGGAGATTTTGGTACTTTTTTGAGAGGTGCTACCCACATGTTTAGCCGTCTTGCTTATTCCACAAATGCAAAATTATGACAAGTTGTACCTCGTTGTAAAGTTGACTAATCAGAATAAATAACAATCTGAAAATAAAAAGCTCTTATTATTAATAAATGGTAGAAGTAATTGATCAAAATAACTAGCAAACTTTCTTGAGGAGCATACCTTTGCATCTCTCCCTCCCAATATTTTGCGTGTTCTGATATTCTGCTTGTACTCTGCGTATTCATGAGGGCAAACATGCTGAATGGATTGCGTGTGCTATATTGCTTATATGACGCAATCCTCGGTGCACCTGGTTAGTAGGTAAACTTTGTGTGTGCTATCAAGTTTGCATGTGTGTCTATAGACACATAACTTCAGAAGATCAGGCCCTTTGTGTTTAGACTTTATGCTGTGTTTACAAGGTTAGTATTATATCGCAAAATTAGCAACAGGGGCCTGTGGTTGAATGGCATTTGTGTTCCCTGCAGATACCTTCTTTATACTTTGCTGGTGTCTTTCTTAGCTGTCAGGTTTGTGCATATTCAACAGATCTTTGAATTAACTGTCCCCACTGTGTGTCAAGCTGCTCTGACCATCTCCTTTGTGCGTAACACAGGCAGCAAGTGTTTTCACCCCAAAGGAAAAGCAGTTCCAGGACAACCAATGCGAATACACTCCAGATCCTTATCGCCATGGCGACGCGGTAGAACATGAAGAACTGACAGGTGGTGAGGACGCAGAGTGCTGTCTAAATCTGTCACAATGAAGGAGTGTGTTGCTGTGAGTGCTGGTGTTGTGGTGTGACAGTCTCAGGGATGGGGGTGGATCTGGCATCAGGCCTGGCCGTGCTGGCGTTAACATGGTCACAGATTGAGAAGAAGTGTGGAGGCGAAGTTCTGTGACACTCTCGCAGGCTAGGGTCCTGTCTTCCTCCATCTGTGGTTTGCTGTTGGGCTTTCTGGTGGCCTGGCAGAGGTGTTCAGAATGGAGGATGTCAAGGAATCAAATGTGAGATCATGTTTCACACAGACACTGAGACATTGACAGGCAGATATGATCTGAGAGGGTGAAGAGATAGAATGAGTCACATGGCACAGTATGGTGTCAAATCATTCGACAATCAAAAGTATATTCAGCAGTCATTGGGAGGTCTGTGATGCCATCTGGACAGTTTGAATGAATCTGCTTGTGGAAATAATATCTGGTTTAAGCCTTAGACACCTTCCCTGTGGTCTTAATGCACATAAGGTTATCAGAAGGTGAGAAATGTCCTTGAGATTTTAATTAGGACCAACCAAAATTGATCTCTTTTCTCTTTTGCCTTAACCACTGTTCCCTGGAATTCCATCAAAATCTATTTAGAACTATTTAAGTTATCCTGTTCACCAACAAACTTTCAGATGCCATTAAAAACACAACCATTGGCACAAAAAGGCCTCCAGGGGGCTCTCAACCAACCCAGATAGCAAAAAGTTATTGAATCAACATTGAAATTTGGTTAGGCTGAAGATTGAGATTAACGTTGATGTCAGAACATTGACAAGAACATTGATGTTGCTCGTTATGATCTGCATTGAAATACCATTGAATTTTCAATGAACCTAGACAATGAATCAACCTTGATTCAACCATGTTATAATCAACATTGAAATAACAGAACTTCACTAACATTGATTCAACTAATATAACCAATGAATCAACCTTGATTCAACCATGTTATAATCAACATTGAAAGAACGTAGAATTGCACCAACATTGATCCAACTATGTATACACATTTAAAGAGTATTATTATTAAAGGGCCATTTCAGCAGTTTTCAACCTTCCTCTATTTTTAATATGCCTCAAATAATGCTAAAAAAAATCTCTTTAAACTATATTTGGCAGAATTACACGGGGGCTTGCCAAAGTCATCTACTAGTGACATCACTGCCATATGCCTGAATTGTAATGATGTCACTACTGGACAACCAAGTCTGGACTAACCCTTGCGGAACTATGAAAGAACAAAACTGGTCAAGTAAAACTGTTTGGCTTAAACGAGGCATATTAAACAGGAAGTTTGAAAAATGCTAAAACGGTTCATTAAGTATGCTTACTGCAGTGGCTCTCAACCTTTTTATATTAGTTTTCAGAGGAAAACTTTTGGGACCCCAAAATGTATTGTAATTATGCCCTTCAAGATGAATATTCAAAAATACGTTGGGAGTTTGCATTCAAATCAAGGTTGAGAACAGCTGCTTTATCTGCATGCTCTATGAACAGAAACAAACAGACCAATTATTATATTCATTTAGTCATTTATTAAACATTAAATAGTGTCTTTACTATTACACTAATATTATTCACAATTTCAGTGTCTTCCTTAAGGACACTTACACTTATTCTTGAAGGAGCAAGGAATTAAACTGGGTACGAAGCAGCCGCTTGTTTCTGAAGGTTTTCAGTTTTTCAGCATAGATTAGTATGGTGTAACGCACACACGCACGCTCATCCACACACATGCACACACACACGCAGTGGTAGACAGCAACGGAGTAAATAATTCAGAACAATAAGACCACAGTTCAACATAAACAAAACATAAAAAAAGTTTAAAACTCTCAAAAGCAATGCAGTTCACCATGAATAAGACGAACAGGTTCCAAACCCCATGAAACACTCTGGCCTCCAACTCCAAACCTTTTGTCCATTAACTCCTTAAAGGCATGTCCTTCCTTGGCACCCCGCCACTTCTCTCATGTGCAAAGCGCAGCCAATGCTGTATTTCGTCCTGGATCTGCGTAGTTGTCAATTTGCGGTCATAGCGGCGAGCAGCTGCTGTGAAAAAGAAAGAAATAATTATTATAAAAGCAGCAGTGGACATGTTCCATTCCAAAGTGACAAATGTCCAGTTTCCTTAAGTGTACCAGAGTCTTATTTACTAGAGATAGTTGAAATGTATAAAACGCTCACAAAAAGTATGGAAAGCGTAACCTCTGGCCATAATATCTCCCCTTTAACACATTGAGTACCAAACCAGAGATATCTAGGGTTAACGTCTTTTTTTTAGATTATGATCAAAGATGGTCTTCCACATCTGGTGGCTTTAAATGGGACCTCTACATCAAAAGGAACTTGAAAAATCACGTGATGAAATGAAATGAAAATGAAATGAAAAATACTTTATTTATCCCAAAGGGAAATTCAGGATTGTAGTAGTTCAGATTGTGTTCAATAATAATAACAATAATAACAATAATAATAATAATAATAATTTATTCTGGACTTTGTTCATGAGGCTGATGGCTGCTGGCAGGAATGATCTTCTGTACCTCTCAGTCTTACATCGGACCTGAAGAAGCCTCTCACTGAACACACTCTTCTGTCTCATCACCGTGTTGTGGAGAGGGTGTGAAGAGTCCTCCATTATCTTCATCAGCTTGTGCACTATTCTTTTTTGGGACGATCAGCTCCAGCGGCTCCAGAGTCACTCCAAGCACAGAAGCAGCTTTCTTGATCAGTTTGTTGATTCTCTTCAAGTCTCTGGTTCTGATGCTGCTGCCCCAGCAGATCGGTGCGAAGCTGATTGCACTTTCAACAACAGACTTATAGAAGATGTGCAACATTTTGGTACAGATGTTGAAAGATCTCAGCTTCCTTAAGAAGTAGAGTCTGCTCAGACCTTTCTTGTAGATGTACTCAGAGTTGCATTTCCACTCAAGTCTATTGTCCAGCTGAATTCCAAGGTACTTGGATCATGGTCAATGAATAAAATGGAACGCCTATAACATGCTTGTGGCAAACCATAACAAACAAACTGCAAAAAACCCAAAGAAAGCTTGAGAGAAAAAAACGCAAGCATTGTGATTTGAGGCGAGACGCAGGTGAGAGCGAGACACGCATGCACACAAACACACACATAGTGGGAGAGTGCCAGGGAGCAAGGAAAGACAGCTGGCAGTTGTGCTAGGAGGCAGGAGGAGTTGGGGGTTAGAGAGAAGACAGGTGAGGAGTAGTAGGGAGGTAAGAGAACACGGAAATAGGTGACACGCTCCTGCCGACCGTGCTGTCGAGGCCATGTATGTCTGGCGTTAGATACCATGCTGGAAACCGGCATATGCTTCATCATTTAGCTGCTTAGCACCCAGACTATGAAACACCATACCTCCACACATCCACAACCTGAACTCACTGCACACTTAAAACTCACCCCTTCAGAACTCATTACTGTCTTACACAGCTCATCATCTCTCTCTTTGCCCCCATAGTTATTTAATCTGTATGCTCCACTGTTAACATCTTATCATTAATTGTATTTTGTCTGATTGATAATTTTTTAACTTTTATCATTAATCATATTTGTAAGTGCTTTTATTTGTTTTTAAACTGTTTTTTGCTATGTCTGTGATGCGACCTTGGGTGCTCTAAAAGGCGTCAAATTTAAAAAAAAGTATTGTTATGTTGCTCATTCCACAATTGCCTCATTCATACCATGCTATACCTCGTTGTGAAGGTCACAAATCAAAGATGAAAATGATATAAAACATAGATAGGTATCATTAGAAGGGAGATATATTGGCCTGAAGTCATGTTTCCTTACTTTTTGTGAGCACTTTATGAATGAATTTAATTCAATATTCATCAATATGCCAACTAACCAAACATGTAGTCCTGCATCGGTGTCTCCTTGAAGGCTCTCTTCAGTGGCCCAGTTGAACCTGCAGGCCAGGCTGTTGGTCATGGTGGCAGCTGGCATTCGCCTGATCATTTTATCTGTGCTGATCCCTCCAACTAGTGACAGGCGAGTATCTGAACAGATTAGAGAGAAAATGGTTAATGTGCTAGAGTGCAAAGTGTGCCATTTCAAATTAGTAATGATTAATTAATTTCATTCTTATGTTGACTAAGAAATAAATGTGGTCCCTCATATCATTGAGGCTTTCTGAACTCTTACTCTATGTCCCCTACAGTTCTGTTGAGTCTATGTCTTTTAGTCCAATAGGAAGTCATCTTAATCTATTTAGGTCTAAGACCGTTTCTCAAAATGTATTCTAAAACAAACTGAAAACATTCAAATTCTTAGAGACTTAAAGAAAAAGTAAAACAAATTATGTGACTAGATGTAAATATATATGTAAAAAAAAAAAAAAAAAAAAAAGTATATATATATATATATATATATATATATACACATACACACACACACACATATATATATATATATATGTATATATATATATATATATATATATATATATATATATATATATATATATATATATATATATATATATATATATTTAAGTTAGGGGTGAAACGAAATTTTGTGCCACGAAATTTCGCAAAATAAAAAATGACGAAATAAAATTCAGAGACGCTCGAAATAAAAGGACGAAATAAACCCTCCTCGCATCCCGTAGCAAAACGCTCGCTGCAATACGGAGGAGGACTTAGCGACGCTCCTTCATTAAATA
>JAZDUH010000152.1:29250000-29520000 GCA_036419115.1 Scarus forsteni
AGATCGATGAATGAAGAGTGACAGGAAGGGTGAGTGTGTGCGTTTGCGAGGTGCGAGAGGCCGAGAAGAGCTGCTGTGCCCGCCGTGGAAGGAAAGGGCCAAATAAAATCACCTCTGTTTTGTCTTTGTTGAGCTGAAGGCAGTTGAGGGCCACAGCTTGATTTAGCCCTCCTATAGAAGAGCCTTAAAGGTAAGGCCAAAATTCAAAGGGTCGCCAGCTCACTTAAATAGTGTTTTGGGCGGCCCTGAGGCCTAGAAATGACACAGAGACAAATGGACAACAGAATGTGAAACTTTGCCTCTAGGTAGGTTTTACTAATAATTATTATTATTATTATCATAATTATAATATTTTTTATAATATCAATACCACATATTGAAATCATGTCAAATCAACATTGGCAAATACAAAATTGAAAATGCAACATCTATTACATGCCAAATCTATGTACACAAATGTAGGCAAATCCGACATTGAAAATACATCATCTTTTCAATGTCAAATCAATGTAGGCAAATTCAACATTGAAAATGCGTCATCTTTTCAATGTCAAATCAATGTAGGCAAATTCAACATTGAAAATGCGTCATCTTTTCAATGTCAAATCAATGTAGGCAAATTCAACATTGAAAATACAACATCTTTTCAATGTAAAATCAATGTAGGCAAATTCAACATTGAAAATACAACATCTTTTCAATGTCAAATCAATGTAGGCAAATTCAACATTGAAAATGCGTCATCTTTTCAATGTCAAATCAATGTAGGCAAATTCAACATTGAAAATGCGTCATCTTTTCAATGTCAAATCAATGTAGGCAAATTCAACATTGAAAATGCAACATCTTTTCAATGTCAAATCAATGTAGGCAAAGTAAACATTGAAAATACAACATCTATTCTAAATTGATTCAACGTTAATTTTTCAATTGTAGAAATAGTAACTGTAATTAAATATTAAGTCAACGTAGCTTTTTCAACCTCAACCAAAAATAACCAATCTGACCAAAATCCAACGTTGAATAAATGAATTTTGCTATCTGGGAAACAACTGATGTCGAGTGAAGACTAAAAATGTTAAAAAAAAAAAAAAAAAAACCATAAAGAATGATCATCACCTTTTCATGCCTACTATTATCTTCTCCTCATTAATTTTGGGCTCATAAAAAATATCACGCCACAATTGTTTTCACTAAGCAGAAAACCAGTGATTTGGTTCAAAGATGAATTTCACATTAAGTGGGAAAGAAGCCAGCCATTATGCTAATACTGTAAGTAATTACTGTACAGAGGTTGGGGGAAGGAGTCAGCCATTACTAGGGAACTTGGGCAGCTGAAGAATAATTGTGGTCCCTCACTTCCTTGAGTATCAGACCAACGTAGCAGACATAACATCTAAGATCATGACAGATTACAGCTTTGAGCATGGAGTAGGGGGTTCATTGTGTCGTGTGCACCAAATCACGTCACATCAGCTGCTCTTAAGCAGTGTGCAGTATGAAAACTATTTTTCATAAATATTTCTTTCAACTTTTGGATTCCACAATCTCTCCCCTAGTACCTCATTTGTCCTCAATGAATTCTTAAAGTAAGAAGGGAAAAATATACTTAAATGTTCAATAAAATGTTACCTGTAAATGTAACACCAGTTGACTTATGACAGTTGTTCTGTTTATCAGACTATAAAAATGATTAAAAGCTGAAATCTTCTGGTTGTTTTTTACGCTACCCTGACACACCTGATGGACCTTCAACATGTCTCACTAGTCTATCTGGGAAAGAGCCCATGGAAAGTGTTTGGGAATGGACATAACCTTTCAAAAGCATCACCTGCAGGGGACTGGATATAGTAGTAGCTCTGTAGTTCTGTCAATCACATTCATCAGAGGCCAATCAGATTACGCAGTGGGCAGACTCCACTGGCTCCGTGTAGAAAACAAAATGTGAGTCACTTTGTAGAACAATTTATCACTAAAACATGTTAACTGGAGTGTAAAATATCATTTGCATTGAGAAATACTCTGTGTTGTAGTTTGTTTTTCATTTGATAACTAGAAAAGCACTCGAAGAGCGCAGACCTCGGCCAGCGCCACAGTCCTCACAGTGATTCTCACCAGAAATATTAGTCCTACCTTTATTTCATCTAAATATCTAGATTCCTTGACCATGAAAACATACTTTTAGCAATTAGATTCATAATGATATTTAGTTCAGTAGTTATTCACAAAAATCACATTTTTCATCATGGCGGCCAGATGCTGATCCGGATCAACACCAAAATTGAATCAGTTCTCCCTTTTCCCATGCTGAACATTTCCTGAAGATTTCATCAAAATCCATTCATTACTTTTTGAGTTATATTGTTCACAGACGGACGGGCGGACTGACAGACAGACGGAAAAACAAACTCTCTCGAAAACATAACCTCCTTGGCAGAGGTAACAAAAGCAGTCAGACATGATAAAACTGTTACTGAAACTGCAAGCATCTATGCTTATCTATTCACGAGCAGTCATTCCCTGCTGTCATCTTACTCTTACCTGTAGCTGCTTTATAGGACTCTTATTGGGCCGTGTTGCTTTAGGTTGCTCACATTGTTGTAGGTAAGACAGATCTACAGGACCACATACACTGATTCAGCTGCTGTGCAAGGTTAGTATGACACTTAAATACTTACAATAAGTATGACTTAATCAGAAAACATCCAAACAAAATGAGACTATTCAAATGGGCCCTTCTTTTTTACACCAACAGCAGTATGTTCTATTCTTTCGGAATCTCTGAGAGGCCGAGACACAAGAGCTAGATTTTCTTGATATTGCAGCAGCTTTTTCCTCAGGGTCCTAAAGGCTTGGGTTAATCATATATTATATTACACAATTACACCCAAGAAACATCTAGCCTCGGGCCTGGCTTCAGATTAATATACGTAGGTGACTTTCACTTTTGTTAGCCCAACAGCAGCCTGTGCTGCTAAATATGACTCACTTGGTAAGAGAGCATCCCTGAGGAGAAAACATCAGAATCACCGGGGCGCATTAGAAAAACAACACCTCTGGATTGTCAAATGCTTAGATGCTCACTGAACTATTCTCAGGCACAAAAGCACAGACAGGGGAACTTTCTGGAATCAATCTGCAAACAATGAAAAGTTACACACTGACGTTTCACAACAGTGCTCAGAGATTTGCGGTCTATGGGGAGAAACTGGACTTGTTTCATGGTGTGAAGATGAACGATTTCACGGTGTAATTATGCCTTTGAGAGTAATTTGAATATTTTACTGCACTGTTTAAGATTTGGTCATTTCTATTCTGATTAATGAGATCGGTGACACTGAGATGCATGCTGCAATTTGAAGATATAGATCTTTATACGAGCTCTGTGCCTGACATTTGCAGACTAAACTGTGTGAGCGGCATAATAAGGTAAATTTATGAGCTTTCAGCATGCTTAGATTTTTTTTCATCATTCAGAAATAACCCTATTTATAGAATACCCTTCATCTGCATGGCAGACTGTGCCAATCTCTGGAGCACTCATGAGTCATACAAAGGATTTAAACATGGATACATTCATGACAGAGCCCATGCCAGTGAGAACAATAATGATGAAACGTATCAGTAAAGCCATGCAGTGGAGATGCATTATTCATGGGTGAAAGTAAAGAACGTGCTTCAAAAATCGTAAATAATTTACATGTGATTGGATTATTCAGTGGCTTGGCAGAACCCAATATTTATGCAGCTCAGATATGTATCATGTCCATCCAATAAATAACCAGATGGTAATAACCATCACAACAAGGTATTAAAACAGCAGAGTTTCTATTTTAGTGGATAGCTAAAGAAATTAACAACTGTAAAAAGACATTAAGACACTGTAAAATAGAGGAGATAAAGTGAAGGCAGATCTCCTGACATTGTAAATGAGTGCTTTAGCATGTGTTATGGTCTGAAAGGTTCCATGACTCTGGGGGCTTTCAGAGACTGTTGCAACATAAAGCAGATTCATTTTATCCTGCAGGATGAGGGGGCAGCACCTGATCAAAACACATCCTTCCTCTAGGTATCTCACACTTCATATTTCCACCCTGTTAACGCCGTTGCCAGGCAACTAAATCATAAGAAATAAACTAATAATGATTCGGTGCATACTCTGACTATACAGCATGCATGTGCTGTATGTTAGTGTGCATGGCTGTATTCCTGTGTGTTTATGTGTGCTGCAGTGGGTTGTGTATGCTGATACTGAGTGGAGCCAAGGACTGCTGCTCTGGGAATACAGTGTTATTGCTGTAGAGGCACACTGAGACCGTCTTTTGGGATGAGCAGATGGGCTTTTCATGTAGAAAAAAATCATAACAACTCGACAAAAAGTGGACCTGATATTTTCTGGACCAGGACACCATCAGTCTCTGTATCTGTGTTTGATATCTGACAGCTTGGGCCTATGTCTCCTCTTACAATAGTACTTTCAACCTTTTTTTCTTTTAACCTCTTTATTTTTTTTGACAGTAGGTAAAGCATGAACAAATAAAAATGAGGTGCAGTGTGTTGAAATGTGCTGAGACTGTGCAGCTTCTCAAATGCACAAAAGAGTATACAAACAGAAACAGCAACTGTTACATCCCTGAAAACAGAGTGAAATCACAAGGGAAGCGATATAATACCTTCACTGTTAGAGATTTAAGTCAATTTTTCTGACACATTTACAAACCAAAGCTTTTTCCAAGATACATTTGAGGTCCAAGACGAACATCCCAAGTGAAGTGATGTCACCACTGAACATGAACTTGCAGTGCAGGTGAATCCAGTGTTCATTTTGTCAGCTGATTATTTTTGTCATAGTATTTGTCAACAATATTTTACCCTGACAACAACTAGACAGCAACTAATAAAAACAGACTGAATTAATTGACATTTTTTGTCAACAGATAACAACTACACTAAAATGGTTGGCAGAAACTAAATCCAATCAGACCTAATTTTGTCATGTAGAAAGTAAGTTAGGAATATGTCCAATCACAGCTATTTTGGTTGTGTGGAAAGGTTAGATGAGTTAGGAGGGACATTCAATCACATGTTACTTAGATTTGTGGTGGTGGGATCCAAACTAAATTTAAAAGTGCTGTCAAAAGTAGCACTAGTTGAACCAGCCTAATTCAATGTCTGTAATTAGACAGATTGATCTTGCCAAGCTCCAATATACAGTTGTGTTGGCCTGTAGCAGAACAATCCAACCTCAAGCTTTAGAGCAGGAAAAGGTGGGAGCTATTAAAATGACTTCTTGTACAGAGATTAGCATGGACGCTAAGGCAAGGCAAGTTTATTTGTAGAGCACAATTCATACACAAGGCAATTCAAAGTACTAACAGCTTCAGTAGCTGTTTCATCTGATCTGGAATATGTTTCTTTATTAAATGGAAAACAGATATCTTCATTGAAAGCAGTTCTCGATAGATAGGATATTTTATCACAACTTTAGACATCCATCCAACTATCCATCCATCTTCTTCCACTAATCTGTGGTCGGGTCGCAGTGGCAGCAGCCTAAGCAGGGAAGCCCAGCCACTTTGTCCAGCTCTGTCCGGGGGATCTCGACGCATTCCCAGGCCAACTGAGAGACAAAGTTCCTCCAGCATGTCCTGGGTCCTCCCCAGGACACCTTCTGGTGGGACGTGCCCTGAACACCTTCCAGGGAGGCGTCCAGGAGACATCCTCACCAGATGCCCAAGCCACCTCATCCGGCTCCTCTCAACGCGGAGGAGCAGCAACTCTACTCCGAGCCCCTCCTGGATGACATATCTTCTCACCGTTTCTCTAAGGGAGAGTCCAGCCACCCTGCGAAGGAAACTCATTTCAGCCACTTGTACTCGCGATCTTATTTTTTCTGTCACGACCCACAGCTCGTGACCATATATGAGGATAGGAAGGAATATCAACTGGTAAATCGCTCAGCTCCTGTTTTACCATGACAGACTGGTGCAGAGCCCGCATCACTGCCGACGCTGCACTGATCTGACTGTCAATCTCCTGGTCCAGCCTTCCTCCGCTTATGAACAAGACCCCAAGGCACTTGAACTCCTCCACTTGGGGCAGAATTTCGGGCACTCCACCCTCTCCTGGGTGAGGACCATGGACTCGGATTTGGAGGTGCTGATTCTCATCCCAGCCATTTCACACTTGGTTGCCAACTGATCCAGCGAGAGCTGTAGGTCACGGTCCAATGAAGCCAACAGGACCACGTGATCTGCAAATAGCAGATAATGTGGTCATCTCAACACCCCTCAACACCCTGGCTGCACCTAGAAATTCTGCCATGAAAGTAATGAACAGAATCGGTGACAAAGGGCAACCCTGGTGGAGCCCGACCCTCACTGGAAACGACTCAGATGTACTCCTGGAAATGCGAACCAGGCTCCGGTTCTGGCTCTTTAGACATGTTCTGATTTAATGAATTGCCTTATGCTCTGTCCTGGACTTGTAGTAGTGCCCACCTATGACATGATCTGATAGGCCTGTAATGAGTGTGACTGATGGAATGATTGTCCAACCACCAGCTGGATTTGGTTTAGAAAGGTTCTGCCCATTCCCAAACACTTGCCAATGGCTGTCTTCCAGATTTGGTGCCTCAGGTTAATATTTCCACTCAACTTCAGACATGTTTGGGTGCAAGTTTGTTGCACAAAGTGGTTCACATTTTGTACTTTACACCATGGCAGTATTGCCACACCTACAATAACACTTGTAATGTATTTGATTGATGGATCAATTATCTAATCACTGTGACTACATGTGTTTTTGAAAGCTTTTCCCCATTCCCAGACATGTTGCACATGTGTATATTGGAAATTGCTGTGGCGGTATTTGTGTGAAGTTCATCCTTGGAATATACTAAGAAAAGCCCAGCTGCAGGTTGTTCAACAGCACTGAATAGATTAAAAAACAAACAAAAGACACAATTTAAACAAAAGATACCTTACAGACAAACGCAAGAGGCATAATAGATCCAAGCCATCCATATGAACCTAAGAGGAGAGCACCACTGCTTCTGGTGTCTGTCAGAGGAATGGTGTTCATGGAATTGAGAATATTTCAGTGAATGTGAGGAAAATCTAAAACCCAAACAGCAACAATCCAGGCACAGTCGAAAACACGAAAAACACCGTAGGTACTCAAACCAACAGGACACACCAAAAACAATACCAACACGCATTGATCCACGTCCCCCAGGCTGTTTGGACATGTTTGCTGTGTTTTTGACCTCTTACAAAACTGAAAAGGAGTCAAAATAACAATCAGTGATATACAATGTTTTCTTATCCAGACCATTTAACAGAATGAGAAAAACACTGAATTCCCTTAAGATGTAAGGCAAAAGCAACTGATCCCAGATTATCTAGCTCAGCCTTCTGTGTAGATATAAATAAATATTGACATGTTAATTTTAACAATGAACACATATTTAGTGTCTTATTGTTTGCTCTCAACACAAAGGTAATTTAAAAATGGCTTTTAACGATATGATTTTAGGCATTTTTTATGAAAGTGTCTTCCCAACATTTTCCCCCATAATGTAAATGCATAGTGTCAACCTCTCACACAATTTTTTTCTAATGGCATTTTTAAGTGCTGCGTGTTTCTATAAAGTAAAACACTCAGGGTATGCAAATTTGCAAGCTTCAATTAACTTGTGTACATACGGCTCTGAGGATGTGTAATATGTGTGAATTTTGACACTTCACATAAGCAGTCTGAATTATTTTAGCCCATGGTGTTGGCTGGTGCCTTCGGGGTATCTCTGTGGAAACAGAATACGACAGCTGAAAAGAACAATCCTGTTACCCTGTGTATCTGTGTCAAATGCAACCACCAGGTCCTGTTTACTCTGGTTGCTTGGGAGGAAACCACTTTCACAGTAATCGGCTCAGGAACAGGACCTGTGGTGCAAAGCCACTCTGGACCGCTTTGTGATTTTCTTAATTAAATAAGGGGTGCTATCTGATTTAAGATGATCTCTGCAGCTGAAAGAGAACGACAAGGTGCTAAAAGCCACATCTGCAGACTCCAGCACATAAATGTGCAGTCAAGTTTATTCAAAGAAATAATCTGATCTAATGTATGTATATAATAGCTTTACAAAGTCCAATAAGAGGAAAAATAATATTCTTTTATCAGTCTTGTTTTGTGTACATGCTGGGATTTTTTACTATTGAAAAAATTTCTAGCCCTCTTTATTAGTTAAATGTTCTGTGACAAAAAGTCATTATTAAAGGTCCAAAGTCTTGTAAAAAAAAAAAAAAAATCAGTGAAAAAAACCCATTTCTATTTAGACTATGTTTTAAGGTAGAAAGGGTTATGATGTAACTTTAACCCTTCAACTCCTAGCTCAACTGTTTGGCAGAGGTCAATAAATTCAGGATATTTGATGTTATATATTCAAATATCATGTTATAATATGTGACATATTCCTCATACGTTGTTTTTTGGGATTTTATTTACAAACATTCCTTCCTTTTGTAATCCATTATAAAGTATATTATAAAATACTTGTGCATTTTATGTCATCACATGATCAGTTGTTAGCTTTTAAAACCTTAAATTCCACACCAAGAAAATATGTTTTTTTGGGTTGATTTGTAGTTTTCTCTGTTCCCTAAAAAGTTAAAGCAGCAATATTTGAGATTCTGGCTTCTGCTCTCTAGGGGCCTCTATGGTCATTGAGTGTAACTGCACTGTTGCAAAACAGAGGAAGGCGAGTTAAGTTGACAGGATGTCCCAAAAGACAAATAAACCATGTGAACTGATAAGGTACAGTCTGATCATGTTTCTTTTTCAATAAATCATCATGTACTTACAGTAA
The DNA here is from genome assembly GCA_036419115.1 of Scarus forsteni. Lineage (NCBI taxonomy): Eukaryota > Metazoa > Chordata > Actinopteri > Labriformes > Labridae > Scarus > Scarus forsteni. The sequence goes on from JAZDUH010000152.1 coordinate 29,258,867, forward strand.
CAGGGAAAATCAGGTTGGACATCCCTCCTCGTCTCTCAGCTTATGCCAGCAGGTGAATGCCAGGCCAATGTTTATCACTGTCCAGGCATTTAGCTTGGTACTCTCCCGCTTTCTTTTTTTTTCTGTCTATTCCAATACATTTCTTTTCTTCAGGATTTTCAGCACTTTGGTCATGATAACAGGTCTACATTTAAGTTTCTTCTTCTTCTTGTTTAACGGCGGGTGGCATCCAACGTCAGAGGAGCATTACCGCCGCCCACTATGTAAGAGTGTGAGCCAGAGGTCCCTATTTCCATTAGGAAAACAAGTGCATATTTACTTTAATCTTTTTAAAAATTCAAAAACTGCTATATATTCTCCTTTACCCAATGATTAATTTCGCCTTGGGATGGAAGTGGCATCTGCCGCAAAGCAGTCAAAAAGTGCTCCTACAATCCACATTAAAGTTACAGTGTACAGTGAAGGTGATACAGACCCCCTCAGATCATGACAGAAGTGTCATTCAACCTGTTGTAAGGTGGTGTACCATCACAGTGACTCTAGAAATATTATATTGGGGTGGAACAAACACATAGTGTTGGTTGAACAGTCTCAAACAATGGTTTGATTTGCTCTGTTTTATTTCAACATTAAATATTACTGAATTTATGGATGTCCTCTGCCAAACAGTTGAGCTGGTAGTTAAAGGGTTAAAATCAGTGGAGACAATGTGCACATACAGCCCTATGTACTGAACATCCTATAATATTTTTTCTCCAGTCAGTAAGCAAATTCCTATGCCTTCTTCAAATTTCCTCTGTGGACATAAAGACACCACACCCTCCAGGCGCAGTTTGCTGAACAGCGATGTCGAGAGGATATAAACCTGCCTTACAAGGCAACTCCTAATGCACTGCACAGTTCTTTTAGCTCAGCTTTTCTGGTGTCATGCCTACTACACCTCGAGCTCTACTTGTCAGCTGTTCTTGTTCGTAGTCTCTTAAGCTGCAGGACTTTGGTGCTGCTTTGAGCCTCTTCAGCCGAGTTTCTTGGGTTAGAATTTTTGTGCAGCAAGTTGTAACTTCAGGTAAAAAATAATTCTCTCTGCGATGGTAAAAAAGGGATTCAAAAGTATGAATGGAAATATCAGTGAAATCAAACTCTACTTATTGTTTTAATTTACCTATTCATTCTTTCAGAGTTGGACTACGTGCCTTAATTATACACAGGTGTGTTTGAGAATAACAGATCAAACCAGTCAGAGTGTTGGCTCTCTTTTCTTTTAATCAGTGTGTCCTGGGCAGCTGGCGTTTCACTATTGGCATATTGTGGCTCAGCTCTCCATCCTGTTTCAAACTTAAAACTGAATTTTCAACAAATACTACTATATTTAACGATAGAGATTTGCTGTTGTGCATCATGTGTAAACGAAGCTGCTCAATGATGTGTGTATTTGATCTGGTGGATATGTACCAATCTATAATGCAAAATAGCAGAAACACTTTTTAGACTTTAGACCAGGTAAGACAAGGTTTAAGCACAGCCAATTTCTGCTTCCGCAAGCTAGGAACACACCAACTTTGAGCCTGAACACTCCTTAATTTCAGACAAACTGGGCACAAACAGGAGTCCATATTGATTTGCTATGTAAACAGCGGGGGCACAGGGTTTAAAAGTAACACGTCAGGACAAATTAGGGATGACATCTGCACTTCCCGTCAGAACACTTTACGAAGGTCATAAACAAGGGCCCTATATATTTAATGGTATGCTGTGTTGACAAATGTTTCAGCATTTTGTTTAATTTTCCATCCATACTTGCAATTACACAGCCTCACACATTGTAATTCAGGCTGGTATAGCATCATTTTATGAGAAAATAATGCAATTTAGAGTGGCTCTGTAACCTCCTCACCATGGTTCATTCCTTGATTATGTTGTAGGCACTGACTGAGTGTAAGGCACTGACTAGGGCATTGTTACATCAAAAGGTAAATGATATCCATGCTTCGAACTCATTGGAACCAGCACTCAATTGGATCAGGTTCTCAATTCCCATCCTTGTTCAAAATGCAAAACATCCTGATTGTATACTCTGTAATAGCCTTGTTCATGGAATCTGTATCTCCATTATAACTCAAACTGTTTCTACCTCATGAGGTGGGCTTTACACATTGTGTCCTTTGAAGGCTTTGGCAGGGAGAAGATTCTTGGCTTAGCTACATAAACATCTATATAATGATTCCCAATAAGCCTATTGTATGTGTGACATGTTTGGCACTGTTCTGTGTAACATCCTTAAGCCACATGTAAGTGGATTACTAAACTGGCATAGTAGTCCTTTCAAACCCCTGCAGGGAAATTATACATTTAACACCACAGGCATAGCCTTATTTTAGCAGAGTGAATCAACAACCCTGCTTTCTTAGATCACTCAGCCCCTAAAGAGAGAGGAATGTCATGTAAATGATATATTAGTGTATGAAAAAAGATGAAACAATAATCTTTTAACACTGTGTTTAAATTTAAAACGTAAGTAATGAAAAGCGAAGCTTCACCTGAATTTAATCATATATCACCCACAGCGGTATCTATTATATGTTGTTTACTGTCCTTATCTGTGAGGGTTTCATTCGTGCAGATAGGAAAGACCTTCTGCAGGAGGTATTTATGCATCGTGACTGTCCTGGATTTAAATCCCAACAGGACTGAGTGTTTCTTCCCTATAAGGGGACCTCTCGGCCTTTGCTACTGCCTTTGTGTTTTGCACATGTACAAGAATGTGTCCACTGCTTTTTAGAGCAACCAGAATGTTTATCACAGCAATTTTGTGCAGTCATTAGCTGATTTAAACCATGCTCAGTCAGCATTAATCAGACCAATCATTCTCAAGCACATGTATTAGTCCATGGATACATACAGTCATGGAAAAAATTATTAGACCACCCTTGTTTTCTTCAATTTCTTGTTAATTTTAATGCCTGGCTCAACTAAAGGTACATTTGTTTGGACAATTATAATGATAACAACAAAAATAGCTCATGAGAGTTTAATTTAAGAACTAAGAACTATTCATTTTCCATGGTTTTCTTGATAATAACCAAAATTACTTAAATTCTTACATCAATAGCTATGGCATTGTACCGCCAAAAACACTGACTTTTAAGCATTCCATGTTTTGTTTTCTGTTTGCTTTAAACACATGATACACACAAGAGTTAATACTTGATTGCATAACCATTGTTTTTGATGACTGCAGCCATGCGTCTTGGCATGCTCTCCACCAGCTTCTGACATTGTTCTGCTGTCACAGCAGCCCATTCCTGTTGGACAAATTCAAACAAATTTTCTTTGTTTTTGGGCTTGTGGTTCTCCATTTTGAGTTTGATGATTTTCCACAGGTTTTCAATTGGATTAAGATCTGGTGATTGAGCAGGCCAAGGCATGGTGCGAATGTTGTGGTTCTCCAACCAGGCTTTAACTGACCTTGCCGTGTGGCAAGGGGCATTGTCTTGTTGGAAAATCCAGTCATTCGAGGCAGGAAAGAGTTTTCCAGCTGATGGAAGAAGACTGTTTTCAAGGGTAGTCCTGTACATGACCTGGTTCATTCGGCCTTCACACAATTGCATTTGCCCTGTTCCACTCAGACTGAAACAACCCCAGATCATGACTGATCCACCCCCATGTTTTACTGTAGGGGCAAGACAGTCTGGGTTGTAAGCTTCTCCAGGCTTCCTCCTAACCAGTAAGTTGGCTGGAGTGGGCATCAATTCAAAATTGGATTCATCACTGAAGAGAACCTTAGCCCAATCATCATCATCAATCATGCTGGTATTTTGATCATGTGTACTTGTAACACTGAAAAACTGAGCTTTGAGTTTGGGAAGCCTTGACAGAAAGTGTGATTCTATTTTGTGTATATAGGGAGAGAGAGAGAGAGAGAGAGAGAGAAGATGTTACAGTAAAGGAACATGTCAATTGCAAGTGTATCAGCTGTGGCTATCAGTGTTGGACCTGTAGGAGAGAACAAACAAAAAAGCTGTACTGCATATTGCTGCTGTCATGGCCAAGAATTTGTGGTGGAAAAGATTAAAAAAAAAAAAAAAAAAAAAAAAACGGTGTAAACTAACCTTGGCATGCCTTAAACCCCTCAGTTTTAGCCATCCCCAAAACACGCTATTCTTGAGTAAAATCCTGAGCTTTGTCTTACCACATCCATCTGAAGAAATAGATGTGGCCTTGGCTTCCCAGCATTGCAGTCATATGTTTTCCTTTCACTTGAGTCAGATGTGGTTCAAACAAACTCCTGGCTTAGGGATATGTTCCCTCTTGGAGAAGTGACATATCCTATAATGACATCATTTGAGGATATTTCTTTCAAACAGACCATTTGAGATCACATTTTCTGAAAGTTGGAGGAACAAACAAATGAAGAAACAGAAATTTTCCCATTAAGAGGTTTGTAGCCAGGCAAGGGACATGTTTTTGTTTGACTACTATTTAAGAATGCATTTTGCACAAGGTATGACTTTTGAAGTATTATCTCATTTCTCTTCAAGTAGGCATGTAAAATACTTTGGCAAGGAGTGGTAAGATGCTAGAATCAACATATATTTTGCTGCTGCCCTAAGAGCAAGTATGAGTTCTTTGACTGAAATTAAGAATTACAAGGGTCTTGTGTGAAAATAGTTGCAGCCCATACAAGATAGTGGTGACCTTAACTGCTGTACTCTGTTTCAGGGATTTTCCTTTTATTCTGCAAAAACATTAAGAAAACACTATTGTTAGGTTTTTATCAGTTGGATTCTGATCTACGTCTTTGTGATATTGTCTGCATTAGTAAGTGATCTGATTAATGTACAGGGTGTACCCAATTGGCTCTTACATAGATGCTCTGATCTAGGATGTATTCTCAACATGTTGGAGGACACACTGTGCCGGTTTACTCAGAGTTCACAGATCCATGAAGGATACAGGAATGATCATCAATTTCAGATTTGTGTGGATTTATAAATTCATGGAAAAGACAATTCTACAGCTGATTTTAAAGAGGACATTGCTTTTGTGACCAAAACAGAGTGAGTGAAAATGATTTATTAGTTAGTGCTTATGTGTCATTGCCTCCTTAAATCTTACTCTGATTACCTTCTCAGACAGCGAGCATGCGGCTGACAGCTGTTTCAACACATGGTAAAGAAAGGCTGTCAAGGCCATTTAAGGAGGGAGACGAGTCGAAGGAGAAATGTGATTATTTGCCTGTCTGCATAATCAGGAATCTCTCCAGCTGACCGGATTATCTCAGGGGAAACCAACCTTTGAACTGATATGAAATGTTCACTCATGTGTTTCAACAATCTAGATGTTCATTTGTTTTTATTTTTTCAGATGATACACAAGAGACAAGACGGAAATAGCTCTCATATGGAGCTGGTGAATTAGTTCATCATTGCCTCTGTATGACAATATTTGGGCAGTGATAATAGATGGAGTCATGTTGCTTTTGATTGAGCTGTTGGGAAATGTTCTCTCATTAACTCCAATGCATCTCATATCAAGAAAAATCTCTTCCTATTGCTCATTTTATATTCATGTCTCTGAATCTGCAGGATATTAGAGACCAGTGATTGAATCCATAGACACATTATTGTGGTTTATTATAATGTCACATGCACTGTGTTTTTCTAAGTTAGCATACAAACTAATGAAAGAAATATATGTATATAATTTTTACCCTACTATTCTTGCTGTTGATGCCTTGGTAAACGTGATAATACATTGGATGCAAAACTATGTTTAGGCAGATGTGCTCACTGCCTGAAGGAGCTAAATACAGCTAAGTACAAGTACATGCCATAGCAGTGTGCAAGTACATTCATTTTTGGTTCCTTGGTGAAGCAAGCAAAAACTGGGCTGCTCGGGGTGTTGTCCTCTTGGGATGCTCACTTCATGTTCTGTCTCTGACCTCACCAGTGCCATGAAAGTTGGTCAGAAGTTCGGAAATGGTTCCAGGGCTGACACCAAATAATGCAGGCACTCTGCATACCAGAACAATTTCATGTGGAGTTCCCTGCTAATGCTTTGGTTTTTGGTTATGACCAGCCAGCTTGAGCCAATCAGGTGTATCAACAAAAGCAAGGATCAGTCTTTATTTAAAGGGGAACTCCTGTGTAATGGAGGGAATCACAACACACACATATATATACTTTACTTCAGGACTTTTTACTTAATGTCTTACCAAAGATGGTGAGTTGTCTGGACATGCTCTGCTCACAGACTGTTCAATGTTCCCAGTTGGCTAAAGAAATGAACATAACAGGTAAAAGAACCATCATTTCATGGGCAAGAAATAATTATTAATTCCAATTTTTTTTCTCTCAGACGCATTGGCTTAGGATCTGTCCAGGCACTGGCAGGTTTTAAAGGTACATATTTGAGGCTGGTATTAAAAACAAGACACAACCTCCCCAAAAATAACAATGACAAAAAGCCTAGATTGTGTATTATCTATGGCAGTTCCAACTGGTTGTATTTCAGAAAAAAAAACATACTATTAAGTCCTTCAGTGCCTATGAACAGTGACAGTAAGGGGACTCATGAAAAAATAGTGAAAGACATGGATGAAAATTTTGGTTTACTTTAGAGAGGAGTGGACTCATAAATCCAATGACCTGTTTATGTATCTGACAATAATATGAAATGATACAGACAATAGTGGCAGTATTATTTTTTACAGAATCACTCAGTAGAAAAGACCGACTGTACATTTTGTATTTAAGAGCTTAAATAAAAACACATACAGTATATCCACTTTTCTGCCTCACTGCCAAGCACTTTGTACTGCAACTGAATTTGTGTGAAATATGCTGTACACAAAATTTGACTGACTGATTGATAACTCACTATTCATATTTATTTTAAGAAGAACAACACTGCCATCATAAATGCTGCCATTTATCCAGGGATGTTGACCACAAACTAAAAGCTGTGAGCTCAGGGGTTGCACTGCTAGGTTACTGTTCCTTCAGGCTTATTTCTGTTTTTTAGGTGAGTCAATAAATCCACCATAGCAGCTTTATGGTGTCTTATTAAATAGGCTTATGGTCTGTGAACCTTTGTGAGCTGACAAATGCTACTGCACAAAGTTTCTGGGGCCCACAAAAAAGTGACTCTTACTCACAGAAAACTATCTTGTGTGTGTCAGATCACTTTCATGAGCACAAAACAGTTTTGCATGGGCACAAGATACTCTCTTGTGTACATGGTAAAAATGAAAGCTGTGTCTCCTTGTGCGTAGATTCTCTGTCCAACAGATGTGCATAAGACATGTTTCTTTGGCTGGAAGTCTGAAGGCTCTGATTTTTAACAATGCTTGCACTTGTGTGCACACTTCACAACCATCATACTACCAGAATGTATCCAGTGTGAAACAACCCTCATGACCATTCCTACAGACATTAAAAATATATTTAAAACATAGTTAAATAGTTGATTAATACTCCAATCCTTACATTTAAAAATGACCTTATTCGGCTTTGTAAAGCTCCTTAATTTCAACAATCAATCAATTAGCATTTGCGTTAAAAAATGCAATCGCTGATATGATAAATTAAACAAGGCCATATAATTGTTTCTTTTGTTGGATTGTAAGTAAATATAACTGCCTAACTGGGTGTGATTAAGTAATTATCAGCATAGTAGTCTGTTTACAAGTTCAATATAAAAGAATTTGGACCTCTGTCAGTAGGAGACAAAATTGAGGCGCCCCTCTCAGTGCCCAAAATTGCTCGTTCTTGATATGTGTAAAAGATCATCAAGGACATCAGGTAAAAAATATATTTCTTTTGGGAGTCCTGGTCAAGACAGCACAAGAAGTTCAAAAAATGAACACAACAGACCACATGTAAATCAATCAAGAGTTTAGCTGCCCTTATAACTATCTCAGTTATCCAACTCTACTTAAAGATCTTCAAAAATGAAAACAACGCTCAAGTTTATGTGAATCTGGGTCATTGGCCAAGAAAATGGAGCAAAAATAATAGAAGCTTGTTTACCAGGGTTGGAGCAAATTCAGGGAATATTTGGACAAAATAAATCCATGAGGCCAAAGAGCTAAAGAGCACATTGTTTCATACATTCAGTACAGTGTTCAACAATAAAGAGATAAGATCTGAAACTCAGTGCAGTTGTTTGAATGTGAATTTCTCCTCTGACGTCTCTAGGAATGACTCATTGGTATTCAAGACATTGTGCCACGAGTGTGCCGGTGTGAGTGCCAGCATTAGACTCAACCAGATTTAGGCTGGCATTCTTTTGACAGTTCGGACTCACTTCCCTTAGGCGCCCACAGAAGTGCCTGAAGCATCAGCTAGTCAGTAGCTGCTTCTGCACTCTGCACGCAGTGTCACAACACTGACAAAACCTATTACACAGGAAACGCAAAGTTTCAAGATTCTTTGATACTTTGACTCCCTTTCACTTCCAAATCCCTGCCCTCAACCCCCAATCTGTCTCTCCCTGTCTGCTTCTCTCTCCCCTTCCACAAGGAGTTCTTGAGATTTGTTCCATTTTTTTGTGGTACAGGATATAATATCTATCATAACAGACAATGGTAGGGGCTCACATGTCCTGCAAGCAGAATTCTGGGTTACCATTGATGGCAGCAGTAGAGATTAGAGACGATGAGGTAGGCAGGAATCCCTGTAATTGTTGAATTCACCAGTCAGCCAGTAGGAGAGTGAAGCTGTGAAAGACCCAGCAGGGATTCAGTGAAGAAATGAGACTGAATGGGGTGAAACTAATTGCATCTGCTGGGGAATGACTACATGGTGGTTATTTAATGCCGAGCAGTTTCCACAGCTGGCAGATGGATGTTTTATGTGTGAAGTGTAATAAGTTAATCATCACCTTTCCAATAAGTACATCATAATTGGATGCTTCTTAGTGCTCACCATACTCTTAAGGAAAGATCACTGATATTACGTAATCAGCGTTTACTCTAACATTCTTATTGAATGTGTGGCCCACAACTCAAACACAACCCCCACCCACCACAACATGAGAAGTGGATGAAACTCTGTGGAAATACAAAGAGCAGCAAGTTTATTATGCCTCCACAGCCAAAGCCTGAAGCATTATATTTTCAGGTTGCTGAGTTGTTAAAATTTAGAGGTCACAGGTCATTGGTCAAGGTTAGATGACCTAATGTTTTTCAGTAGCCTTAGCAATCTTTGGAATGAGAGATTGCAATAATTTTTTGAAGGATTTTATATGCACTTTGAACAAATGTACACTATAACACAGGAGTGAAGTGATAAGATTTTGAAGGACATGTTCTACTGTCAAGAACAAATATTTTTCAGATCATTTTTTACTTGAGGATTTCTGTTAAACTTTGGTCTCAAGTTGCCCCTGCTTGTGAATACAATTCTAAAAGAAAAAAAAAACTTGGAAGGATTTTCTTCAAATTTTGCACAAATCTCAATTTAAATGGTAAGATTATGGTGACTGGGGACCAAAGCTTACTGTTTTTTTGAAAACATTGAAAGATTTATTATTTTGAGACTTGTGAGCTTATGCTTGTCATTTATGCTTTTTGTATTTTGGTTAATACATGCTGGTAAAACATGCTACTCTTATAGTGCAAAAATAATAAGCATATGTTTTGCTTCCAGGTGATTTCATATCGCCATGGAGAAATTCAGTTGGGTGGGAAGGATTTCTGCATAGAGAGGGGCTGTTAATAATACAATATTCTCTGCCAGTCTTCCAAATAAAAAAATATAAAAAATCAAGGACTACTTTCCAATTGTGATGAATAAAGAGATAAAGTAAGACAACAGAAATATAGGCTTTAGACATTTGATGTACAGATGAGTACAGACAAGCATCACTCCTTTTTACAGCAACCAGTTAGTGAGATGTGAGGTTGGAATAATCAAACTAATCAACTCAAATAATCAGTGTAAGAACTTCTGAAACACAGGCAAGGGCTACAACAGAAAACTCAGTGAGGTGAGTTTTTCTGCAGCTTTTGTTTTACAGCAGATATTTTAAATCTCTAATTGCCATATAAAAAAACAAGATTTTCAGAGAACACACACTGAGCAAGAATCAAAGATACCTGTCTTTCAATGTTGTTTTGATAACAGGATATATAAACCAAATGAAAAATATAGCCTGTAGACTTCTGTTTGCTTTCATTTCTCTTTCTGATAGAAATGTTCATGATACCAGACCTTTTCAAAATGATACAAGAGAATTTTTTTTTTAGTTTTACCAATTCTGTTAACAATACCAATCATCTCTTTGATCTCCTAAACTGCGTAAATAATTTTAATATTTGCCAGGTATCATTTATGGAAACACGTAGGCCAGTGAGTTTTGAAGGAGAAAAAAAGAAAAAAACAGAAAATAAACACATTTAAGAGACATTCCTTCACTAAATTATGACGTGACACATTTTTTTCTGATAAATCACTATTTGTTTCATAAATACAATTAAAAAAAAACAAATGCAGGCCAAAACTAAACTGATCTTATATTCTGCTTGACCAAAAAAGAATTTATTTTACAAAAATTCAATGTGTTATCTTTATCTTATTTCAGGTGGCCAACCTGCTGCGTCTTTTCCAAATCCCTCAGATCAGCTATGCTTCCACCAGTGCCAAGCTCAGCGACAAGACCCGCTACGACTACTTCGCCCGCACTGTGCCGCCTGACTTCTACCAGGCCAAAGCCATGGCAGAGATCCTGCGTTACTTCAATTGGACATACGTATCAACAGTTGCATCAGAGGGGGACTATGGTGAAACAGGAATTGATGCCTTCCAACAGGAGGCTCGCGCCCGACAGATCTGTATCGCAACTTCAGCCAAGGTGAGCCGCTCCATGAGTCGCTGGAGTTACGAGAACGTGATCCGCTCACTGCAGCAGAAATCCAACGCAAAGGTGGTCATCCTGTTCACACGCAGTGAAGATGCCAGGGAGCTACTGGTAGCAGCAAACCGCATGAATGTCACCTTCACATGGGTGGCCAGCGATGGATGGGGAGCGCAGGAGAGTGTAGTGAGAGGCAGTGAAGCCGTAGCTGATGGAGCTTTCACCATTGAACTGGCCTCCTACCAGATCCCCCAGTTTAATGACTACTTTACCTCTCTTCACCCATACAACAACACCAGGAATCCTTGGTTCAGGGAGTTTTGGGAGAACCAGTTCCAGTGCAGTCTTCATGATCTAGGCTGTGGAAAGCATTCATTAAGAGAGGCTCCATTTCAGCCAGAATCTAAGATCATGTTTGTTGTGAATGCTGTCTATGCAATGGCTGCTGCCTTACATAACATGAGGCAGGCCTTATGCCCCAACTCCACCAAGGTGTGTGACGCCCTTAAACCTGGGAATGGCAGAAAATTTTACAGAGACTACATCCTCAAGGTCAAGTTTGAGGGTGAGTATATGACAAATTCATATTTCTTCAATGTTTCTGTTCTTTGTGTGTATTTCCAAGATGCGCTGAGGTAAATTCCCTCATTATTTCTCAGTTGACTGTTTCAGTCTTTATAAGGCTTCAAGATAATAACATTTAATTTCCCCAAGTGCACTCTGCATGTACTCTAGGCTGCCAAATTAGGTTATATCCATTTAGACTCATTGTGCCAATTCATATAAAATGTTGAATTAGCTTCAGAGTAATTTTACATGCTTATACACTGCAGCTGCTGAATTGCTCTATAATGATTCAGTTTGCAGAGATAAGAGCTATTTGCACAGAGACAGGTTTTTCAAAACAACAACAAAATTTCCGTCTAAGTAAAGGAGGATTTCTTCAGCATCATAGCTCAAGATGAAGATCCTATAAACAAGACTTGTCTTCTGCTTCTCACAAGGCTGCAATAAAAAAACTATTGGTAGTGACTGTATTTACATCATCCATTGCAAATTGCTGATGCAAACACCTCAAATCAAAAGCCCTCACCTCCATAATTGAGCTACATTGTATTCTTGATTTATGGAAATACTGACATTTCAATGATTACAGTTGGACCTGTGTGTTCTTGCACGGCTGGGCTTCCTGCTATGTAATATTATAAAAAAAATGGTACAGACAAGTTCTGAAGACTAAGAGATTCAAAAGGATTGTTTGGGTTTTTCTAAAGTGGGGTTACAAGAGGCCCATGGCACTTGTAAATTAAATCGCTAATGAAGCAGCTGGCTGGCTCTGCTCAGCAGATAGACTAGTATGGACATGGTGCCAGTAAAAGCCTCGTAATTACCCGACTTTTTGGATTAAACCACACAAAAAAACAGTGTTGGCTCAACTATATTCTCTAGATTGGAACTATTTTGTGATGCAGCACATGGGCTACATTTCCTTTCATCAGCAACATGCTGCTTTCCTCTTCAACTGCACAGATAAAAGTGCTACTGTATAAATCTAACTCTCCTAAATATAGAGAATTGGTCTGTATTACTGAGGTGTAAAAACAGGCAAAACAAATAGGCATGGTTCCACTTTCACCACATTCCATCACTTGATTTGGGCCTTCATGAGTGTTGGCTGTTGTTTTGAATATGAACATCAGGGTTCCCTCTTCTGCATTCCAGAGTATTGTGTTTGCTGTGCCCATTTTACCCATCAGGACCAGAAGGTCCAGGAGAAGCACTGTTTCTAAGTCCCACTTGTGACAACAACATGCTTCAGGATTCATCCATGGTGGTGCAGCAGCATGGGTGTGGGCTTACAGTTCATGCCGCTGCACCCCGGTAACTAGTAATCTGTTCTGCTCTTCAGTTTCACAACAGTTTTTCCATCCTTTACCTGTCACTCTACCTGCACAAGTTCTTTCTTGCACCTATAACTTATGCCATGTCATCATCACTTAGGTCAAAATCACTCATTTAAGTCCCGTTTTAGTGAAGTCAGTGTTTGTTGTTTCTTCTCAAGGTAAATGACCTGAACAGCAGATGAGAGAATAGCAGTGCTTTGCTGGTGGAGGAATACACAACACCTATGTCACATCACACAAAAGTTCTAAACACAGGGGGCCCTAATTTCATCGTGCAGCAAAGGGTGGCGCAGGCGCAGCCAATTTGACTATTTGGTAGACGGGCTGTGCCGAGATGGGTGTGACAGTGCTCCAAAGGGGAGGTGCCAACAGATTCAGGTTGACGCAGTGACAATTTTGTGCCAAAAAACTGCACGGAAGGTGTGCTTAAAAGCTCAACCTGGTCTATTCTTGGCGCAGGCAAAGCGCACCCTACGCAACTGTAATTTGGTGAGAGGGGCACATGTGCACATATGTCAGCAAAGCCTCAGAGGCAGGTTTCCAGAGTGTCAGGCACATTTCAATACAATAAACAATCACATCAATCATTATTTAATATAACCATCTGAACCAGCACATGCATTTGTATCTATATTAATTGTTCCATCACATCTGATGTCGGATCATAGCCATTTGTCATAATAGAAACTTAACCTGACGGCAGCTGGAAGTTTGATGCACATCTTTCAAGTCAACAATAAACAGCCTTAACATCTGATACTGAGTATATATTCGGCTTCTCTAATCTCATGGTACTCAAAGAAAAGAGGGAGAAAAAAATAGAGAAAAAAGACAGAAAATAAATGTATGTCACTTGGTGTCTTAAGGATTTACCTGTGATAGCCCATATTTCTGTGTTTTAGTCTTTATTCTTAACGTGATCTAAAAAGATTCGAGTACATCATTGCAAGGAGGATGAGGAGGAGATACCGGGAGAGGATATATCACCGAAGTTTCTGCTATTTGCCGATGACAAACCAGGAATGCAAGTGGATTAGCCTGCTGCTGTGTTAAATGTAACTGTCTCTTAATTATGTACTCCTATTAATGACAAAGGAACAGATTACATCTGTACATCTGGAGCTGGCCCACACGCCCTGATAGCCCCTCTCTTCTCTCAGTTGCTGTAACAGTGACAGCAGCTCTGACCGTCTCCGCTACCGGGGACCTTTCCAGCACACTGTGACCACGGTGGCAGGGACCATTCAGACCAATTAGCTGCTGCGTTCTGCCGGCAGCTCATTTAAAGGCAATGAGAGGGGTTCATTTGATTGGTGAAGACAACACTCAGCTGTTTTAAACCCACTCATGCCTTTTCTCCTCCCTCTCTGGCATTTGTGCGGAGTGGCAGGAATGGAGGCATGGGTGTGCCTCGTTGCGCCTGGAGTGCGCCTCTCTGCGCACTGCAGGAAACTTGCAAAGTGCGCTGGACACACCCTGTCGACATGGTGCAGAGGTGGCGCAGGGCAGGTGCGCTGCGCCTGCGCCTGGTCCACGAAATTAGAGCCCAGGGGCTTTGTCAAGTTAAAGTGAAACACTATGAAGGTTTTGACAGAAGTTTCTGGTCTAACCATCATAATTTTAGTGTAGTTTTACCTAAGAAGTAGGATAATTTTGAGACTTTTTGAGATAGTTATATTTGCTAGTGCAATATTTCTCAAGCAACCCCACTTCAAAAACCTAAACTTTCCCTTTAATGTAGGGTCAAAGGTATTACATAGAAGAACAGAAACTGTTGCTTTATAATATCTTCAAGGAAAAAAGAGAACATGAGGAAAACTACTCGCACACACTTTAAATACTTTCATCAAGTGTATTTTGCACAATGCTGCACAATGCAATATGATCCACTCTATTGCAATGATTATCAACCGGTAAAGCTAAAAATTCCGGAACCATCTTCTCAACTAGAAAACATAAAACTGATATCTAATTTTTCTGTAAAACTTTTGAATTTTCTATTTCAGGTGGTGTAAACATTATCACTGAGCAAAGAGATAACGGTGCAAAAATGTTTGAAATAAGATTTTTTATTATGCTTACGCTGGGGCTTCCAAAAATGACCACCTGTTAATTATTTTTCTATTTTCTTTTTTCTTTTCCTTTTTTTCCTTATCTTTGTTTTTTAATGTCGACTTTGTGCTAAATTGCTACTTCTGAAAAAAAAAACACACGCTTCCCCACCTGGCTGTCAAAAAACACTCCAGTAACGTTTTAACTAAATGCTATCATTATAAATAAATTCTTGAAGGTTAATGTGTGTATCTTTGAGTTCACTAAGTTTTAAACAAAGCAACACTAAAGCTGTAAACTGACACAAAAGCTGTTATCATGAGTTAAAGCCATGGTCCCCTTATTTTTTAAGCAACTTTGAACTGAAACCAGCAAGTCATCATTTTAAACACAGCTCCATAAGGCAGACCCATTTCAACAGGAATGCACATTTGTGATACACTATGCTCGACCCATTCAAGCAACAAGCAGAAGACTTGAATTTAAGTTTATTTCTCTAACTCTCTGAACCTCTTCTGATACATTACAAGTATTTACCTGAAGCTGTCTGGCAGTTATCTAACACTGAGCATTAACATAAGTATTTTGCAGGTGGCAGATGCTTATTTCAAACACTGTTATGAAAAGCATTGCATAATAGAAACCCTGGGATTAGATGCCTGCATACATTTAATTTTTCAGTGATAATGTGCATAATTTGGTTGTTTTCTGGAGATCTACAGGTGTTGGCTACATACAGTCTTTAAAAAACATCTAGGTAGTTGACGAGAGATCAGGAGGACATTTTGCAATTAGGCATGATAGTTTTGTGCTAGTGATGCACAGATTATGTAAATATAGGGCAAATGCAGAAACCAATGTTAAAAAAACATACTGTTAGCCAGTACCTCTTTTGGTACAATTCTCCAACAACTGCAATTTTTTGGACCCTGTCAAATCAAAAAAATAGATCCAAAATTTTACCCCACTAAATACTTGGTATAACACAGCAAATTAACACCTGAAAATTGATGTATGTTCCCCCCCCCCCCCCCCCCCCCCTTAATATGCCAATTGCAAAATTGCAAAAAGGGCTAATAACGGCCAATCTTGATGTTAAACTGATGCCAATTTGTATCCCTATTTTGTGCTTTTCTCAAATACTATGTCTTCCCCTTCGACTCTCCTCTGCAGGCATGCTTTTACACGTGACATCATTCTGTATCTGTCTGTACAGAATGATGTACACATCTTGATACAGTAGGTGGTAGTATGAACATACCAATAAGCAAATCCACAAAAGGCAAAAAGATGCAAAAACTACATGGCAACTGCACAATTATGTGCCATGCAGATATACTGTATTATGCTACTACAATGAATGCATTTGTTATCAGGCTTTTGGCTGAGCTCTGCTGGCTTATACTCACCCTCTTTTTGTTTTTATCATTGTCCATTTGTGATGTGTTTTATCTGTTTTAACCTTAGAGCACTTTGAGATTTTCTTTAACATGTTAAGTGTGTTATCAATGAAATGTTTTACTATAATAAGTTAGAAACCAACAATCTTTTTTAACTACTGCATGTACTTTTCGGTTAAGGTGATTGCAGGACCTTTTAGTTCACCATACTAAAGCACAGTTCAGCAGTCACATCTCCACCATGGATTAGTATATGTGAATCATACCAGAAACAAAGTCGGCAGCTGGACATTGGCCAGTGCCCAAGTATGACACATTTGTGCTGATAAAATGATCACAACTTTAAGGCACAGTGCTTTTGGACAAATGCCAGGGTCAGTGGTGTGAGATCACCACAACTTAAGATTTTGTGAAAACTACCAACATTTTCGTACAGCAAAATATGCTGAATCAGAAATAACTTTTTTTTTTGCCATGTAGGGCTCCCATAGTTCAGCAACTGTAATCCACAGTAAGTATATTTTCCAAGCCAAACCATTGAGATACACTCAAAACATCATCCAGTCCTGATCTACATATAAGGCGAGAAGCACAAAAGGGAGAGAGAGAGAGAGAGAGATAGATATATATAGATATATATAGATATATAGATATAATCTTTTTAGATTTTTAGATTATACAATCATTGATAAATAAGATGTCAAACAAGTTGTGGAGTAATCTGTGAAAAACAAAAACATTGTAAATGCTACAATCAAGACTATATGTCAATCAGAAAATGATAATCAGCAATACAATGTCAGTTTTTTTTTATCTTGGTTTATATTTCCTTCTAAGATAAACAATTGTCTTTTGCCTCTAAGCTGTCAAAGCTTTTAAACTGGTTTATGATCACTGTGTTTATGACACTGTGATTGTTCTTTAGCTTTGATTTTACAAATAAAATCGTACGTTGTTGTGTTAAGCGTGCCCACAGTTTGAGGATCCCGTTCAAATGTTCAATCCATAATCCTCCCAACAAAGTAAATAGACCCCAACTGTGGCTTCTGTCAAATAAACTGACAATTTGCACTGAGTCCTGTCACAGTTTGTTTGGTCTATATAGTGAGACAAACACAAAAGCAGCTGTGACACATCAATAAACAATATGGTGAATGAAATGTGAAATTGTCTTCTCGGTAAAATGGGCGTTGTTTGAGAATGTTCTGAGAGTATAGCTTACCATAGGTAAATACAAGCAGTAACAGTGGAGGCGTAATTCAGTATTTATGAGGAGGGTTTCTATGAGGTATGCTTCATTTGTCACTGTGTAGGGAATCAGGCCTGCCACTGTAAGGAGAGGACTGACGAAGCTTTGCTATTCATCGCTGCTGTAGGAGACAAGAGCTTTGAGCAGTTTAGAGAACTTTTGGTGAGAATGGCTGAAAAAGGCTGATTGTACACCGTTACCTTTACATTTGACTTTTCTGTAAACTGTTCTTTTGATTTGGAGCTATTTCAGTCCACCTTATAGCCACGCACATTATTTTTTAACCTGGAGCTGTGAGCCTTTAGAATTTTGGAAGGAGTTTCAAACCAAAAGAACTTCCCCAGTAAAGTAAAACATTGGGAATGTACTACTGTGAGCAGTCAGTCAGAAACTGCCTTGTTCTTACTTAAATTTCTTTTTATTATATTTTCATAGAAACAAATGTGTTCATGACCTGCCTATAGCGCCTACTACATACACATAAAACACATGAAGAAAAGTACCTCCCCTCTCTCTGTTGCCTGTTTCACTGTACAGAAAATGTGTGCTCAAATGCTCCTTTAAATCCCCCCTCATGATGTCATTAGGGGTTATGCAACCCCCAAGGTGGTAGACACCCCCTGAGCAAAGTGTGTATTCTGTCCAAGGCTGACAGAACATGTCCGTATAGTGACTGTAAACATCGACGCACTGCATTGGAGAGCTGAATCTGCTAAATAAGAATTTACAATACCAAAGGCTGTCCCGAGCAGGGCTGACACAGAGCACTTCCAAGGTGTGCCAAGTTCTATGTTGGGGATTTTGGGGCAAAAAACGTTGAAATATGTTCTGAAAACAGTTGGGACCAACTGAAGAGTTGTTAATAATGTGGCCTTTAAAATAATTAAATCATCTATGACTTAAAAAAATGCAGTGTAAAAGAGACTCCTACTTTTTTTGTTTCCATGGACTGAACTGAAAAAAGGCTTACATAGTTATTTTGGGAAAATACTTTTGAGAAGGTATCACTAAATTAAGTCAACAAAATTTTGACCACCTCAAAGTTGAGAGTGCCTCATATCCTCTGAAACCTGTGGGTAGGACCTCATGTTGTGAAGATAGATAGATAGATAGATAGATAGATAGATAGATAGATAGATAGATAGATAGATAGATAGATAGATAGATAGATAGATAGATAGATAGATAGATAGATAGATAGAAAAGGAGCTTGAGAATAGATCACTGAGAACTGTGATACAAATATTGAACTGTCTCTTTAATACTTTAGGGCCTCTTTTTACAGCCTTTTGTTCTTTGACACTCACCTTTTCTCTTTTTACATTTTCAGCTCCCTTTCGTCCACCAGACACAGAGAATGTTGTCCGCTTTGACGCCTTTGGGGACAGTGTTGGCCGTTACAACATCTTCCACTACCACAAAGAGGATGGACGCTACGTTTACCGCAAGGTGGGCTACTGGGCTCAGAGTCTGACCCTCAACACAAGCCTGATCCCCTGGGATGGCCACATTGCACCAACTTCACAGTGCAGTGACCCCTGCAGGAAGAACGAGGTGAAGAGTATGCAGCCAGGAGACGTATGCTGCTGGATCTGTATCCCCTGTCAGCCTTACCAGTACCTGCAGGATGAGTTCACCTGTGCTGACTGCAGCTTTGGACAGTGGCCCCTAGCTAACCTGACGGGCTGTTATGATCTGCCCGAGGAGTACATCCGCTGGGAAGATGCCTGGGCTATTGGACCTGTCACCATCTCCTGTCTTGGGATGATGTGCACTCTCTTTGTCATTGGCCTTTTCCTTAAACACAATGAGACGCCAGTTGTGAAAGCCAGTGGACGTGAACTCTCCTACATTCTCCTGCTGGGTGTGTTGATGTGTTATAGCATGACCTTCATCTACATAGCAAAGCCGTCAACAGCAGTATGTACACTACGTCGACTGGGGTTGGGCACATCTTTTGCCGTTTGCTACTCAGCCCTCCTCACCAAGACCAACCGCATCGCTCGGATCTTCAGTGGGGTGAAAGATGGAGCTCAGCGACCTCGCTTTATCAGCCCAGCCTCCCAGGTTGCCATCTGTGGTGCTCTGATCTCCTGCCAGCTGGTTGTGGTGGTGGTCTGGCTGCTTGTTGAAGCCCCAGGAGTTAGAAAAGAAGTGAGCCCAGAGAAAAGAGATGTGGTCACCCTAAAGTGCAACAGCAAGGACTCCAGCATGCTCGTGTCCCTCACCTACAACTGCATCCTCATTATCCTCTGCACGGTTTACGCTTTCAAGACCAGAAAGTGCCCGGAGAACTTTAATGAGGCCAAGTTCATCGGGTTCACCATGTATACCACCTGCATCATCTGGCTCGCTTTCCAGCCTATTTTCTATGTTACTGCCAGTGACTACAGGGTAAGTTCACTTTCCAGAGTTCAATGTGTTCAATGTTCAGTGTCTGGTAATATTGTTCAGCCTACTAGTGGTGGTGTCTGGTTAAAAAAATATCAGTGTTGAAGCTGTAAGTCAACAATGAAGAAAGTGAAATAGAACGTTAAAACACAGGAGCTGCACCAGCTGCACATTGTTTTGCTGTCATCTTAACATTTTTAGACAAGCTTGGAAGAATAACTTGGCAGTCATCCATCTGTTCATTTACAAGTACATAAGAGACAATTTAGACTGAAAACATATCAATACGTAATTTTTCAATTTTCTTTTCAAGAAAGATAATAAAATTGGAATTGTAGGATGGACCAAATCCAGAAAGTTCCATTTTTAAGACTGTAAGATTTCCAAGAAAAACACATGGTTTTCAAGTTTTATTGTTGCAAATATTAAGGAACCCATTTTGTGCTTTTTGAAACATACATGCTAATTAGTGATTGAGCATTTAACGCAAAAAAGTATGCAGTATCGGGACTTCCCCTTCCCATGTTTAAGGCAACATCAACTACTTAAAAAGGTTGTATTCCCCCAGGCACCCAGAACAGACCAGTGGGACATCCCATCATTGTTTTGTCCCCATTCATGCATTTTCTATACCCCTTTTACATAGAAGAGAATTAAACAGAACAAGTAGTTTGCCCTGTGTCATTCCTACTGTGGAGATCCTTATCAACTACACTTTTACCTGGGATAGAGTTGTGATACTAGAAAAACACTTTTTCATAAGCATCTGTTTTTGAAAAGAAGCTGTGGTAAACTGTCACTATCCAGAGAAAAAAAAGTACCAATTTTGATGATTTAATATTTATAATCCATCAAGAACTGCAGCCCACCAGGTGGATGCCATACAGTGAAAATTCAAGACTTAATAAAGTTGCAAATTTGATTCATTTTTATGTGAATTAATAACTGATTTTTTTAGTCTGGTTCCCCACAAATTCACAACTTTATATCTCGCACTCAACACATGGTTTAGTAATGACTGGATTTTAAATTATTTGTTCAGCTTGCTCTTTTAGTTTTTAAGGCAGAGTATTTTGTTGTAAATAAAAACTTCCTTTGGAGATTAGTTTTTATTTTTAAGCTGGAAATCACAAACTAGTTCCAGCTATTATTGATCCAGAAGTCAGCATAGCTGATGTTGCCTGAAGCAGCATGTATAGTTTATACGACTGGGGTGCTGACAACATAGTGGTTATGTCAGAGCACAGAGGCTATCATCCTCAGTGCCCTCCCTTGGTGTTGAAAGTAAAGGTAAAATATTTTGATCATGGGTATGGATATATGAGTGCTCATATGTTGTAAAACAATCTAACAAGCTCCGCTGAGACAATCAAGCAAAAGAATAATGAGAAAATCTCCCAATTGCCCTCTTTCTTCATTTTCTTGTGTGAAACAACACAGAAAAATGAAATAGGCGCAATGGAGTAAAAATGGGTTGTGACTTTGCATTTGCAGCCCATTTAGATTTTGCTAAGCAAACTTTGCCACTGGTACTTGCTCACCTTACAAGTGAGTGACACATGGAGGAACCACCAGACTTCCAAACTAAATCAAAAAAAGAAAAATCTGATTTACTGAAAGTATTGTTACTTCGTCTTCTTACAGTATTGTGCTTGGGAAAGCAATAACTAGGGGTCAAGGGAAGCACTAAAACAGAATGGAAGAGGGAACTCAGGGTCAAAGACGGTTTGTCCAAAGAAAGCACAGTTTTGGTCTGAAAATCATCTGTTAAAGTTGCTAAGTCTTATTTTGAAGGTAATCCTTTTGTGCCATACCATAATGAAAATGAGTCAGGCACATGCCTCTTTTTTGTGTTTTACATAAATAAATAGGTATAAACCTGCAGGGTTTATAAGAAATGTATGTGTGTATTACTGAGGAAGAAATCATGTGTAAGTTCAAACACTGCATGCTAAATGAATGCTGGTGGTCATGTGTAGAAACTAAACACTTAATTTTATTGATATCACTTCTATCAAGAGGGTGGGAAGAACTGTTGTGCTATATTCCTTTGTGATTTAACAATTAAGAGATAAAAACAGTACTGTGAAAAAACTGAAGTATCTCCTAACACGTATGCCTGTGCACAAACATAGATAGGCCTAGCAAGGGCTGAGAGGGAACTGAACATCCCAGTGCGTCCCTGTGTGTCCATGTGTTGAATGGAGCGTGATTCACTTAGACGCTGAATCCCAGATGTGCCCTCTGTCCTGGGAATCCAGTCAGTCCCTGAGGAACTCTTCCTCCAGGCCCCCGAGGCAAGATGAGCAATTCACAGCCAGAAACGGCGTGATCAGATAGGCACTAAACTCCTCTTTGACCGATGAATAATTACTGAAGCAGCTGACTTGGCACGTTGTCTCTAGTTCCTCACAGGCAGGGACATATAACAAGTGTTCCCCTAGTTTACACCACTTCCTAAATTGTTGTCACAGTCTGATAGTAATAGCTGAATAACAAATACAAATTTGATGGTGGTCTGTCATGAAATGTTAAATTAAACTTAATACAGCCTAGTGGGCCATGAATAACACATTTGATTATCGTTTGAAATATTAAAGGTATTCTCCACACCCTTAGGGTGTGAGCTCTTCTAACATGTCAGTGCTGGTCATCTTCTCTCAGCAGCAAAACAGCTGATTAAACAGCCACTGCATTCACTAGTCACAGCATTTCTGTGAAAATACTGTAGAAACAGCATTCTTAAAGGGATAGTTTGATATTTTTGAAGTGGGGATGCATGAGATATGTGGTAATAGCCTCAATATTAGCAACAGTGAAATAGATCTTCTCTGCATCTATAAAGCAAAAGCCAGCATTAAAGCTAGAGCTATATATTGCTGCACATGGGACCAAGAACAACAAATTCAAAGTGGTGAGAACTGACAAAGTTCCAAAAGGAAAGCATCTCAGTGGTTGAAAAGCCAGTTCAATTCATGTTTCACCAACATGTAATCACCCTAAGCTGTTATTGTGGCTTGTTTTTACCTTGAACTGTTAAAATAATGCATTATGTTGGCTCCATTTGCAGCAATATAGAGCTCCAGATTCCATGTTGCCTCTTTTTGTGCAGATGCAGAGCTTAGGTCCATTGCTGTGGCCAATGGTCAAGCAGTTGCCATGTACCACATAAAACTCCACTTTAATAATACCAAACTTTCCCTTTAAACAGCTGCGTGCCACATTACTTCCAGTCTTATTAATATATATTTTACTTGCTGTTTTAATGGCCTCATGTCCCTCAAAATCTCGTATCTTGGCTTTAAATGTAGTTAGAAGGACTTTGGAAAAAGGCAGAGGAACACGCTAAACTCTCAGTTACAGAGAAATGTTGTATGCCTCTATAAAATGCTCTGTTTTTACCTTCCTTTGGTTATTATATAATAGCTATACAACCTTCACCTACGTTTGTTTTCTTCTAATCACAGGCAGATGCTGTGACTGCTTGAAAGTCTGTGCCACTGTCTGTAACTCCCTCCTTTCCCCTGTCAGACATTGTTTGGGCAGCCAATCAGTGCAGAGCTTTATCATAGCCTCCAATAGCCTCTCCACCCCCTCAGATCTGAGCACTTCCAAAGGGGAGGGAAAAATAGCTGCATCTGATTCTCTACAGAGAGAAAAAGAATTGTATTTTTTAAATTCAGCTTAAATCTAATCCTTACTTAATAACACCCATGGCATGATGTAAATGGTCAAACACCAGGACATGGGACCTTTAAAGCCTTATAACGATAGATTTTTTTGGATCTTGATTGTTACCAGAGAGACTATTTAATTCTACAATGTTACACTCCTCCTCTATCTGTTTTTTTCATATCACAAGTGTATGTAATGAACAGCTAATGCATAAAGACCTTACATACTGTAAATGTAGCGCTGAACTTTAATGGGCTGAAAAATAGAGCATATAGAACAATGCCACATCTTTCGATTCAGTGTTGCAGCCATCATTCCAAGTGTGTTGTGGGTACTTTCAATAACCTTTTCAACAACCATTTTCTATAAACCTTTAGTACAAAGCCCACTAAAATGAGAAATCTCATCTCATCATTGCAAGCTTCGCTTTAGAAATAATACTACCTAAACACTACAGATATTGTTTGTATCTGAGTCAACAGTGGTGTATTGTGAAACCAAAGGATGCATTAAATTCAAGTGCAATAAAAACAACCATGAACAAAGAAAAAGCTGAAAACATCCAAGCCGTGCTTTACAGCCTTTTCTCCACACTGAAGCAGAAGACATCTAGAAATTATACAGTACAGCAAAGGCAGGCTCCTTGTCCTCTACTCTTCCGAAGCAACATCTTCTGAATTATTAAAACCACTTAACAGGTCATTCCTATGCATTACTGTCCCCAGTTTTATTCAAAACTGTTTCTGCACGAACAAGAGTACATTTAGCTTATATGCACTTGGTGTTGCTGAGGTTACTGTTAATAATCAATCATCTGGCACACTGAAGTAGCTCTTATTTTTTCATGACTACAAATACACAAGCGGGATGTAGAGTGATCAGTTTTTGCTTATTTATATTTCTTGTTCATGCTGTATTTTCAAAGGCAGCGATTTAAGTAAATAATGAGGACATTTTTGGCATATCCTACACTCCAAAATACAAAGACATTTTTATTGAATAACTTCTATTTAAACTGCTTGGTAGATTATTACCTCAAGCGTTTCTCAAATGGTGGGGTACATCTCCTAAGGTGGATGTGACTACACCTGGGTGGGAGCGTTGCTAGTCGGGGTAGGGGCAATGTTAAATTGATGGTCAGGGACCCTTCAATTTTAACTGCTCAACCTAGGTGCTATCCAGAACTCTAAACTGTGTTTGGGCATTTCCCTGGACAGAAGTGGAGTTTATGTTTTCTGTTTATAACAGGACAGAGAAATGAGAGACAAAATGTCTTTTTTTAAATGCTTCTCATGTGCTGTTCCTGTGTGTGCTCCACTGTACCAGAAACGAGAAAAACAAACTTACAATCAGAAGTTCTCCTGCAATAAAGGACTACTTGTAAAATCTGTGCACACATACTAATGAATGCCTCTTATAATTGCATTCACAGTCGACAACATGTTGTCCAGATCAATTTATAAATGCAATGATGAAAAAAAACAAAGAGTCCTGCAGAGAAAATCATTGATGTGATGTACAGTAAATAGATCCAACATAAACATACACCTGTTCCATTCTGCCTGTTTTTTTTAGGGAGATTTTAATTATTGATGAGGTTGGGGGATCCTACAGAAGTGTCTTTTTATGTTTTTTTAACTTTTTGGAATGCTTCAGGCAAATGCAATTTAAATCTGAGGCATCCAGCGTTTACTGCTTTAAAAGATATGAGAACTGAATACCCTGATCCATGTCACAAACAAACGCACATAATCTATCCTCTTACTGCCGTGTGCCTTGCTTTAGCATTAAAATATCAAAAACGATTTGGACAGACAGAAATGCATCAAACTGCTGTGGGTCATGGCCGTTTAGACATGCCTAATGCCCAGTAGGGCCTTCAATCTTTTACCTACTGTTATAAATTTTCTCTGCTTTTACATAGGAAAAGACAGTGTTTGCTCCATGCTGACATGTTTGTGGCTCTGAGAAGCTCATGCTATCAAAGCAAATTAAAAAAACTTTTGTCTACTGTCTCTGTTGTATAAAAGAAGAAAAACAAATAGAAAGCCAGGACAATAAAATGTCGCTGGACCTCAGGAATGATCACAGTCGCAGGAGAATATTTGGGTTGCCTAGCAACAGTCCTGTTAAGTTAGTTATGTTGGGGAAGCAAAGAAAACAAAAAACTATTCTGTTTTTCATTTAACCATTAACCAAATGTGCTTTTTTGTACAACTGTTGTACTACAGCCACATTTCACCCAAGGTTGAACTGTTTTAATTAATTCAGCTGCATGGCTGCAAGTCTCCCTATGACAAACCCCCAGCCCTGCTGATATTCAGTACAACGCTGCTCTTTCTTATGTGGCATAAACCTTTAAAAACGAACAAACTCATACGTGGACTCCTAACTTGTAAAACTCGTGTGCATGCATTTTTCCAGTATCAGGAAATGTTTCAAGAATGTGCCAATGTACCGCACTGTAATCAACTGAGTAAATTACAATTACACTTCTGCCTACAGTGATTGATTCTGTTTACTTGCTATTGTTACATAATCTTGTCTTTTTGTTATCTTTCTGGCAGAACAGTGTGTGCACAGCCCAATACCTGGTGCCCACATGGCTTTAATGTCAACATTAGCATTCACAGTGATGACAGACACCTACTGAGCCTTGTGAAAATGGGATGCACCTGCCACACAACACACCACGCAATGCTGGGCTGTATCCTGTTACTCAGAAAAAACAGTAGGAAATCAGAGCAGGAAATTGGAAATAAAAAAGCAGGCAGATGACACATAACAAGATGTAGGCAGTGTGATGGAGAAAAGGAGCGAGGGTTAAGAAGTTGATTGACAAGCAAATTAACACATCACTTAACACCTCTCTTAAGCGATCCCCACTGATGGATTTCACCTTCCTCCTCTGATGCACCTGTTCTTGATTCTGGTTTATGAAGTATCCCTGATTCATTTTTCAGATATCAAAATATATCTAAACTAACTCATTATCTTTTGCTTGTGTGATTATAACATTACATTCATCTCACATTTAGTGGTTGTTAAATCTCCAAAAAGCCATGTCACCTCTAAATGAATGGGAACTTAAACAGATACCTCTTTAGTATAGATTTTTACTGGTGTGAGAATCAGATGGTGTTTTGTATAAATGAATACTGTTATATTCATAAAACATTTTCTATTGAAATTCATTGTGTTATAACAGCAGGCAACTGGACCCAATTGCCTTCCTTTGCAAGCCCAGGTTGATTTTGATTTTCATATTTAATATACACAGTGCTTATTCTGATGCTTTTACAGTGGTCTGGTCTGAATGGTGCGGGTTTGATTGCCCCCATGGTAGTTTTTTTCAGTTGACAGGGAGGTCACAGACAAGGGCTGAAAATGACCTTTTGTTGCCTCCTGCTACTGGGACTGTTTCAAAAACCTATCAGCCACTTTTCTTTTCCAGACACTTTGATTTCTACTGTAATGAAGACAGTTTTCTGATATGGGTGTTTAAAAAGGACACATTGGTGACATATCAACTCAGAACTTATGCTGTAAGATCTTGTCAAGCTAAGATTGCTTGTAAGACTGAAATAACTGTTTCAGCTCAGACACTAAACCACTCCAGCATGTAACCTGTTTTTGTAAATACTAACACTGACATATGATAGGAAAGCTCAGTGAACAGTGAGCCAAAAGCTAAAACTTGAAGATCAAGCAGAAAAATTGTTTGAGTTCACATTTTTCCATCATTTAATTCCAAATTTATTATAACTTACCCTCTGCCAGTAGGTTTAGCAAATTAAGCAGACAGTGAACAAGAACCGGAAAACTTGACAGATGGGAAATGCTCATTGCTAAAATAATTTTGAATTTTATTTCATATGCTGAAGGATTTAGCTCTGTGAAACTGTTGTTGAAAATTAATCAAATAATGAATAACAGAAGTAACTCAGAAATACATTTTAGGTCATTTATAGTAACACTATAGAGTGGTGCAAGAGCAAAAATATATGGAAGTCAGTTAACATTTAGCACTGCCTGGTTCCCAAGCCTGGAACTATATGGGATTAAGAAAAACAGTTTAGGTTAAATGTCTTTAATAAGGTTTGTGATGACAAAAGATTTAATGTTTAATGGAAAAACACAAGGTGCATCTGATGTTGCCTGCTTTTGAATCTTACACTGATGTGTGTTTAAAATGACATTTACTAGCAAATCACCAACGAGGCCTACAAAAAATGGTTGGGGACCCAACTGCAAGCATTTCTGATCATTTTCTTAGTAATCAGTTATTCATACACTTCTGCCGCATCCAGACTGAATGATCAGGTCATCGATTCAAAACAAGAGATTACATTAAGATGTTATACAATACCAATATTGTAGTTGCTTCTCAGTCAAACCGTGTTGTACTTCCACATTAGCTAACTAATAGCTTTTAAAGGTGTAGTGTGTAGAAGTTGGCAGCATTTTGCCAAACAAAAACGGTGAATATAACATATGTTTCTATTTGCATGTAAAGTCCTTCTAAATAGGTGTACAAACATCATTTAAAGTCCTTAAGTTAGTCAAGCTATGTTTATATACCGCTGGTCTCCCCTTTGTGGAGGCTGACATAACGATCCGCCATGTACTGGTGAGTTTTGGGGACAAAAAGATTTTCGATTACAAGTCAACAAAAGTAAACAAAACCTATAATCATCATCTTAAATGACCTATGATCTATAAAAATAATAATTACAAATATAAATGAAAAAACCCTCACCTCATAACTTTTTTAAATGATGCCCTGTTCATGGTCCTTTTTGGTTTTCACCGGCTCTTGTTGCTTAGTGATTTGATGTTTCAGTAACAGACGTCTCATTCAAAACTTTGAACGCTAAATGCCAATTTTACAGACTACACCTTTAGCTCCCTTTGATTAGGTTTAAGCTCAAAACACTGTGAAAACTTTTCATTGTTTTGTTTTCCATAGGCCTTATTATCAACAAAGTTCCAAATAGTGAAAAATCTGGTAGACTTTTAGAAGGCTTGCAGTCGAGGTAACCAGCATAGTGCTACTGCGCTGGCCTACAAAAATACATCATCCATGCACAACCTTATTTTAATAATGCTATCCTAATGCATTTTGCTTTATATCACTTCAATAGGAACCTTTATCTGAAGCCCCCAGTCATGCATTCTCATTGCGATTGTGCACGACACGATTGTACACAATTGGAAAGGCTGGTTTGATCGGCATGATACAAGAAGAAATGACTGTCTTCCCTGGATACATCCCACTGCCAGTAATGCTTCTATAGCGCTTCTACAGCACTTTAAGGCATTCATCCTGCTTCAATTAGGTCAATAAAACAATACAATGAGGACTCCATGAATTTTCATCCTGCTGACATGACATAAGCCCTGTTAGAGCCCAGTTTACATCACATCGTAAGCCCTAATTGAGCCCTGTCGCTTGCGTCTTTGGCACGTTCACTTCCTGTACAAGATACGTAAGAACAACGCTGTGAAATCGCCTTGATCGGGACACAGTCGGAGCACAATCGTGTACATTCTTGCTAATACTGTTTGCCATAGGACTGCATTTGGCTTCCATCCCACAATGCTGAGAGCGTTGAATCTCCGGGACAGTTTTGAAACACTCAAAACAATCTGGAACTGCCCTGTTCTCCGTCATTTGTCCATAACTATACAACGCTGATACAGATTAAGTAGTGCATGCATCACAACTAAAGCACGCTTCATCAGGATGATGACAATCATGCACAATCGCTATAAGAAACAGGAATGTGTAACTGGGGCTTTAATGTGTTTTGTTATGAACTAGACTGAATCATGTTACTATTATAAGGCACTTTTGATGAAGAAAACTGTCTTAAAGCCTTGTTTCATTTCATTGATGGCACCTGGTAGATGAAATAGGAACAAGCTAATTTCCCAAAAGTCCCTTATTGATGTTTCAAATAAAACGCAGACATAGGACCATGAACTTGAAATTACACTCCATCGTACTTTAATGCTATTTATTGCCATGTCTAAAAGTTCATTTTTCACTTCTTTCCCCTTCTCCAGGTGCAGACCACCACCATGTGTATCTCTGTCAGTCTGAGTGGGTCGGTGGTGTTGGGCTGCCTCTTTGCTCCAAAGGTCCATATCATCCTGTTCCAGCCGCAGAAGAATGTCTGCACTCTTAGAGTGGCCACCACCCGCTTCAGCGTCACCACTGGCCCAGGCTCCAGTTTCTCTCAAGGTACAAACTGAAATACAACTTTATTTACAGCATTACACTACACTAAGAGCTATATGGCTCCTGTTTAAAGGTCAAATTGAAGCACTATAAGTGCACTCAAGGTGTATTTGTATGTTTTTCAGACACCTCTGAGCTGTAGTAAACTGTGAATTTATAAAAAAAATGTTTTTTTTCTTCCCAATGAAATTAAAACAAAGGTTTTTGGTTATACATAATCAGATTGCATTTTTCTTTATCACTCTGTTACAGTATGACAGGACATGAAATAACAAGTCAAAGTTTCTCATTTAAAAATGTAAGATCTGCACATCACATCTAAGTGATTTAGATCAGTTAAAAATAATTCTCTAATCAGGCTGTTTGTCCAATCGCAGCATCAAGCATCATATTGCAAATCCAAGCACATTTTAAACCATTGAATTTCAACACTAAAAAACAAAACACACATTAACATTTTGTTTTGTAAAAATAAATTACACATTTATGAGAACACAGAGCTGTTAACAGCAATGCATCTTACTGATAAACTATTTGTGTCTGGCTGTATGTGGCCCATTATAATGCTTAGACAATCCAAAGTAACTTTCTTTGTTTGTTTTGCAGCATCAGCCTCTAATGTTGTTCCAACAGTGTGTAATGGGCGAGAGGTGGTGGACTCCACAACATCCTCCTTGTGAAGATTAGCTGAGTTCCTTTGCCAAGCATTGTAAACAGATTTATATAACCACTAGTCATAAATCAGGTGTCTCAGATATTACAGAGGTCACACAGACGATCGTCCTGACTTTGTTGTCCTCAAAGTGCTGTGATTACAATGTCCCGATTAATTTATTTTGTTCTTTGGCTTGTAGCGATTTTAAAATGAGATGCTGATCAATTCTTATATATCCCTTGTTTTTATTGAAGATTCTACTTGCAACAATGGAGTAAATGATAGTAAATCTGTTAAATGTAATATATACAAGACGTTTTTAATGTAGATTTTGGTGAACCAGTTTGTGCTCTCTTGTAATTTATGTAAATAAAATGTGTTTTCTATTAATATTAAAATGGCTCATGGACTGACACTTTTTTACTCACTATCAAAAGATGATTTTCTCAGTCGGGATTTTTTGTCAAATTTCAAAAGTGGAACTGGCACTCCTTTTATTAGGTCAGAAATTTATACCTGGAACAAGTTGCACATGTCAGAAGACTAAGATGTTCAAAAGCCCTAAGTGGACATGTATCCTAGATTAATTCAATGTACTTTATTTTTTCTGTGACAACCAACATTTTTGGTTACTTCTCTGGGGCTTCATTTATTATAATAAGGATGGTTTTCCCATTAAAGTGTGCTGATTTCTTGATATCTCCTGGAAACAACCACATTTTTGTCAACACATGAAACAATAAATAAGTTGTTTGCATGTAAGTCATTTCAGGTCTTCTGTAAGCATTTTTAACGTTTGTTACATCTCTCCTCCTCTCTGTATTCAGTCATAAAATGGTATGTTAGTGGCAAGGTAAAAATGGCAGTCTGTTTATCGTTGTATTTATTGGAGTGCTCAAAATGTCCACATTGTTGTTATTAGAATGTCATACATTTAGGAGGTGGTAGTGGGTCTTAAGTTAAGACAGCTTAGTGATCAGGAGTGCCTAAACTTTAAAGCCCACAACCCCTAAATAACAGTTCTCACAATTCCCCCTTTAAAGACCACTTTATTTTCAAATCTATGTCATCAACCTGATGTCTTTCCAGTATGATGGTGTTCATATAACTATATTGAATGGAGTAAGCCTGCTTCTTTGTGAATGTTCCTTGTTTAGGTTTTAGCATCTGATGAAGCAGATAAAAAAAAAAACCCACAAAAGATAAAGCTCCATGAGCAGTGTTGTCAGTCTCAATTTTCATTGTGACTAAGCAACTCCAGACACAGGAAGCAATAGGTTGTGAATTAACACAACATTTCTTAAATACTAATATAGGCTTGTGTCCCAAATGTCAGCGGGTTTTGTTTTTAGTGTTGCAGCAGTTAGCAATTTTAAACTACCAAAAGTTTAGCAACATCAGCCAGGGCAGCATTACACCATGGAGAAACCAGTACACAGTGGGATGTGAGTGCGATTGTTTTTCTTGTTGACACAGAAACACCAAAGGAAGAGTTTCTGAAAATGTTGCCACTGGCATGAGTTTTTGAAAATGTACATTTTTTTTGGCTTCTAAAACTGCGTGGAAGGCTGAAACACACAAAAAGTTGCATTTTCCAGAACTTTAATGTTGACATGGCTGTATTTTTCTCCTACACTATAAAAGAATCATCAATTGTACACAAAAAAATCTGGCAGCTTTGGTTGCCACTGTAGTACTGTAGAAAACATAGAAATAGTCAACACATTAAAATACATTTTTTGTAACTTTTCAGTTCAAAACTGTTTTAGAGTGACGACCTGTAAAGACATCATCATAACGTAGATATCTATGGTTAAAATAAGACCTCTAATGTACAGTAAACTGGTGTGTATGTTAGTTTTACAAAAAACTTGGCAGCTGTGGTTGACAGTGCAATGCTGTAAAAAACATGGAAAATGTAGAACACATCTCAGAGCTTTTGCAGTATTGATTTTTTTCATAATAAACAGCACATAATAAACAATAACAGTATTGTCACCTTTGCTATATGGTATTTTTTCAGTTAGATTGTGTTTTTCCCCAACTAATGACTGTAAAAATAAGTTCAATTCTATTTTATTTATTTTTTTACAATTATTTGCTGTATTAGATACAGCAATATGCTGGTTTTGACTTAACAGGCTTTTGTCATTTGACAGTATTTCACCTTATTTTTGACATGCTTTATTACAGATTAGTTGAACATGCAGTAATAGTAGTTTATGCTGGATTTATATAAAAAGATCAAACAAAGCACTTCTTGATAAATTG
Organism: Scarus forsteni; assembly: GCA_036419115.1. NCBI lineage: Eukaryota > Metazoa > Chordata > Actinopteri > Labriformes > Labridae > Scarus > Scarus forsteni. Next base: position 29,291,565 of record JAZDUH010000152.1, read on the forward strand.
TTTCAGTTCAAACGTTTTGGGTTCACTTTTGTAACTTTATGAATTTAAGGAAAAAACACAATCCCCAATATTCTCTACTCCTCACATTTATTTATTTATTTTTTGATTTTATTGACAATGTTTGTAAAACATAATACTTGGGATCATTTATGATATTGCCTTTTTTGTCCTTTTTTCATTGGAAGACACCTTTTCACCCACTGTCACTCACTTTGGTGAAGATAGCAAATATGAGGTGGTTATTACCTAAGCTTGTGAGCACTGAGACACATACACTGTAGTTGTCGTAGCCAGACATCCATCATGTATGCAGCATTGTCTTCTGTTGATAACAAAATGCCTATTAACACAAATTTTAGAGAATACACATCATGCATTTCTAGCTCATTTGTAAGGGTAATGCCTTGCTCAAGAACACCATGAGTAGTCAGGGACTAAACCATCAACCCTGTGAATAATTAACCTCCTGCTGCACCATCTGAGCCAAAACTTGTGAAATCTGTGGATGAAGGGCAATCAGTTCCCTCTACCACCTAAAATATGCAGTGATGTCAGAGCAAATTGAATCTGAACTTGCTTGGAAATCTGAGATGTCTAATATTTATCAGCTTCAGTCTACACCATCTGCCAAGACCAAACAGTCTCCACATGAATATTACTAGCCCAAATATCGTCATCTGCTGATATGGGAAGAAAATCCACTAAAGCTGTCCTCTGATACACACAGAAGCCTGCACCCTTGTGAATAGAAGGAAAGGCAGAGGCAGAGAGTACGTGTGATTTAACACTGCCCTCTTGTGTCCAAACTGTTTGACGAAGGCCTGGGAACAGTGGATGGAGTACGTTTATGCAAGGGAAGAGGGCAGACAACAAAATCACTGTATTATTTTGTAAGTCCACTTACTGATCCGTATTAAAGAACTATGAATATATAAACCTGGTTAGTAAAATGGTACAGAGTATTTCTTTCAGCAGCACATCTTTGCAGTTATTGTAAGAATTAAAGTGATGACCTGAGTGTAAAGGCTAAACAGAGAGCTCCACAACATTACATAAACTGCTTCATTGTATCAAGATAATACTTGTTAATAGATACATATTTGCATGGAAACATACAAACAAACATTCATATTATTTAGAAAGGATAAAATATGGCCAGGCCAGAGGGCTTTATGAAATGATTACCTGGTAATTCGGTGCAGTCACAATGGAATTAAAGCAACTTCTTCAGCCAAATCCACTTCAGAACAAGTAGTATGTCCAATTTTCTGTGAAAAAGAACACTCTCCTACAAACAAACAGAATTAAACCAGTGGAACTTGATAACCAGTGAATACCATGTCACTTGCATCAAAACATTTATTGACTGACTTGAATTCTGTTTTTCTTTTTTTTTTTTTTTTGGATTATTAGATTATTAGTTTTGCTCCTGAATTTAAATGTGGATGCCACAGCAGATAGTGCAGGTGCCTACAGCAAGAAGATTGCTGGTTCATACCAGTCGATCTCTGTGAAGCCTGGGTTTTCACTGGACGCTGCTTCTCACAGAACAAAGAACCTGCTTGTTAGGTTAATTGGTGACTATAGATGCTCTTAGGTGTGGGTGAGTGTGTGGATGATTGTCTGTCTCTCTCTATGACCCTGTGGTTAGCTGTGACTAGAAAAAATGTAGACTATAGTTAATGGATGAATGTTGATGAAGTTATTTTTTGACTGTTACTTACTGTATTTCTCCACTTAAGTACAGTTGGCCCCCAGGCAATGAGGAAAACTTTATTGTGGTTCTTTTAGCTTAGCAAGGCTGTCCATAAGGCGGGATGAAGAGGAAAGCTTTATGAAGCCCGGCTTCAAAGGGAAGCAATAATGGCTCAAATGGTCCAACCAAAATCAGAAGGTAAAATCAAATTTAACTTTTAAAGGGACTGTGAGGTGATTCTAAGTAATTACAAAAAAGTCTCACTTTTAGATATACGCCTGATCGTTAAACACACTTTAAGATGAGTTTTATAGCATCAAAATGGATGAATATCTATCTGATGAAGATGTTGTGGAGAGAACTTTGAACTCTGATGGGTGTCCTTACGGTTTTCAAGCCAGATTTTCCAGATGAGGAGCTCGCCGAAAGGAGGGGCCTTGAGGAGGCAGCTTCTCCAGAGTACTGCTTGAGCCGCGAGGCGTCGTTCTTCTTCTTCAGTTCAGAGGTGGCACAGTTACAAAAACATGTCTGGGCGGCCCAGACTATAATGGAGGAGTATGAACCCGGCCGGACCATGATGAAATATTGGTCAAACTAATGAGTTTTTGATTAAATTAATGCAGTTTTAGGAAGCGCTTTACTGCATTTATCACAACAAACACACGCTTTGGCTTGGGTCACGTCTTGGTGCGTTCCAGTTGTAGTCAGAAGTCAGAATTTCTGAGTCCCAAGTAGGAAACGGCAACTGGAACGTCCCTCGAAGTCAGAATTTCCTCCTGGGAACTCAGCAAAACCTCGTCAGCCCAAGTTGACAATTAAAGATGGATGCCCCCAGTGTGAACAGTTACTTAGCTCCTGTGACAATCCATTTATTTACACTTCTGACTGGGGACTTCAACTGGAACGCTGATAAGTCGGACATGATGTCACTCGCAGAGGTTACTGGAATGCAGCATTACGACAGTCGTGCTCATGGGTAGCAGAATCTTTATGTCTTTGGAAATAGATTCTCCTCATAGCACCTTTAAATTCGCTTGAAAAAAGAAAGGGCTCTCATTGTATGCATGAGTGAAAGTTGCTTTTTAGAGGCATGTCGCCGGAAATATTCTCCTCATAGCACCTTTAACCAAAATCATCACATTTCCAAATAGACAAAATACACGAGGGAACATCAGCAAAACGGGGCCTGCTTCAAAAGGTAAACCTTTTTTCCCTAAAAAAAAAGTAGCTGTTAATCTTCATTATTTTTTGTGAGCTCATGCTACTTTACCATTTGGCCCTTGGTGTTGGACCATGTTTACCCATTTGAGGAACAAATGGCAGCAAATAAAGAATGAATAAAAAAGGGGAACCAGTTAGAGAAAAGGATTCCAACAATAGAGCCAGGATAAAGAGGTGAATACAGGCCAAAGGTGTTTCCAGTCCGGGTCATGAGTTTTACATAATTAAATCACACCTGTAAGAGCCCCTACTTATTCTTTCATTTTCTGTGCAGCTCTTCCAATCTCTAGTTCAAAAGGAACCGTTTTTACACCTATAAGCAGATGAGTATCAACTGAGGACACATGAACGTGATTGTAACCATCTGAAGTCAGCTAGATGGCGGTGTGACCGCATACTGGCTCTGCAGCTCTCACTCCTCCCCCGGCTGCTGCAAAGGGAAAACCAGGATACAGTGAAGCTCCTCCTCTTCCTTTGCCTGTAAAGTAATTGTAAACTTCCCGAAAAGCAGCTGCTTTCCTTCAGCCAGTGACAGCTTCTTCAGCTGCGGGGAAACACTGCCCAAGAAACCGCCTGACTGTGTCCTGTCTGCTCCTGTCCGCCTCTCTGCTGCCGTCATACTCGACATTTAGTCTTAAGGTAAGTTCGCACTTCGCAGCAAAGAGGATTCAGTCTGATATCCAGAAGGGTGGAGGCTATTCAGCCATGTTCCACAGGCCATAAAAGCTTTTGTTATATAAAATTGGATTTCTTTAGTTACTACTGCTGCTAAACGGTTATTACTCTGTAAATACATGCACGGGGCTGGCACTGCTTTATCCTGATACAGCCTCTGAGGGGTGTGAGGGTGGGCTGGCCAGTGCTGAGGCATGTCTGAGCTTGTCCAGGCACAGTGCCCACTGCCCACTGCCAAGATCACTACATGACTAGTCTTTGTGCAGGAACCAGTCAGGATCATGCCACCAAAGAGAAGAGCTGCTGCTGCTGCCAAGGCTGGTGGCAAGAAGGCTAAAGAAGAAGCCCCCAAACCCAAAGATGCCTTCACCACAGCAAAGGAGGCCCTTCTGGCTGCGGGGCCACAGGTCAAAGGGAAAAGAAAAGTGGACGATAACTGTCCGCTGTCCGGATCTGGAGAGGTAAGGATAAAGATGATGAAAGGAGAATGTAAAGAGCAATAATGAAACATGCTTGCATGAAGGACTGAGGGTGGTGTATGAATTAAATAAGTTAATATGAATTAGACTTTGCAGGAGATCTTGAAACTTGAAATCACTATTTCGTTGACTTACCCTTACTCTGCTTTTAAGTTTTGACAGCATATAAATACTGAAAGTATTGATATGCTTTTCACAAGCACATTTAAAGAGCTGTATTTTTAAATTGATTAAATACATTTTGAAGACTTCCATGCAATTATATTGTGAAAATAGTGGAGTTTCAGTGTTCATGTAGACAAGCCTTTCTGTGCCCAAACTTCATAATGGTAAAATGGATTTGAGTTTGCACAGAAAACTACAGGGCTTGAACCTGCAGCCTTCCAATAACTCACCTAGTGCAGACTGTGCCCCATAGTGCACATTTCATTAACTTACAAGCATGCACTTTAATTATAATGTCAAGTTCAGTTTAGTTCTGATATACATTTTAACAAAGTTTTTGAAAGAAAAAAAATCTTTGAGAGGAACAAAATGTAATCTGGATTTTGTAAAAGAAAAATCAGGGAATTATTTTATATCATATCACCCAGCCCATTTTCATGACATTAGTTTGATATCTTTACTGGATGCGTTGATATTTAGACTGATTTTAGCTGATACTGATTCACCTGCAAGGTGCCCAATACAAAGACCAGAGGTTGGCAACAGGGGGCAACATGCAGCCGTCCTACCCCCTGTATGTGGCCCCCAGGCAATTTATTGTTTTAACCGTTTCATGTACTTTCAGAAATTTGACAAATTGACCACAAAAACACTGAAAGTAGCAATAGTTAGAAGAGAACAAAGCTATAATTGGTTTTAACTGTTTCCTTAGAAGAACATTTTTTGCATAAAGGTATACATTTTTCAAAATAAAAACAAAAACAGTGAACATATATATTTTTTCTTACCATGTTTAAGTTACAATGCAGTTCTTTAGCACTGAGCATAAAGTTAATGTGGCCTTCTTGGTGACTGAGGTTGCCCATCCCTGATAGAAAATATTGTAGACAACTCAGGTTGAAGCCTCTCAAGTACAATTTACTGTCATTTTTTCTATGAAAATAATCAGGGTATACTAAATTGATAGTTAGAAACATGTTTTGTGATATTCTCCTGTTTTAGATGCATCAACTGTTGTGACAAGTCTCATGTTAGAAACAAAGCCTTTTTATCTTTTCTCTAAACACTATCAGCAGTTTTGTGTTGTAGATATTATCAAGTTTCATTACATTATCTATCTACAGTTCCTAATAAAAACTAGTGTTGATTCAGAACTCTGTATCAAAAGTATCACATAACTTCAAGTTACTTTTTCCTCTTTAAAAATGGACATTTAAAGGTTTAAACAAGAAGGCTTACAAGTCATGGCACTGTTCTATGCATCTTTTGTAGACCCAAACTCATAATAAAGATTCTGCTTTGAGCTGCTAAAGGTACAGATTTGTCTTTCCCTCTCATCCCCCACTAAAGCAAAAAGAGCCCACTGGTTTCTGACCATACAGGCAAACATGTCAGCCCACCCAAGACAAAAAGTAACCCTTCAAAAAGCATTTAATTGAGAAATGTTATATATTTTTGCATTTGATATTAATTTAAATTTGCATTATTTTTCCTAATTACTCAGTAATGATTACAATAACAACTGTCAAGTAATATTATTATGTTTAATTAAGTAGTAAATAGTAATTTCTAATAATTAACTAGTAACTGCTTAACACTGCCCACTGAAAATAAACTCATACATTTGCACTGAAACTATTGTGACTAAAGAATATTGAGTAAAACACTTAAAACAAGCTTTATGTTAAAGGAGCATCTGCAGAACGTCGATAATAAACTGTTGACAAGTACTGTCAAAAGAGCAGAAAGACAAAAAAAAAAAAAAAAACTAAGGAATGAAGCAGTGCAGGACAACTCCACCCAGAACTCCACCCAGTACCTGTACCAGACAAGTACACAAAGTATTTATGGGAAGCACACGAAGTCGCTCCTGTGCCACATTTGAATAATTACTCATGCAGTAACAGTCCATTTGTTTTGGTTAAGAAATACAACAGTCTGTCATTTTGATCACTGGCAAGCAGGAAATGTAGTTTTCAATATAGACATGTACTAATTAATACAAAGAAGTACTTGAGAGTAAAGTTTAGATCTGTGTATTATACAAAGCAGCCAAAGTAAAACCAAGAATCATGCAAATCTGAAATACTATGCACATTAATATGACATATAAGCAGCACATTGAGAACTTGTTGACAGTCAAATCTGCTCAGCTGTGCACCAATGAAATTATGTCCCTTTATTGCCTTTACATGTAATTAAACTCTTAATTAAAAAACGCTGTGAAGTGTGGTGCCCTGAGGCAATCCGGTCAAAGTGCTTGAAATTGCACAAAAAACATCCTCTCAGGATAAAAATGTAACACAAAAGGTTTCAGAAAATTCAATAAAAAGTACGAATATCTGCTTTGGTATTTTGATAAAATCTCAGCAAACTTAATGTGGTACATGTGAATATTCTCAGAAAGAGGGAGCTTTAGAATCACATCACTTTGTTTTATGAAGCTGCAGGGCAAGTCAAAGAACACCAGCAAGAAAAGAAGAGTATGCCTGCAAGCTTACTTAATGCAACATAAAGTTTATTAATCACAATATTTTGTTTGTAGATCTTAGTCTGGGTAGCCTATAGCTATAATGAATACACTTTTTTTGTGACATGGGTAAGTCTGATAGCATACTTTTCTTCTCTTTCATAATTTGATATTCAGTCAGTATTTTTGGCTGACATGTCAGCTGTAAATATAGGCAGAACATTTCATATTTGCCTAAACCAATAACTCTTTCTAAGCTATGATCTGCTGATCTTGATGTAAAGCACAAACTATAGTACATGTGCATACCTACATTGGTGCTCAAATCCCTGATAAATGTAAAGAGTAATCAATGTGTTGTCTTTGTTGTCTCCAACAGGTGCATGAGGACTATGATTGTATGCTCAATCAGACCAACATTGGACACAACAATAACAAGTTCTATGTCATTCAAGTCATTAAATCTGGCAACACATACTATTCATGGAACAGGTGGGGTAGAGTGGTGAGTACCTCTATTTAAGCTTCCAATTAATGTTTATTTTCTATTCTTACACATTATCCTGAAGGGTTTGATTGTTTACATCATGTCACGTAAGTAAGGATTTGTTTAAAGATGAATAAGAATATGAAAAATTGCAGCTCTGTGGATAATCAGATGTAGATCTTTTATCCTATGGTCTGAGGGGGCGGGAAGGCTATGACATTGAACACTTTGCTGAGCTGCTGCCAAAACAATGTCTGATGGGAGGGAGGAGGAGTAGCAGGCAGCTGAGTGGACTTTCAAAGCAGTGATGGCTTTTGCTTTTGATGAGGACATATGTAGGTGGAGGCGATATAGCCATCACATGATAAACCCTAGGAAATAAAAACCAGAGCATTTTCAGAGCCATTTTCTTTAAAGAGGTATTGAGCATTTTGTCTATAAACTAAGATTTTATTCAAAGGTCTGATTTATAATTAAGAGCAAAGAAAAATGAATTTGCAGCACATGGGATCTTTAAAACACTTTTAACTGATCTTGAACATTTTCTTAAATTCAATGAAAGTTGTGTCGAAACAGCATGTCTACCATGAATGTCAATAAGGATAAAAGCAGCAGAAAAAAAAATACATTTAATTGAAATGATGAATATGTTTAAAAGATAATGACAAATCGGGGTAAACTATTTAAAATATATTTAGACATAACATTTACTTTATTAATGATGTTAGAAAGTTGTTAGTAGTGGAAAAAATGTTGATAAATGATCAAAACATATCTTCAGGTCATGGTGTGTTGGTATTTATATCATGTATTTCTTTGATAAAGCAGTCAAACACATACATCTTAAAAAAAATTCTGTCATTAAATATAACTTGCATATAACGTGTGAATGTTTTAGTTTGTTATGTAATGCATCCCTGATTTCCAAATCTGTCATCTGATTTTAGGGGGAAGGTGGACAAAACAAACTTAACTCCTTCAGTAAAGTCCAGGATGCAGTGAAGGACTTTGAAAAGAAGTTTAAGGATAAGACAAAGAACAACTGGAGTGACAAGGATCAATTTGTGTCTCACCCTGGGAAGTACACCCTGATTGAAGTGGATGGGGAGGAGGATGCTGAGGTCAAGGTAAATGTTCAACCATCACTCTAAAAAGTTCAGTTAACGAGGAAACTTTGACACTTCTTACATTGCGTGTTTTATAAGCCATTAGAATCTCCAACAGAGAAACTGTTTTATTAAAGGGAAAGTTTTGTTTTTTTTAAATGGGGGTAGCTTTCGGTGGCTCCTTGTACTGCTATGAACAATGATCCTTTAATGGCACTCATATTTACTAGTGCCATAGGCCTCTAGCAACCCCACTGCAAAAAAACTTAGCTGACCCTTTATGTTTATGAACAAGACATTGTAATTCTTAATAGCCTCAGTAAAACTGCACTTGCTGTATTTCTTGATGTTGCAGGTTGACAGTGTAGATGGACCGACTGTGAAAGGCAACAAAATAATCCAGCCCTGTAAACTTAACGATGCCACACAGAGCCTTGTTGAGCTTATTTTTAGCAATGACATGTTCAAGGAGGCGATGGAGTGCATGAACTTAGGTGGGTGTGTCTTACTTTTCCTACCTTTCAGTGCAAACAGGTTCTTGCAGTTTGCATGAAGCTCAGTGTATTTGAATACATCTTACATAACAATCAAAACTTAGCTGTTAATATAATAGTAGGGCTGAGCAAAGGGCAAACGAATGGGAACATTATTTTTATTTTGTTTATGTTTTGTATCACTGATTCTTTGTTTCATTGTTTTTCAATTTTGTTCGGTTTTCTTTTAATGCACAGTCTTTACAGTGTTGGTAGGAGGGGCATGTTGGAACTGTTACCCATGAAATTAGTTAAATGACGTGTAAAACTTTTATGAATTTTGTTTGAATGGCTACCAAATCTGCTGTTATTCATCATCTGAAGTAAAGAAAAGTTTTTGCAAGATTTGGTATCACCACAGTTTCAACAGAACAAAACTGAAGACCAAGAGCTATTTAAATTACATTTGATTATCAGTCTGGTTTAGAGTTGTAGTAGTGGTGGAGATCAGAGTGAAAAGAACGTGACTGGTGAATGATTAATCTTTCCCTTAAGCAAAGGGTGAAGTCTGAAGTATCACACAGCAGAACCTCTGATAATATTTGATTAGTCTCTTAAACAAGGTCAGCGTTATCACAGATTTCTCTGACACTTAAAAGTAATCTAATCATTTAAATTAAACATAGGCCATACACTGTTTGAGTGCTCAGTTTTTAGTACAAACTGTCATATACTATTTTGCCAGGTTGTGATTTGTGCTTTTGCATGTGTTTCATAGACATCAAGAAGATGCCACTGGGTAAGCTCAGTAAGCTGCAGATTGCAAAGGGCTTTGAAGTGTTGGAGGAGATTGAAGCAGCAATGAGCCGAAAAAGCAGAAACAGCGTTTTGGAAGAACTTTCATCAAAGTTCTATACTACAATCCCCCATAACTTTGGTCGCATGAGACCCCCAACCATCGATGACAAAGAGACTGTGGATCAGAAAAAAGAGATGCTTATGGTGAATGTTGTGTTAATACGTACGCTGTATAATCTGTTAACCTATGCATTCACTTGTTTTTGACTCTACTTTAATATGCTCTGCAAAGGTGCTTGCAGATATAGAGCTGGCCCAGACTCTGAAGTCAGAGACTGAAAAAGCTCAGGACGAAACAATGGAGACAGTTCCTCACCCTGTGGACCAGGACTACAACTCGCTTAAATGTGAGCTCACTCTGATGGAGAAGGGCACGGAAATATTCAAGGTACTGATCTCAGTTCATTCTTTTTCTTGTTGTCCACTGTAACAATACTGATAACCCTTTTTGTATTTACAGATTATAGAAAAGTACATGAAAGCCACTTCAGAAAATGGCTATTACAAACCAAAGATTATCAATGTTTGGGAGGTAGATCGAGAGAAAGAGGTAAGACCGTCTGTCAGATTCAAAAGTGGCGATCTTCGCTTCAGAGGCCCTGTGACCTTACACATGTCTTGTACGATGCAGGGGGAGAGGTTCAGCCAGCACAGCGATCTGGACAACCGCCGTCTGCTGTGGCACGGCACAAACATAGCCGTGGTGGCTGCAATCCTGAAGAGCGGTCTGAGGATTATGCCGCATTCAGGAGGCAGAGTTGGACGCGGTATCTATTTTGCATCTGAAAACAGCAAGTCTGCCGGTTATGGTGAGTCAATCTAAAAGGCAAGAGGAAAATAACATCATGTTAGCTTTACTTCCAATGACAGCAGTTGTGGACTAATTTTTATTTATTTGAATTTTTTTAAGTGCGCTGCTCTAAGAATACTGGCGTAATGTTCTTGAGCGAAGTGGCCCTAGGAAATGAATCGACCATCACCATAGACAACTGCTCTCTGAAAAAGGCTCCTGCTGGCTACGACTGCGTGGTGGCTAGAGGACGAGTGGAACCAGGTAAAAAAGAAAAGCAAATTTAACTTGTGGGAAAATGTCCAGAAAGCTAAAAATGACACTGATGTATTATATGAGCTGTATTTAATCAAAACCTCTTTTTTCTTGCCGTGGTGGGTGTATCTCAGTAGAATTCAGTGTTTTCCAATATCCTGTGTTTTTTTAGTATATTTTGATTCCCTTTTCAGGACCATAAACTTTCATCTTCATACCTTGTAATAGTACGATGGCTTTTTTTTTCTTGGCAATTTTGGCAGTTTTCCTGTGAATTGAAATCCTTATTGGAAAAAGTACTGTTGTTATCTTGGGATAACAAATGTAAACTCTATTAATCTATAATAATGAATGCATGACTTTTAAGGCTTCTATATTTTTAAATACATTAATTTTATGATAAAAACTTAATATTATTTGTCATGTTTTGTTTATTGTTTGAGCCTCTATTATACCTTTTGTATTGATTCTTAATTATTGTACATTATATCTGTCTCACACAATAGTTAAACACGTGCCAAATACACACATTCGAACACAACCTTCTAATATATCAGTGTTGGCATGTTTTGTTTCAGTAGGTTTGATGGTTCCACGTGTTTTTCCCATGGTGATGTGCATTTTTGTTCACGGTTGTTGTTGGAGATAAGGTCAATATGTCATTTAACTTGACTGTGAAGTGCATTTTTGGTAGGCCTTACAAGGCCAGTATTTCTCTGTATAATCAAAATGATAAAACTAAGACCATTATGTCCAAAAATGGTCACATAAAAAGCAAAAACAACATGGATAATGGATTATTGTATAAATGGGTTTGTGTAGAACGTTAAAAAGCTGTCCAAAAAGTACTAATAATCATTATATACCTGTTATATTTAGGTCTTTTTTAAAATAAGACAGGCTTCATATTCTCAGCTTTCACTTTTTTCCATTAGATCACATTTACATTATCAGAGAACCCTGGGGTAAAAAATGCAGTTCTCCAGGTGACCAATGGGGAATTTAAAAAGGGACTTAAAGCAGACACAAACAACATACATAACAGCTCTGACATCAGACTATTTTAAGTATGTTTGTACAGGAAATTATCATTTAGTTTTTATCATTTCCCACATAAAAATATTTTAGGAATAATAGTGTAGCACTTTTCTGGTGCATCCAGTTTTTGTTCTAAGGAACTTTATTCAGTATTGTCTTGTCTTTTTGTTTAAGCTCTCTGCAATGAAATTACTCCTAGTATATGTAATGTGCAAGTGTGCATATATACTACAAGTCAAGGCTCTGGGTACACCTGATTTAATGTTTTTCTTTATTCTTTTTTATTTCCTACATTGTAGATTAATACTGAAGTGACCAAACTAGGAAGGAACACATAATGGAATTATGTGGTAAACAAAGAGTGTTCAACAAACAAGAACATGTTTTGTATTTTAAATTCTTCCAAGTAGCCATCTGTTGCTTTGATGACAGCTTTGCACTCTTTACATTCTCTCTAAGCTTCATGGGCAGCCACCCAGAATGGTTTTCTGACAGTCTTGTTGGAGTTCCCAGAGGTGCTGAGCACTTGTTTTGCCTTCACTCTGTAGTCCAACTCATCCCAAACCATCTCAAATGGGTTTAGATCAGGTTCAAGCCCAGCTCCAGCTGTCACATGGTGACGTGTCCTTGGGCAAGACACTTAAACCCAAGTGCTGCATCAGTGGCATGTGTGAAAGGGCATGAAAGTGTTGGATGATACTGATGGAGTATGAATGGGTAGATGTGATCTGCTGCATGAAGCTACTTTAAGTAGTCAAAGAGACTAGAAGAGTGTTATTTAAACCGAAGTCTGTTTACCATCTGACACATCACTCCATCACCCTCTCTGCTGGTCATTATAGCTCTAACAGGGTTTTGAGGTCAGTGCACACCATTTGAGGTCATTATCCTGTTAAAAACAAATGATGGTCCCACAAAGCACATAGCAGACTGGATGGCATGTAGCTACAAAAGGCTGTGGTAGTCATGCTTGTTAAGTGGGCCTTGGATTTTCAATAAATCACCTGCAAAGTCCCTACAACATCACACCTCTCTGTTTCACCTTAGGAACCACAGTCGTAGAAACAGTTTGCTCACCTTTTCTGTAAGGTGGGTAAAACTAAAATTTTAAATGTGGAGTCATCAGACAAAAGGACAGATTTCCACTGGTCTAATGTACAATCTTTTTGTTGCTTAGTCCAATTGTCTTCTTCTTGTTCTTCCTCAAAAGTGGCTCAAAAGTCTCCTCTCAATAGTTGATGGTGAGATGTCTCTGCAACTTGAGCTCTGTGGAGCATTTTATGTGGGCTCTACTCTGAGGTGCTTGTTAATTTACGGTTTCTGAGGCTAGTTACCCTGATGAACTTATTCTCTGCATCAGAGGTTTCTTTACTGGGGTGGTCCTCCTGCACAGCTGTCATCTGAAACATATTGTGGTTTGTTTGACACTTTTTGTTTACTACATAATTCCATATATGTTCCTTCATACGTTGGATATCTTCAGTATTAATCTACAATGTAGGAAAATGAAAATGAATAAAGGAAAAAAGATGGAATGAGAAGGCGTGTCCAACTTCTGACCGATACTATATATGCATGAACACACCATTTCTTGATGATAGTGCTGTGTATCACAAATTTGCTTGTTTTCATTTTTATGATTTTTTTCTGTCTTTTCTTAGATCCTTCCAAGGATACCTTCATCACCCTGCAGGGTAATAAAATTGCTGTGCCTCAGGGAAAGCCCATAGACCAGCCACAGTTCAAGGACAGCAACTTCTACAACAGTGAATATCTCATCTACAAGGAGAGCCAGTGCCGCCTTCGCTACCTGCTTGAGCTCCAGATGCGCTAAATCCATTTATCCGTAACTATGGGCTTCCATTAAAGCTTACCTATGCTCATGTTAATCAGTCTTTATTATTACATTAGGAAGGTGTTAATCATGCATAAATAACCATACTTCGCTGTGCCTTATACTTTAAACACTGTAAAACTGGCCTGCCTTTGACAGACTGCACTTTAGTTAACACTAAGACAAACTGTCTCCTCTTATTTGAAATTCTATTTCCTTTTCTTGGTTTGAAGGCTTTCTAGCTGTCACTTCAGCTTGATTTTAAAATATCTGAAGTGCTTCTGAATAATTGCACTTTTTAATTGTGTGTGTTTAATTTGCTGCTGTACTGTGAGTTTGCACCTTTTAGATACTATGCTTTTTTATCGTGTGGCAGTTCTTACAGAATTTTCTCTTTTTAAAGAAGAACCACAGAGAGGAGTGTTCCTGCATGCTTTTTCTTAACATGCCGTAAGGTCAAGCAGAATTATAACAAGCACTCTATGCATAGACATCAACCCAGACAGAACATTAAAGTGCAATTCATGTCCGATGCTGAAGCATTGATAAAAAAAAGTCTGATTTTTGATATGTTATTTGTTGACCTGTTAAAGAAAGTTTAAGAATGTTCAGTAAAAAATAAAGTTTCATGGACACCATCAATGGCCTGTGCAATGACTTGCCCAGCTGCTTTAACAAATGTCACCATGTGGTGTCAGTAATGAGCAACATTTGTTATGTCATTGAACTCAGCATTTATGCACTAAAATTATACTTGAATCACTCATAAGTTAATAAAATCAAGTGCCCTACAGCTTGTTCCAGTGTGTATTTTATTTCTAACCTAACAAGACTACTGATTTATATGAATGTTGGAGTTTATCCTTTATTACAAGTTATGTGGTCACTGTTAAATATCTCTGGCAAGATAATGTCGTTAGTGGTGTATCAAACATGCAAACTTAAGATGTTTAAAGATGTGACATATTTAGGTCTTGTTGCTAATTGACAAGATATTTAGTGAAATGAAAACCTATTAAAAGGCCTTTATCATCTGCTACCTGAAACCACTTAAGTAGTCAGAAGCTCCAAAAGTCTCATTGTTTATAAAAACTCCAATTTAGTCTTTCGTCATGAAATGTTGTAAAAGTGTTGTTTTTAAAGGGTGTCCATTTTTTGGTAAAACTTTCTTGTTGGTGTTTCTGATTAGCACTTTAAAATGCATACTGCTAAATTTTCTCTACAGAACTGGATAGTTTTCTGACAGCTTTTATGTAAAAGGGTGTATCCCTCTGCTTGCTGCAACAAGAATCACTATGTTGTCATTCATAGGATTGCCATTGTTTTTTATTTTGTAATTGATTAAGTAACACAGAAATACAAACAGATTGCACATGAAAATATCTTAAAAGAAAGCAATTGTGGGAGGGGTGGAAGCATGCAAATTGTTTATATAAAGCACACCATAGAGACACAGAAGGAAAACACAGAGTTGACCAAAACTACATTGCAGTTCCTGAAGTCACCACCACATTCTACAGTGGAAGTATCTTAAAATGAAATATCAGGTGAGCTACATATACTATGTCATACAGTATGCTGACATGGATTGGTCTGTGATGAGTGTGACGAACTGAATGATCATCCAATCACAAGCTGCTATTGTTTTTGAAGGTTCTGCCCGTAAGAACATTTTCGAAGGACTCTTTCCAGATGGATTAGTGGAATATTTCCAATATACTGTCCAGCTGGCGTGTCAGGTTAATGACTAACATTCTCTGAAAATGTAATCAAAATCAGAACATAATTTCATGTAATCTTGAAGACCAGCAGACAAAAATTGAACATAATATCCTTACAAAGGTATTTACAGTTAATGCTGATATGGGAAAAACAGATACTTTTTAATAAAGTTAAAAGTTGTTTTGTTTGTACAGACCACTGATGTCAATAAGTCCTTGGAAAACACTCTGTAAGGAAATAGTATTTTCTGTCATTCCTTTTTATTTAAAGGTCACACGTACTCCTTTTTTAGCATATAAACATTTGTCCTCACTGTTATTAAAAACTTTCTAATTTTTTTCTGAATTGCTTCTTAGATATTGGATTTTAACATGTTAATCATATTGTATATACCTGCTCAGAACAGACTGTTGTGGAAGTTCCCATGAGCTGTTTTTGGTCATACCTCTTTAAAGAAGTGAATGTGGCTTTGGCTTTCCAGTGCTGTGCTTAAATGTTTACTCTGAATGTACATTTGTTGGCATATTCCTTCTGCTGGAGCCACTTGAAGGCTGAACTAACATCTGGTTTAGGGAGTGTCTTGTATCTGGAAGAGGTAACAAATCCCAAAGTGACATTTTAACCCATTCTTTCAGAGGGGATGGAAAGGGATTCCTCTGGAGGTGAGTTAAACAGGCCATAGATACATTATTTGTACGTGAACTATTAAGATATTGTGTTAAGTGACATTTAAGAAGCAATGAAACTGTCATCGAATCACAAACCTGCTACAGTATCTCAGCTTTTTTGGTTCTCTCTCTCTCGCTCATTCTCACTCTCTCTCTCTCTCTCTTTGGAACAAATGAAAGTTCTTTTACAATAAGAACAATACATTGCCAATTTTTTCAGTAGAAGAACTTTTTTAATTTCCTGAAAAATAGCAATATGGAGAAAGCCTGTATACTGATGACAATATTGCCATATATTGTTATAAAAGTGAAAGCAAAGGCAGTTCTTCCACGCTTTGTGTAATTTAGGCAGTGTATTATCTGTCATGGTCAACGGTTTGACTTAGGATCATTCATTCTCAACTGACCAGATGGACCATTCAATATATTTCACTGGTCCATCTAGGAAAGAGTCCATTGAAAGTGTTTAGGAGATATAAACATATCTGGCAGGTGATTGGACAATTGTTTCATCAGTCACATTGATTGTGGGCCAGTCAGATAATGTATTAGGTAGGTGCCACTACCACGATTTAGAGGACAGAATATGAGACACTTTGTAGTAAAACATGTCAGCGTCAAGCGGAAAATGTCCACTCCTTTCTATCGAGAGGTTAGTAGTGTTGTTTTTTATTTATTAAAGGGACTATGAGGAGAATCTTTTACCGGCAACACAAAGACTCTGCTACCCATGAGCACATGCAGCAACTGTCTTAATGCTGCATTCCAGTAACCTCGGAACTGGGAGTGACATCATCTCCGACTTGTCGGCGTTCCAGTTGAAGTCTGAAAAAAACATGCCAATCTACCAGGCTATTGTTAGCTGTTGCTAGCACGCCCTGCGTTGTTCATAAATATCACATGAAGAATGTGATTATCACTATGGCAGCATTTTTGTAAATATAAGTCTAACAATACGATGTATACAGCTGATCTAGAGCGACACACCCCAGTCAGAAGTGCAAATAAATTGATTATTACAGGAGCTAAATAACTGTTCACACTGGGGGCATCCATCTTCGATTGTCAACTCGGGGGTGGCGAGGTTTCACCGAGTTCCCAGTAGGAAATTCAGACTTCGGGGGACGTTCCAGTTGCAGTTTCCTACTCGGAACTTGGAAATTCCTACTTCTGACTACAACTGGAACGCACCCACAACACGTTACTGAAGCCATAGCGTGTGTTTGTTGTGTTGTAGCCCGGACCTTCCTCAGAACTCTGCATTGCTTTGCAACTTCTTTTTACAACAACTTACAGGATGCAAAGCGACGAGGTAATGTATCTCTAGTTACACAGCGGTAGTTTTTGATGTGTGACAACAAGCAATTTTTGGAAAACCTATTATCGTAGTTTTGTAGCCGGTTATATATCTCTACTAACAGCCCGGTGCTCTAAGACGTGTCTGAATAATATAAATTTGCTCTAGTTTTAATGGTCTTGTTCCTGAAGTTGAGTATCCAGGCCAGTCCAGTCCTGTCCGGCCCGACCAAGAAGCTAAAGAATAAGTAGATAACCTATTTAGATGCTATAAAACTCATCTTAAAGTGTGTATTTCAATCAGGCAAATATCTAAAAGTGAGACTTTTTTGCAATTACTTAGAAACTCCTCACAGTCCCTTTATTGAAATGTGGTCAAGATCTGATAAAACTGCTACCGAAGCTCTTGTAATTGCTAATCTCTGTACAAACAGTCACATCCTAGTGTTGTCGGCTCATAGGTCCCACCTCTTCCTGCTTCAAAGGCTGTCCCAATTTGGACCATTAACAGTCATTGTAGATTTGAGCTTGGCAAACATTGAATTAGGCAAACACATCTGCACTGCAAGATTGGATTATTTCTCTAATGAATTTAATCTTGTTGTAGGGAACTGAAGATTCTGACAACCTCAGTCTGCGTATAGAAATGTTGCCTTTTTATAGTTCAAGTCAAACAGCTTGGAGATTTCATCATTATATTTAAAAATTAAAACTGCTGATATCCCAATGCCAGTTATCTGTGACTTCCACATTTACTGTTGTGGTATTGAAGATAGATCAGAAAAAATGTTCATGCTTGTTTTGTGAAAAACAGTTGTTTAATGATCTTACAATAATTGCCAGTAATGCGCTTAGGGTAAGGGTCAGCCTTACTCACAGTGTATAAAAGAGGTAATTTTAGTGTACAACATATATTTTTGAAATCGACAGGGCAGTTACGACTCAGGCATGTCTTGCATTTTATAAATGTTGATGGAAGACACTGTCTCTCCAGGTATATATCCACATGGAGACATGTATTTTTGTGACAGGCAGCAACAGTTGACCTATGGCTTATGGCCAGAGGGTGACCCTGGTCCCTCAGTAATGTAACAACTGTGTTTGATGACATAACAAACACATCTATTGTAAAGATACAAAGTAAGCTTCATAGCTGTAAACATAAGATTCCCTTGAATCATATGGACATTAGGACCCAGAGAAGCTTGAGCTCTGGATGTGGGACAGTGGACTATTTGAGAGGAAGAGAAAAAAACACAATCACACACAATGTGTGACTGTCACTGCCATACACAGCACAGGACAGGAATGAGAGTGTTCCTGGAGGAGGGATGGAGGAAAGCAGAGAGGAAGCATCACATCTAAAGCTAACATGGAATAAATGATCTGCTCCTTTTTAACTGTAGGTTCACACCTGTGACATTTCCGGACCTCTGGATCCTCTCAGCAGGACAAACACAACACAAGACTTAACTGGACTTCTTGTGCACCATCAATGTGGAAGAACTAAGTATTTGCTTTTTTAGTTGAAAATAAACTAGGATTTCTTTAGTAGCTTAAGCCTTTTTAAACAAAAACGGGATACATCCATTTTTTTTTTACTTTATGCTATCAACAAGGTGGATCATGGGTAAGTTGACTGCTTTTTCTGTTTTATTTAGTTTAATGTAAAGGTCTTGAATAATACTTTTATACGGGCATGCTTCATTTAATCTCTTACACAAAATGACACTGCAATAGATGAATGGTAGCTTGTGATTTGCTAAATATAAGTTTTCTATAAGTTCTTTAAATTGTTGACTATGAAAACCTCCATATGGATAATTTTTAATCCCTATGATGAAATAGTATGGGAGAAGGTAGGCTCGCTGATGATGAAATAACTGAGATCAAACTTTTTTTCTGAAATTCTGAAAATCAAATAAAACATTCTAAATTTGATCATGAGATTGTGGTTTATCAGAATTGAGAAAAAAGTCTGTTTTCTTGGAAACAAGTCAGAATTCTGAGGGAACAAGTTTGAATTCTGACTTTAATTCTAAAAGTGAAGTCAGAATTTAAAATATATCCAAATATAAGGTTAACGTCAGAGTTGTCTTAACTCTGACTGAATTCTTGAGAATCTGTGAGACAAAGTCTATATTTGATCAAGCATTCTGTTTTTTTTCTTAAAGTGCATTCTTTATTTTCTTATACACAATTTGATCACAAAATGTAGACTTTAAGCAAAGAATTGTTGCTTTTTAAATCAGAATAGTGATTGTCTGACTTGAGTTTAATCCCCAAATTCCTAAAATAAAGTCATCATTCTGTCATCATCTTTGGATTCTGACCTAATTTACACAAATCTGCAGTTAAAGCCAGATTTCTGCATTTCAAATAGCATTAAGACCTTACAAGAATCATGACTTTATTTTCTTAGAGTTCTGACATCATTTTCAATTCACAATCAGGTATTGAAGTGATTCTGTCTGTATTATCAGAAAAAGAGAAAGTTTTGGTTAAAACTCTTGGCCCATATCCTCTCTGGTAAAATACAGTCAGATTTTACGGACATTTCTTCATTGGCAGAATTTAACTATATCTGTATATGTGCCCAGCACAACGCATTTGATAAATTAAGATAGTTTCCACTCACTGAAAATCTTTGTATGGCCTAGAATTATGAACTTCATGATTGTTCAAAGTATTTAAAAAAAACTGCCAATTTAAGATTTTAGACTAACAGAGATTTATTCCTAAGATTTGGTTTTGGCTGTTGTTGGATACACTGTGAACAGTTTCCAGAGCCTCTGAAATACTTCCACCTCTACATGATCAGTCATCATAGTTGCCGTTTTGTGCATTGTGACCAAGACTTGGCTTGGTTACCAAACTACTGTTTTTCCACCCAACTCTTATCTTAAGCATCAGATTAGAAAAACCCTTGGGGGGACTGGACTGATGTTATATGAACAAAGTTCATCAAAACACTGTTTATTTACACATCAATTTAACTGTTTACGCTGACATCAAGTGTTAGCTAACGTTCAACTGAATGTTTGGTTTGGTTGAAATCTTGAACTGCATTCATTATAAAATCTTTAGGATTAATGTAGGTGATACTTGGGTGGGCCCCCCTGGTGGATTTACATCTTAGCAAGTATATCCTTTACATTTTATCCTTATTTATAGTAATTATGATCCATCCACAAATATCTCACAACTGTAAATAAACTAGGTTCAGAGTACTACTCTGGTTAAAATAAAGTTCATGCCTTTATTAAAATTACATTTCTTAGACATGATCATATTCATTATAACCTGGGACTGAAATTAACTAATTATTAAACCAACAGTTAATTTTTAGTTGTGAATTATGTAAGAGGAAGTATCAGCTGAAGAACTTTAGTTTGTATATACTGAGTATGTATTATAAGAGATAAAAGTGTTTGGGATCTAGCGGTCAAATGGTCAAACCCTGCCTTTCTTAATGATAGAGAATTTTGAACTTTCCAGTGTTAAGTGGCAAGATGTAAGTAAAGGCAAAAACATATGTACTCTTGTTTATATACTTGAGTTGACATATCATTAAGATATATCATGGGGACTTCTGGGATCAGTTCAAAGTGTGAAATACATAAGGTGAGCCTCTGTGTTCATGTGATGATACATCAGCTGCATTTTTTTGTCTTTTCAACATAGGGCATCCACATCAGAAGACATCTGTGGAACAAACAAGGATCACTTTGAAAAAATAATGGCCGACAAGACGAGTCCCATGATAGCCTCCGTCCCCAACCACTCACTGACAAATCACACCACTGCCACATGGGAGCCCAATCCTACAGTTCCTGCCAATCTGGGCATTGTCACCAGCTCCCAGTCTCAGATCAAAGACCTGTTCGGTTTGTTCTGCATGGTGACCCTGAACCTCATTGCTTTGTTGGCAAACACTGGTGTCATGGTGGCAATCGCTCGAGCACCTCACCTGAAGAGGTTTGCTTTTGTGTGTCATCTCTGCTCGGTGGACCTGCTATGTGCTATCCTCCTCATGCCATTGGGGATCATATCCAGCTCACCCTTCTTTGGCACGGTGGTTTTCACTGTCCTGGAGTGTCAGGTTTACATCTTTCTCAATGTGTTTCTCATTTGTCTGTCCATTCTAACCATCACTGCCATCAGCGTGGAGCGATACTTCTACATAGTGCATCCCATGCGCTATGAGGTCAAGATGACCATCAACCTTGCGATTGGAGTCATGCTCCTGATCTGGATTAAATCACTTGTTTTAGCTTTGGTCACTTTGTTTGGATGGCCAGCTTATGGACCTCAGAGCTCTATAGCTGCAGCTCATTGCTCTCTCCATGCGAGCCACAGTCGTCTAAGAGGAGTGTTTGCTGTGCTCTTCAGTGTTGCCTGTTTCCTGGTTCCTGCAGTGGTTATCTTTACTGTTTACTGTGCTGTGTACAAAGTAGCTCGCTCTGCAGCTCTGCAGCAAGTACCCCCTGTCCCAACGTGGACAAACGCCAATCCAGAAAAGAATCGCTCAGACTCCATCAACAGCCAAACCACCATGATCAACACCACCCGCACTCTTCCCCAAAGATTATCTCCAGAGAGGGCCTTCAGCGGAGGCAAGGCAGCTCTCACCTTAGTGTTCATAGTGGGACAGTTCTTGGTTTGTTGGCTGCCTTACTTCACCTTCCACTTGCAGATGTCCCTGACTGGCTCCATGCACAGCCCAGGGGACTTAGAGGAAGCAGTCACCTGGCTGGCTTACTCATCATTTTCAGTGAACCCGTTCTTCTACGGCCTGCTGAACAGGCAGATCAGAGATGAGCTGGTAAAATTCAGACGCTGCTGCCTGACCCAAACAGCAGAGTTTGGAGCATCCAGCCATGAAGGGTCCCTTCAGGAGAACTTCCTGCAATTCATCCAGAGAACCAGCAGCACAGCTGAAACCACATCAAACTCTGTCAATTCTCGTCCCAGAAACACTTCAGACCAGGGGATGAAGATCCCTGGACAAATACCTGAGGACCATGCTTAGACCTCGAACAACATTAACTATGGACAACAGTGCTAACATAAAGACTATCAGGCTTTAGGTCTATGTGGTGTTTCATTTCTGTTGAAGAGATTAAACATATCTCACCCTGATGAAACCCTGTGTGTACGTTTAAGGATATTAAATTATCAAAGTTAGTTCTGAAAATTTAGACCTGTTTGTCTCATATACAGACATTTTGTCCCTCAACTTTTGATCACAAAAGCAAATATCACTATATAGCGCCAAATTAAAAATGGCCATCATCTCTATCTTTTACTTTTTTACTTTTTGCAGTCTGTGCCCACAAACTCTACCAGGTCCAATTCTTTCCACATCTTTTGATTGGAACTTGACCATCAAAGCTACACAAAATATAACTATTACAGAAATTAATTTTCAAAAAGAAAGGAATAAATTGCTTACTGTTCCAGTTTCGCTAAAGTGATACTGTTCGTTAAGCATTCTGAAATAAGATAACTCAGAGTGCTTAATGAAAAATGATCATGCTATATTTGAGTACTTCGTTTAGCTAAGTTCCATGTTAGCTTTAGCCTGAATAAGGCCATCTTTGCTGCACCAGGAGTAGAAACTACAGCGATTAAGTGAACTGTGCCATGGGGCCTCCATAAAGTGCAGGTGTTGCCACTTATGTCTACAGGCATCCATTTTAAACTTCAACCGTCCTCACCTTAACAAATATTTGAGATTTTAAGCTCCACAGCCTTCACCATATATATTGCAGACTGCTGAAAATATTCTTCACAATGGATTGGTGAGGGTGGTACAGAAGCACAGTAGGTAGTGCACATGACTCACAGCAAGAAGGTCGCTGGTTCAAACCCTGGGTCAGGCAGGGTCTTTCTGTGTGAAGTTTGCATATTCTTCCTGTGCATGCGTGGGTTCTTCTAGTTGTCTAGTTGTGAGATATTTTATAAATTGTATTTATTTATTTATTTATTTAATTTGGACTTTTAAATCAGAAAGATAATGCTCACTGAGATTAAGAATCTCCTTTTCAAGAGTGTCCTGGTCAATATAGACAGCAGAACAGTTAACAAAGTTACTACAAACATCAAACAGACATTCATACAAAAACACATGAAATGCAATAAAAGAAAAATACTTAATAATAACAATGGGAACTATTTGTCGAGATTTACAAAAATAAAAATCCAAAACATCCATAGCCTAGGGCTGGGTAATTCATTGAAAAATAATCATAATCGACATTTAGACCCTCTAATCGAAGTTATTTTATTCATGTCGACTATTTAGATTTTTTTCCTGTGTAACTCATGTGACTGCGCCTCCTTTATACAGTTTGCGTTCACTTTTGCCAAGAGCGAAGGACGCACTGCCAACACAGAGGAGACAAGCAGTAATCTATTACAGGACCTTGTAGCCAAGAAAAATACAGAATCTGTTGTTTGGGCACATTTTGGATTCTGTGCAGAGGACAATGAGGAGAAAGAAGTCAGGGTGAAAATACTGCAGGAAGACCGTTTGTATCACCACTAATTAGTGCCAGCATAGTATATAATAATTGTTCATTAACTGTTATTGAGGTAAGAGCTTCAATTTATAATGATATTGAGGTCAGGTAATATTGCCCAACCCTACCACAGTCCGATGCCCCTGCTTCAAGGACAGCTCATTAAGTTTTCGATCTTTTTGTAGTTCTTTCCAAACAGAAGCTGTGACTTTAAAAACGTTTGCACCCAGCTCAATTCAGACCATGGGAATGAAAGCAATAAGAGGTCCTGGGACAAAATATTATAAAATCCTGTTCTCCTCTGATTGATGAAGGCCAGAAGATATGTTGGGTGATGACTAAAATAGCGTGGTGAATAAGAAGATGCCAGTGTTTATGTTCATGTGTGGACAAAAAAGACCATCCTTCACGTATACAACAACCAGCAATGAGTAAGGGATTTAAAGTTAGTGAAGAACCTCACGGCTCTGGGATACACAGTATCCAGAGCATATACGCTTTGAGATGAGGCACAACATCATCCTAATCAAGCACAGACGTAAATGTGGGTGTAGCTAATCTCTTTCTGGATTCAAAAGAAAACCAATACTTAATCCTGAAATACATTATATACTAATCTGTACAATGTATTAAAAAGTACAGCTACAGAAACTATAACACACAAAAACTACATCAGACACAGCAACAGGTGTAGAAAACTGAAGGTCACCAATTGGCATGGTCACTTATTAAACCAATACACCGAACCTCTTTCCCCAAAATTTATCCCACTGTCTAAAACAGAATTAACCTGTCGTCACCTACCTTAACAGACATGTTTTTGCCCGAGTAGTATTTGTCTTCAAAGCTTTCTTTCATAGGATTCCAGCTGCTGTGTTTACTCCATCCATTCTCTGCCTCTACACTGATCCTAGTAGCTACCTGTACACTGCATATCATGTCCATACCACTTTTATCCTGGACGACATGCATTGAAATACATTGCACTGACAGAGGACACATGGCAGCCATAATGAATGGAGCAAACAGCAAGTACATCTGCAGCTTTACTGGTTTATACACTATTGTAGTTTCATCCTTAAGCATGAGATGTTCTTCAGCTGCAAAAGAAGCCCAGAGCCAGACATAAATCTTGGTGCTTGTGGATAGTGTTTAAAGATTACTTAATCTTGAAGACAGATTGAAGACTTAAATTCCATTCTATCAATCCTTTTTTTCTTTGTAAATGTGTTTTCTACCAGGAGCACATGCATTAGGTTGCAAATACATGTTTTTTTCCATTAGTTTTATTATGGCATCATCAGTGACTAGTCAAAGTTGACTCAACTTCCATCCCACAAATGGTGACATAAAAAGTTCTAAAGTCATGAAACCCCTCAAGGCCATCTTGGTTGTCTTTGAAGGAAGACAAAAGCTTGCAATTAGCTTGGCTCTGAAAAGGTTGAATGGTACTTTGTCTAAAAGAAAACAGTGCTTTTTCCTGCTTATCCTGGAGTCAAATAAAATGTTAACTCATCTCACTTTACTTTCATTTACACCAAAACTTTCTCATTATAAGAATCCCTTTAGAGCTGCGCCTACTGTCTGGTTTTATGTTTTATGTTATACAATTTAGTCACACTCGAATGAAATCCTTCACATCAGAAAGTTCAGTGCTCTCATGTGCCTTCACTGTCCTCCTTTTACAAACATTACACAGAGTCAAACAACTAGAGGTGCTCAGAGAACAAAAACATCTGCCAAGACATTTCAGACATAAGAGTAAGTAGCAAAAATGTGTAAAGCTGCCATTTGCACTGTTTTACAGGAAAAATTTGGTTTCTACAGCTTTCACATTGTTTATCGAATGAAGTAGAACAATATACTCACCCAGAAGGCTTTCCTGATCCAAACAGTGCTTCGGGAGATATTTAGATCCAAAATCAAGCGGCAGACATCCGTATAATGTAGCACACGGGGCATGTATAGCGCCGCTCCTAAAACTGCATTAATCGTCCAAAAACTCATTAGTTTCGCCAATATTTCATCATGGTCCGCTCACGCTACTCCTCCATTACAGTCTGTGTCGTCCCAGACATGTTTTTGTGACTCTGCTGACCTCTGAACTGAAGAAGAAGACCGCTTGCCTCCGCGCCTGCGCAGTACTCTCTGGAGCACTGTTCTTCTCTTTGTCTTCGCGTCCTCCTTTCGATGAGCTCCTCACCTGTATACTCTGGCTCGAAACTGTAAGGACGCCCATCATATTCAAAGTTCTCCTCCACAACATCTTCATCCGATAGACATTCATCCATTTTGCACAAAACTGGAAGAAGAAAGTCGTTGTGTAGCCGGCTGTCTTCCCCTGAAACAATGAGTTGCACTGCGTTTGCGCGGAGCAAGCGCTCTTCTTCTTCAGTTCAGAGGTCGGCACAGTCACACAACATGTCTGGAGCGACACAGACTGTTGTGGAGGAGTAGCCCGAAAGGACCATGGTGAAATATTGGTGAAACTAATGAGTTTTTGGATGATTAATGCAGTTTTAGGAGCGGCGCTGTATGCCCTATGTGCTACTATTATATGGATGTCCGCTGCTCGATTTTGGATCTAAATATCTCCCGAAGCACTGTTTGGATCAGGAAAGCCTTCTGGGTGAGTATATTGTTCTACTTCATTCTAGAAACAATGTGAAAGCTGCAGAAACCGAACTTATCCTTTAAGAACTACTTGAAATATTCCTGACAAACCAACAAGCCAGCCCAGTCAAGTCTCACGGGCAGAAATACAAGGATTTGGTCATGCTGTCAAATACAACAGTCTTTGCTTTAAGAGACACACTGCAATTTTCTTTGACTGAACACCTCATTATTTCCTTGGCATTCAGACTAATAAATATGATTTTCTCAAGAGAATGGGGCCTGTTTTTTCTCATGATATCAAGCACAAGTTATGAAAACAACTGAAATCACAGAGAAAAGGAAAATGACAGCCTCATTATAACATGGCAATGAGGTGAGTAAGTTAAACATATATTTATAAATTATTCAATGGTATTTTACAAGAAAAATGTATCGATGAATGTCCTCTTGGGGCTTCCTCTTGGAGACAGTAAAGTACAAACCTGTGGTTTTCTCATGAATCATTGGTTTGGAAATTTTCTGACATATATGTGATTGATTGCATACATTTTTTTTGAGTAAACATATGAAAGATCTTTATGTGCCAGTCTTTATTTTTATTTTTCTTAGAACGACTTAAAAATTGTTTCCTTAAATGCCTGAATATACCTTAATTCAGTGGAATTCAAAGTATTTTTTGCCCAAGGCTATTAATAATCGAGGCAAATTCTCAAGGCAAACTACATTATTACATTAAATTACCATATTTATCCCCAAATGCCAAATAATTATTGCTAAACAAAAATGTTTAACAGTTGTTACACAAAATATTTACAAATTTATTAAAGACTAATTTTCTCATTATAATTATGCTATGAAGCAGCACAAATATTCAAATATAACAGGCCTTACTTTTATAATTAGCTAAGCCAATAAAAGGGTGGGCCCAAAATTAACAATATCTTTTATCCATTAAGTTACATAAACTTCAGATGTATATGGAAAATTGCATCTGAATAAATAAAAGATAATTGATAAGATGTTGTAGTAATAATAACTTAGTTGAACGATTTCTTAAGGCACAAAATTTGTCCCAAGGCACCGCTGTGTTCCCCACAACACCAACTGAGAAACACTGCCAAAATTGCACAGTGCCTTTTATTGCCAAATTAAGGTTGACCATTTCTTTAAAGGAAAGTGTTGTGTATTATTCTGGAAAAGAAAATATTTATCCAGTGATGGTCTACTTTTAAAATAACACTGACTTTATTTTAGGGATGTTCATGAAAGAAATGTATTACAGTGAAAATGTGGTCTGTCATTGTAAAGTGCAAAGGACATGATTGGATGGATTCAAAATGTTTTAGTGTTCTTAAAAAAATAAAACAATTAATGTGTATTTATTGAATTTTATTTTGCATTACTATATCTTAAATTGGTTCACATCTGTTTTTAATTGGACCAAATGCCGAGAGCAAATATTACACCGTTGCACTGTGATTTGCTCTCATAAGTCTGCCACCCATCCCTCAGAGGTCATGAGAGAGGCAGATATTGTATAAGGATGGACGTTGAATGTCAGCCGCTCAAGTCATCATGGAAACTGTGAGTCACATAGCAACATAGACCGTTCAACTGAATGTATGCTTTAGCTCCTGATCCTGATTGGACTCTAGTAATTGTGTCCCTTGTCTGCTTCTCACATGGAGACTGATTACATACAGCCCCTCAGCTCAGCTAAAGGCTCTTTAACATTTGAATAGAGGATGATTACAAAATAGTCCCTGCTTTACACTGATGGCTGTGAGACAAGGACTTAGTGAGTCAGTGAGTGAAAATCTGCAATGGTAATCATTACGGGACATTGATAATGCTCACAGAGTGGTAACAAAGTGCTACTTTATGGCCTCCGCTGTTTGTATTAGCCTTTCACAAATAGAGGAAAAGATAAATAGCCAACAATAGTGTGGTCACAGCAAATGAGAGCAAACACCATTTTACTGTTATGCTGTCACTAACCGGGTTATACATTGCTCTTACATAACTGTGGATGTGTGTTTAATACTGCGTTAGCTGTGTAAACGGCAAGATAAGAGTGCTTCATTTATATACAGCGCAAAAACATAAAAGCTGTGAGGTTATTTGACTTGAATCAATAAACTCTTTGTCTGGTTTTATTTTTTTTCATTCTGAAATGCTTTAAAATAGTTTTGCCAGCTGAAAAAGAAAAAAAAACAATATCTATATCACAGGCAAGGTGCAGCAGATGATAAGTAGGATAAAAGTCGTACCAAAATATCTTATTACAATACAAGTTGTGTGTTAAATAAAACAAATCAAAACAAAGAATCCTCTGGATAGATTAGTGGTGTTCGACGCCCTTTAGCCCTCATACACCTGTAACTTCGCCCCCACTGTGAACATCTTAACAGGAGGCCAAATCTCTCAGGATATTAATTTTAACTCATACATTAATTTCTTCCTGTTTAGGCAACTGTAACTGCATCTAAACTTGCCTCAACCAATCAACTCTCCGTCAATATACTGTCAGTTCTGAACATAGCAGCTACACTTTATCTTAGCAGTTCTTTAATTTCCTCACTGGCTCCTAATTATAAAACCATTCTAAAACTGTGTTACTTACATACAAACAATGCATGACATTACCCCCAATTACATTTCTGACCTCTTTTTTTCCCTATGCCACCAGCTGGCCTCTCAGACCATCTAACCCTCGTCTTTGTTTGTATCCCATAATCTAATTGCAGAATTTAAGGTGATTTTGACTTTACTGTTTTAGTTTCCTACCTCTGGAATAAACGCCCACAATCCATCAAATCTGCAGAATCTAGAAAACTTTTCAAAGCATTTAAAACCTCTGTGTCTTTTTTGTGATTTTTTCAGTTTGTTTTGTGTCTGTATTTTTCCTTTCATGTGACTTTTTTTATTGCTTGATTTCTGAGAATCACTACATGACTTCATGTTTAAAATTGCTATCTAAATTAGGCTCTTATTTCCTTACTTACTTAGCCAGTGACCTAAAAATCAACCCCATTGGTAATGTCTGGTGACAATATCAGAAGTTCTTTTCACTAGGGATTTATGCAGAGGTTTTAATTTAACTCAACTAAACTTCAAACAGCAGAGTAAAGACTCCTCTGTAAAAATTAAACAATAAATGATTTATTTAACTATGTAGTAATAGTACGTTTCTGGCATTTGGACCATTTAAGTATCAATCTATCAATTATCTGTTAGTTATCTGTTTTTTCTCCATCATTTTTTAAAGATACAACCAGTCTTTGTGAATCTCTGATCTCAAAAACCTATCACATATTTAAAGTTTTGCAGATTACAAATTTGTCATTTTAAGACCCAAATATTCTGGATGTGCCGCAGAATAATGGCCTCTTTTTAGGTTAATGTTAATTCTAGGGCATTGAGCGATTAAAAGATGGCCTGATATTAAATGTTTTAGAATGAAAAGCAGGAAAAACTTATTCATTTTGTACAGTAACTGAAGAGAAATTAAAATGGTCACTGATAATATAATTTTTTTCAGGGGCCCGTATTAGTTATGAGTCCTTGGAATCTAACTCATTTCCCCTCCTTTAGCCCCCCCCCATCAGTTTTCCATAGTTCTTTGCCCTGCCAAAAATCTCTCAAAAGAATTTGTTATTTAATAAAAAAAATGTTGCAACACATTCCTTTTGCTGTGCTTCCCTTATTTATGACTTTGGCAGGTAATTGTCATTTTTGACTTATGGATCTATTTTTTTTAAAGGCATATTATGCGATTTTTTGGCCTGTAGGTGTCGCGCTAGAGCGTCTGAGCGAAAATCAAAACAAAGGGGCTGTTCAGTGAATAATGAGAGGCTGTTAGCCACACCTCCTCCACTTCACTGCCTCCCCTCCTTCCAAACGCCCTGCAGATCATCAACACGAAGAAGAAACAGACTGACCAAAGGATAAAGCTGTTCATGAACATGTCTAACAGAGAGGTAAGTTTACAGAGCACGTCCTGATAAATCCTCTGACTGCTGTGTCTCTGATAAAAGGTTACCTTTTTGTTTCGAGCGGCGTTTACCGTCTTTGTCATTGATTTATAACTCTGCTCGAACAGCTACAGCTAGTTAGCCCACACTTCAGTAAGCTATAACCCTGATGGTGAGACAGAGCAGAGAGCAGACAGAGCTGCAGTCTTTACCTACACCGAGGCTGAAGACTGTAGAGGCCGCCGAGCGACCGTACACACAGGCGGACGAGCTAACTAGCTGCTAATCGCTAATGGCTGCTATCAGTGTTGTTTTCTCTTTGATAGACTGTAAAGATTTGCTTCAGTAATGTTTGTTTGGAGTAAATATGCTCGTTTGTGACCCGCTGTCAGCAGATCTACGTCCACCTCCTTTTTGGCTCTAATGCTAAAGTCAGCTGCCAAAGTAAATAACAACGACAGCATGTCTGAGGTCTGTAATGATGTAAAGTTAGAAATCTTGACAGTGTTGAATCTTCATTAATCCGCCCGCTCTCTTCTCTTTCCTGGCCCACGTCAGGCCCTCAGAGAGCGGCTCTGACCAGCTGATGAGGCCGGGAAGGGGCGACCAGAGCCGGGAAGGGGCGACCAGAGCCGGGGACGGAGCGGCGGAGGAGACCCAGACAGGTAACCACTGTGTTATGAGGACGTCACACTTCATACTGTGAGGATATGATAAAACTGTGGTTATAGACGAAAAAGTATTTCATAGTTATACTCAAACGTTTTCATATCCACAGTTACAAATAATAGAAGCACTTTCAATATTTTTGATTTATGAATCTAGTATTGTAAAAGCAAAAAGTATTCTACTCCAAGTAAAAATGTACTCAGAGTATTTGGTATTCTGAATGAATTTTCTGAGTGTGAATAGCATATAAGCCAGCCTGTGAACAGTCAGTTATTTATCACATACTAATGCTTCAATGTATAATGTTCCATAAAAATAACATCATGTAACACAAAGTGACGTTTTTCTGTTACCTACGAAATTACAGCAGAAAGATGTCACACTTTTTTGAACCACCTTTTTTTGACTATGCAATCTCTACTTCACTTTCCAAAATGTAAAATTTGCCCTTGATATGAATATAAAAAGAGTACATAATATTTGTTGTTACAAAGCTGTATTTACTTCGTTCATATAACTGCTGACTGTAAATAACACAATCACACAAAGGAGCTACTCAATCACATGAACCTGAGTTAATGTAGTCATTTATTATTTCATATCCATAAATATACTTCACCAAACCATCAGACAGCTTGTGTTGTGTTCATGTTTTTCAGGTGCTGCTACAAAAGCCGACTGAAGATGTGAGAGCCATCAGCTGCTGCTCTGAACCCACAGCCCGGCCTGGAGTCTGATGCAGCAGCAGAGAATTAAGAACAGAGGGCTGCTCAGTAAAATAATGTTTTTAGGAATTACAAGACAAGTACTGAGAAGTTTTTCACTGTTTATGTGACTACAGGCTAAAAGTACTTTTTGTTCATTCCACAGTGTTTTATTAGAGAATGTATTTTTATTGTCTTTCCTTATGGTTAATCAGTGCATGCACTGTGGATGAAACATCTGAGAAAGTTATCATCATACAGGCTTTGTATCTTTTTTTTTTAATAAATATAATTTGAGGAGGAAATATACTGATTTTTTTTTGCTGACCAATGATTTCCATGTTTTGTTTAGCCACTTGCTTCTTTTTCACTATGAAACTATTTGGCCTCTTGTGTCTCTCCACACCTTGTGTTTTTAGTACAAGAGCAGAAACTTATGCACTTTGTCAAGAAAAGTAAGTTACACCTGTATTAATGCACATATATACTTTAATAATTACTTTTGGCTTCAATTTTCTTTTTCTAGTACACATGTTTGAAGTACAGAAAGTAACATTTTAGGCTTTTTGAAACACTACAAAGTACATCTAGAGATATTTATTTATTCTGTGTCATAAAGCCATGACAGTTGGGCACTTTGTGTGCATGATATTAATAACAAATAATCAACTAATATGAAAAGTCAGACTCATCTGGAAAAAGCTAACTGAAGTGGTTATCAAAATAATGTTGAGAAAAATACTGAACTTATACGTGTCTGTCTCTGGACCAAAGGCACAACAAATGGTAAGCCAGCCAAATATAACTATCTGCAGTTTACCCAAGTTATATATAAACCACAGTATTTCAAAGTGATTTTTGGATGTCTCACAAAATACATAATTCACTGAAATGTAATTTTCACTTATTTTTATTTTGATAATCAGCCCTGCGACGGTGTGCAACTAAACATGACTGAAAGATAGCAAAAGGTGATACTGAACAACACTGGAAATGCAAACAAACATTTTGTGTGAGAAATGTATGAAGTGATTAAACACGTGCTTCACAGATGGCTGAATGAACTCTGTCAGTGTAACAAAGAGCACTCTGGTGTTTAGGAGTCACTGTCAGCACAGCATATAGCAGTGTCTTCTGCCTTCCTCTTCACAGCCGCTGAACTTCAGGTAAAAACTGAGTAGTGTTTAATAAAGAAGACAGAGGGCTTGGACATCAGCTCTTCCACTGTTGTACTTCTGGCTGTGTTGGACCTGTGAACATGGACAGAAAATGTTATTCTTTTGGTGTAATACTACCTGCAACCAAATGATTGCAGTATAATTAGACATTTTCAAAAAAACATGCCAATACCTAACTAACTTCAACACATTAAGATAAAATTCTTAATTTGTACAGCATACACTGAGTGTGGTGGGAGCCAGTGGTTTTCTCATATTATTCTTAAAAAAAATTAAATATTTAGATATTATAGTAGATGGCAGATTCACTGATGTATTTTAGTAAATAAGGTCATCACAGAGACATAACACAGCTTCTCCAATATACCACAGAGAAAATCATTCTTACTTCAGACTGTGTCTGCAGTGGTAAAGTTACTTTATAAATCACCTCAACACTACGTTCATATGAAAGTTCATTTAGATAACAGCTGTGCTGCTTCTGTAGCCTGCTACCTGTATGTGACGGACACCTAAACTTTAAACAGTGTCCCGGTGAGATAAATGACCTGAAGTGATCTGGATTCAGTCAGTACAGAACAGCAGACAGGCTGAACGTGTGTCTATGTTCATTTATGTTCGCGTTAGCCGCGTTAGCCGCGTTAGCATGCTGCTGCTTCGTTTAGCCGCAGGCTAACGTTAGCACATATTAGCTTTCACGTCGGCCCAAAAGACTCGGACAAATGACAAAAGGTAAAAAGGGAACAACATTAACTACATACACAAAGCCTAGTCTGTGATTATCCATGCGTCTGTCTGTGACATGTCACGAACACGTTCGCGTTACACAGAAACATACAAAGACACTTACCTGTCCAGACGCAGGTCCAGCTCTGGCCTGTTTGAGCCTCCTCCTCATGCAGGACTCTCCATTGTGATGAACTCTCCTCAGTCTTCTCTATCTTTAGTTATTTCATGTCTGTTTGATATTTTCAGTTGTATTTATTTGTGCTCCTGTATAGCAGAGGCTTTTTGCCGATCAGTCTGAATAACAATGAGTCTTCGCGTGCCATGGCGCCACCCCTCCTCTGTGATTGGTCAGCACCCCCCTGGGGCTTTTATGCAGAGGTAGGGGGCGCCAGGGGGCGCTAGAGGGAAGGTTTACGCCCCAATCCGGTCCGGATGATGTTTACATAGAGCTGATATCAACACAGGCAGAAGGGGGAGGGCTTGGCTTTCACTGTGTGGAGCATGGACTGAGAAAGATATTATGATGCAGTCTACTGTGAATCTGATAGGAAAATGTGTGAAATGTTGGATATTATACCTTTAAATACAAAAACTCACCAAGACATGCCACAGAAGGGTCTTGATTTGTGTTTGTTTAGAGGGGATCTGCAGACCTCAGACTGAAAACAGCACAATATAGGGGGCTCGCTATCACCATAGCAACCACACACACATTCACTG
This sequence comes from Scarus forsteni, assembly GCA_036419115.1. NCBI lineage: Eukaryota > Metazoa > Chordata > Actinopteri > Labriformes > Labridae > Scarus > Scarus forsteni. The sequence goes on from JAZDUH010000152.1 coordinate 29,325,912, forward strand.
TTAATCATCAGCTAATCAGACCCTGCCTCCTCTCTGCCTCTGCAGTACCACTCTGCTATGGTAAACAGACACTCTGGTATTCTTCTTAGAAGCACTGAGAAAATGAAGTATTGATGCAAGAGTTACAATTAGATTTGTTTAATGATTAAACCTTTATTTATAATTATAAAACTATCCTGATAAAGAAACTACAGGGCCCTGCTGTGGCCAACAGAGTGTGCTGTGTACCAGTTTTTCTCCTCCTGCGTCTTTAATGACATTAGGGGTTCTGGGAATTTTCAACAAACAGTGAGAAACTTGTGGCCTGCCAAAAATCTGATCGTGTTTTCTTCAAAATGTGAATGACGTCTCAATAAGATATTGGACTGTAATTGATGCCTGTCTGAGGAATGTGTGTGATTGATGTAAATAAGCAGCTTGTCAGAAACCAAATCTAAACTCAAGTAACATCACATCTATGATAGTGTGCATTGCCAGATGCAAAGGTTAGACCAGAGCATTTAAAGTAATTTTGGCAGTTGTGATATATTTATAATGATCAATGAGACCTATGCTGTGTAGAAACTCAGAGACTATGCCAGGTTTTTAGAGAGGGAGGGATCCACAGAGGTCAGAGATCCCTTTGCTTAATGAAAGTTCTTTGTAGATTGGCTTTTAGCACATCTTTTAGGGGAAAATGTATCTCCAGACCGCCAAATTAACAAACAGAGAGTCTGAAATTCAATACACACACATCTTCTATTGATTATATGACTACTTGGATGCCAAAGGGGTAACTCTCATGGGACCATTACCAGATCCTGCTGTCCCCCTCATTCGGCCCTTTGTTCAATACGTCAAGCATTTTCTCCTTTAATGCTCCAAAAACTGTTTTTGTATTCAGTAAAGTGGGCAGTGAGCTCCAAAAACGTCTAAGTCAGTTCCCAATCTGCTCAGCCCAATTTAAGATAAAGATGTAGTAGTTTGGATATTAGAGGAGTGATATTTAACATTTCAAAAGCCTATTGAATAAGTCATTAGTTTATATTCTGTCTTTCGGAAATGTCAGTATTGTTTCTTCACCATGTGACTTTGTTGACTTGGGTTCAAGAAATCTAGTATCCTCGCTCTTGCAATACTCTAATGTTTGTTTTGTAGTAGAACAAATACCACAAACTTTAGAGTTTCTCAGTTTAAGATGCATGTTGACAGTATCATCTGCACTCACCAGCTGAATGGACAAACAAAGTTTAAGAAATAATTTCACGATATGGACACATAAAATCCTGCATTTTTATTTAAAGGTATCACATGGAACTTTTTAGAGATTCAAAATATTTATTACACATAAATACATTGCTGGTAATAACTTTTGATTGAAGTAATGTCAAACTCTGTGATTCTCAGGTCTGTGTTCACTGTGACGGGGAAGCATTTTCTTTAGATGTTTATATATTTTTTGTATTTTTATTGCTAAGTTTGAACTTATGTGTAACTCAGGATTTCAAGTTTCATATGTGTCTGTGTTTTTTTAGCTCAACCCCCCTTACTCTAACTTTTTGCAATTCCACACTGCGGGGGAAAAAAATGCCATTTTCAATGCAAAAGTCCTCCTGAAAAAAAATACCTGACTTTAGCTAGAGCTTTGGGTTTCACACTTAAATAGAGGTACGTTCAAAAAAGACTGCACACTGCAATCTCTGGTGATGAAATTTGAAGCCAAAAGAAAAAAAAAGAAAACTAAGGTTAAGTTCCTGGGGTGTCCACTCGTTTCTGAAGGCCTCAGGACTGATTTTACAACCTTGAGAAATCACACAATTCCCCTTGATGACGTCTTCAGGTTGCAAAATCTGCCCTGAGGCCTCCAGAGACTGATGTGAATCACTCTGCAGCTGGTTGGAACAGAGAAAATATTGTTGATTGTCATGGACTTTGACCTGTCAGATTTTAAGTTTGTTTAATGTGCATGTTCATTGACTCAGCAGGGTAAGCTAGCTGGCCTCACATGTTCAAGTTATTTACTGCTGTCTGATTTCTCAATGGGCTGAGCAAATGCCTCTAAATCTTACCAGCTGAATGGCATACAGGAGTTCAAATTAACCCCTTAAAGCCTGTTGTCTCATATTTGATACATACTTTTATAATACTTCTATCTAATAATTATGATAAATAAATTACAAAAAAAATCTGAATACAATCAGATACATAATAAAAATGTCCTCAAGTGGATTATCAGTTGCTAAAACACCTAATGTATCAAATGAGATACAAAAAACTGAATATCTTAAATTTAATGGGAATTTTGCTTTTTTGAGATAGAAAGTGAAACAAACATTTCAGCTCCTTAACATCAGAAATGTGTGTTTTCAGGCTTTAAAGGGTAAAATGATCTGAGTAAAGCTTTTACATGTAGCTAAGCTTTGTGGTGCTTTAGTGTTTGGTTGGTAAAGATCTTTAATGTTGCTATGTGTTTTAATAATTGATGGCAGAAGGAGGATACATTTACTGGAAATCATTTTTTTCAAAAAGGATATTTTAATAAAACCTTTAAAGGTGGGTTTGCAAACCTGAACTGCCTCATCTTGAGACCATAAAAGGAGAACAGAATACTGGTGCATAAAATACTGAGTGAATGTGTGACTGCACAATCAGATGGGCAGGGACACTGAGCTCCAGAGTGAGGCCATTAAACACTTCATAAAGAAAACTATATAAAGAAACTGTAAAAAATAACTGTAAAAATAACTGTGATATTACTTGATTTATCTTTGCAAACTATGTTACTTTCTCTTGTACATTTTTTGTTAATTTTGAGGTAAATGTGCTTCAGTGTGAAATAAACTCTGATGCTGAAGGTATAGCTTCATGTGTTTGAAGCACAGCAGTTTGGTGTCAGTATGCAGAGGCATGTTGAATTGTGTTTTTTGATTTGTTTGTTTGTTTAATTTTCACCTAGGTATTAGTTGCATGACTCAGTTCAACTGGTTGATTGGATTTTTTTCATGTTCCTGTGATCAAATGTAAATTTTGGTTGTGCGAGATGTCTGTGAAGCTGTGTGTTTTCATGTTTTTAACATGTTTTTATGATTCTGCAGTAAATGTGGATTTAGCCTTTGAGTGTTGAGTGTCGCTGCTCCACAGTGACTACAAATTGTTCCTACTTGAAACAATATCTGAAGTTGTAACATTATTATATGGTTATCTGGGACTTGTTTTATCACTGTTTGACCAGATATAGGATCCTATGGTCATGCACTAATGAGTTGACCCGGTGCAGCCCACAGCTGAGTATCCACGGCATATGGAGTTAATGTAATTAACTTAAGTTTGGGAGCTGGACCACACCACAAACCACACCTCCAATCAGCTGACGAGCCTACTTATACTCAGCCATGCCTCATTGCTCAGTTTGTCCGTGACTCTTCAACCCTCCCTCCCACCCTTCATTTTCAATCATAGTCTTCATTTCTCCACTCAGCTCCTCGCTCACTTTATCTTAGGCGGGGTCAAGATCAGCTCAGGCAGAACACGATGAGACAGTACCCCCACACTGAGTCTCCCTCTGCCTGTCTTACGACGTCCTTCCTGACGGCTCATCTCTCGACAAATCCCACGTCACACGTTCATCACTGTCATCCCTCATATTGTCAAATCTTCATTAAATCTTCAAACGCAAACATTTGTGGCGTGGTCCTTGCTAGTGAAGTTTATATTAGCCTGGATGTGAACTTTCACCTCTCCAAATAAGACTCTGATTTTGAACCCGGTCCTCACAGACCGTGCTAGTGAACTAATGCTTTCATCTCTAAAAAGGTAACAATAACAGTGGCAAATAAATTATTACTTTTCAAAAACACATATTTTAAAAAATAATTAGGGAAGAGTTTGTATTATGAGTGGTAGGGATTACACATTTCTCATGCAGCTCCTAATGAGAGTTTCCATGTACTGCATCAAATGGAAAGTGTCATGACAGACAGGCCCCTGAGAGGCAAATAAAGGCATTCCTCAGCAAGGGGCAAGGCCCTCAGCTCTCCACTATGTTCCACCTGGGTGTCAGTGACAAACCCTGTGGAGGTTACAGCACTGTGCCTTCCCTCTGCTACGCCCTGCACATCCACCATCTTTCCACTGAAATGACCACAGAAAACAACAGAGCAGAGGCAAGGCTCAGTTTAGAGGAGGAAAAGAGAGCCAGATATTAAAAGAGTGAAAACCAGAAGGGGAAGGGATGGAGGTTACAGTGGATGTGCAATCTGAAGATCTGAATCCAACCCACAGTGACACAGCCCGGGCTGCGATTCAAGACAGAGATCCTAGAGGGATCAACAAGTGTCTTAAGGTAAGTGATGTGCAGTGGCACGGGGACTTAGGGAACACATTGGTATCTGATTTCTGCCCAAATAAACAAACCTGCATCACATGCTATCCTTCTGCCTCTGTTAGATCCTGTGTAATAATAATACAGTCTAAGGCATGGGGATGAATCATTATCAAACAGAAAATGTTCATTTGTTATTTCCAGAAAACACCAGAGACTCCTTTTATGTCAAATTGTAAATCCTGAACAATCCCATTTGTATTTTGTCTTTGTAACATGGAGCTAACTCAGTGTGTTAAAAGCAACAATGCATAATGAGAGCTTTTGAGTTTATAAGAGATTTATTTAAATGTGTTTTCTTTTTCAAAAAGAGTTACACATTTTAAGATTATTTTTAAAAAGTGCTCCCATGTAGGCTGCCACTGTTGTCCAATGCACTCTTGGTGTGATGTCAAATGGCTGCAGCACTCATTTTCTTCCATCTTTTTCTGTGGTGTCATCCTTAAAGCCCTTTTAATTGGATCCAAGGACAGTTTAGCAAAACGGATAATGAGACATTAGTTGCTATAATGTATATTTACTGCTGCATCTTCACAAGCAGCATAATTCACATCATTTGCTGGTCCAATATCTCTAAAACTGAACAACAGATCTTTATAGGAAGCACTGATCACTTGTCAATGTGTGAAGGGCTTTAGACCAAATATATTACTGTTGGAAATTTTTCAGCATTTTGTTCAGAAATTAAAGGCTTCAAAGTGATAATCCTGTATTTTTTATTCTTATAACGGTTCCCAATAAAACTCCTTGCTGTGCTGTTGTTGGATCTCAATTTTGGCCATAGTTGTAAAATTCTGTGAATATTCAAAAATGCAGCTTGGCTATCAAAAGGGGTTTAAATGTAGCAATCCCTTTTAGCTTCATATTGACTAAAACAATCAGATTTCACGCAAATACTTAAGAATTTCTAAACTATTTCTGAACTCCTCAAATGAACATGGCACACTGCTTACTGCAGGAGTATTGAGGTCACACCCCTTTCATGCAGGGTGACTCCCCCATCACATGATCACATGCACAGATGATTCGAGAAGTCTGCACTACTAAGTCCAAATTTTTGAACCCAAAGCACAACATCCCACACAAATGAGCCTGTTGTCTACATAAAAAAATATATATTTAAATTAAAATAATTAAAACTTGATAAAGTTCTACTCACAAACACATTTGTTGAAATGTAATGTTTTTTACATTGTATGTTTTGTATGGGTTTACGTCTATGACAAAACGAAAAGTTCAAATTTATGTTTGGATATGATAAAGTTTGTTTAATTTACCCTGAATTTTCAGTTTATGCCTATAAATTCCAACAATGCCCATGGAAATTCTCCTGTTTTGAGTATTTCCAAAATTGTCCAGCTTATTTACCTAAGGAAAATCTACAAGGAATTGTCCTCGTCTTTGCAACCTTAATTTTGAGCCTTATGGAAATTGAAACTTCCTGTGAGCCCACTGACCAATCAGGTGGCCCTAATTTATATTTCCAATATTTTTTGAAAACAGTATCCAATCAAGACCAGCCAAAGGTCAACAGAGACAAAGTAGTTCACTGTTAGGTCTCAAAAGAATCAAAATGCAATTTTGAGTAATCTGAAAGAGATCTTTTAAGCATCTAAGATAGAAACTGCCTCCAAGAGTGGCACATATGACAAGGTAGAATAAATGTATAAACAGTTTTAGCTCCAAGTTTCTTTGCATATTGTTAGTTGATCTTCTAATAGAAAGGTCTTGTGGGAACCACATTCAGATGAGAAAGAGGTTGCTTAACTTTAATCTGTGTGGAATTTGTATAAATTTCTTTGAGATTTCAATTTTTTGGGGTTATTTAATATGCCTCAATGGCCATACAACATTAAACATATCAATCTTAAATCATTACATAAATAAATAATTACAGAAATATTCTTATAACCCAGGTTGCCTTTATAATGAGGATGTCTTTTTCTGGACTGTGTTTGGAGAGGTTGCGAATCTCTGTGTATTATTACAAAAGAATATCCAGGCAGACAACAAGTAACAGAAAAAGGCTTTTGAGATGCAAGAGTATGAGGTGAGAGATGGAGGAAGAAGCGCAATGCAACCATTTGACATGACAACAGGGGATGCTTTGACAAACAACTGCAGCCTACTTGTGAATAAAAAGAAATATTCCAAGTTTATATGCACAACTTACATTCAAAAGGCGCTAATGTTTATCTAAAAATGTCTTAACATGAAGGGTTTTCTTGTGCCACTAATAAGTTGCACAGTACTGACCTCATGTGGACATAATCTCACACACACACACACACACACACACATACACAGTTCCATGATTGCTGCCTCATGTACCCAGCTGAAGAGGATTATCTAGCATCCTTGTTCTTCATGTCATCACTTGTAATATTGTATTGCTAAGAGTATTTAGCCAAGTTGTTTTGTACTATTACATATCAGTTGAGATGTAAATTGTTCCTGACACTCACTTACAGTGTTTGTTTGCTTCTGTGTGTGTATTGAGGTCACGTTTGAGGATGTGATTGCAGAGCCCCCCTCTGTGCGCAGCTTTGATAAAGTGTGGCTATGGAGTCACGCCCTGTTTGAGGTAGCCAGGCTGTGGTGCTACCGTTTCATCTCCCTCCTGCTGGCTGTGCCCCTCTCATTGGCAGCGGGGCTCCTCTTTGCTGTGCTCAGCTGCCTCCACATCTGGTACGATGATTTGGACACTGCTACAAGCACAGGAGACGCTGCCAAATGATTTTTTGTTTGTCAGTGACATTTAATCCTGTGTTGTCCATTTCCCTGTATGTGTCTAGGTTGATCATACCCTGCGTGCGGCTTCTCCTCATCAACATGCACTGGATCAGAACTGTGTGGAGCAGCATACTGAACATACTCGTCGGCCCCTACTTTAGCAGTATTGGAAAGTGCTGCAGCCAGATCACCATCCATCTGGCAAAACATGAGGACAGATAGGAAATAAACACTGTGTGAAATTGAAGGGCTGAGAAACAAAAATGAGTGCTAACAGACTGCATTATAATCCATTATTGGTTATTTATATTTGCACCATAATTGTTGGAGATTACTGTTTTTGGAAGATTGCCGTTGAATAAAATGATCACAAATGATCACAGATCTTTAATCATTAGTTTGTACATTGAAAGAGATCAACAAACCCTTCTGCCACATCTGAATGAACTGCATGAAATCAATACATTTAAATAAATGTTTGTTTTTCCTTAGACTGTATATCGAAGTGTGACCTTTGTTTTCAACTTATACATCCTGTTGGGAAATGGTACATGAACATAGCATTACTTTATTTAAGGAAAATTAAATGTTTCACCCTTAAAAGTTAATCTGGATAGTGAGGGACTAAATCAAGACCATACCATGACGAGGAGGTCAGATGCAAGATTGTCTCTGTGTGCTAAATAAGTTGCATCTATGGCTCACCCTTTAAATCTGCAGAGGGGCTTATAGAAAGATTTTGTCACTTTTTGACAAAATGGTACTTTTCTCGTTCTGTCTGCTCCCCAGTGCTATGCAAAGTTAACTGGCTGGCACATGTAAGTTTAATTTTGAATCTGTTGGCTGTCAAACCTGGGTAAATTTTTCATTTCACACTTTTAGATAAAATTTTCTGTGAAAAATTACCTCACCCTCCCTCAGTAGTAATGTTTGAAAACTTCTTGAATGGGTAAAGTAACACACCCAGTGCTATCCATTCCAAAGGAAGTATTAATGACATTTGAATACCAAACCAAACTACTGATACCCACTCCCAGTTTCACTTTATATGACTCTAAATATAGGTCTGAGCACAGAGCATGTCTACACTAAATGGAAGACAGGGGCTGGTGCAGTCTCAGCTGATTGCACGGACATGCACAGAGGCAAAGGTATGTTCACCATGACTCTTTGCTGAGCTATTTCTGTCCTTAGCCTCTGTGCCTAACAGACCTCCACTCTCTCTCTCTCCACGCCAAGAATACACCTCAAATTGGGTTGGCCCCTGATCATATGCACTCTGATCCCATTCCCCCACAAAACCTCCACATCCTTGTTCCTGCTGCTGGGGAACTGTGCCAACGAACGCCAGTCCACGCTCTAAAAGTCACACTTCCTGTTCTGATCTCACACCCCACTGATTTACTGGGATAAATAGCAACACAGAGCGGCTGGTGCTTTGGGTGCTTGTACTAGTTTTCACCGGCACGAACTGCTCTTCCCTTGTGTGTTGGAGTTTGTTTATGCAGATATAGAAAGCTATGAGTGATTACAACAACTGCTCTGGGAGGACTGAATCAGAGTTTTATTTTAGGGACACTGTTGAATTTTACGGATTAGGCTTTACTAAAATCAGACATTACTGTAACATGAGGCCAAGATCTTTAATTTGGGGGACACAGCTTTAACTGCAGTACACAACTTGGAAACAAAACCAATTAATTTACAAATGAAAACATAAAACAAAACCTATTGAAATAAAGAAAATAGCTGAAAATAATTTCTTTTTTACTTCTTGGTCTTTGTTATTTAGTTGCATTAACTGGGAAGATCAGTTAAGGAAGTATATTAAAGCAGCTTTTTCAAAAGAACTGTAACAGATAACTTACTACTCATTTCCACTTAACGGAAGTAATGCAATAACATTACTTCCTACTTTCAAATCAAGGTATCTAATCATTTTACTCATCTTTTATTTGACCAAAATACATATCTACAACAGGTTTAAGAAAGGGTTAACTGGACTGTACTTGTTATCTCTCACATACGCAATCTCAATTTTAAGAAATACACTGAAATGTTGAAAGTACAGTTCAATCTTTACCTCTACTTCTGCATGCTGAACTTTTTATTGTCACAGTTTGCACTTATCAATAATCTGAAAGGTAGTCTATTTTGGACAAAAAGTAACTTAGCAACTAAATGTTTCTTTGATTAGCAACTATCATATTACTTTTTTTTAGTAGCAGCAATCTTTTACTATACTATATTCTTAAAAAACTTGTAATTATTACAGTTGTGTATCAGAAAAAAATAATGTCCAACATTGCTTCTCAATAGTATGGGGGCACACATGAGTTTAAGGGTCTCATCACAGAGCACTTACCCTGTCAGCAGGGCACAAGTGCCTTGTGTTTTCTTGAGATTCCACAAAAACAACAACACCCCCTCCTCTTTATTCACCACTCTTCTTTCGATGTCTGGCAGTTGTTTACTTCACAGAGGCATAAAACCTCCAGGCTGTGATTCTAGTTATATTATTAGAGCAATGAAAGCTATAGATATGTGCTTTTCTAACCCTTCAATACTTCAACTTCAATAACAAAAACACAAAAACAAATAAACAACAAAAAAAGGACAACAGGGATTGTCAGCAGACCTCTGCCAAGATAGAATTCTTGATCACCACACGCTCTGATATGACGGCTGAGTCTCCGCTCATGTCTGTCCATGTGGAGAACTCCTCTGCTGGCATTGCAAGGTAAGCTGGGTAACAGTGACATAGGTTTGAAAAACACTGGAGTGAGTTTGCAAATAAACTACACTTCCCATAATGACGTTAAGGGGGAGAAACCCTCACAGCAGCCAAGGAGAAATTCATGGAATTTGCCACCAATGTCACCAATCTGGATCAGATCCAGATTGAAATTGACCATGATGATAGATTTTTTTCATAAGTATTATCGTGTACATTTTGAAGCATATCCATATGGCCCAGTGTTAAGTTATAGGATTTTTTTGGCAAATTTTAAGATTATTTTTGCATCCAGACAAATTTACAGATCACCACCAAAATGTATTGGCTTCTTCCTTGGACCAAACCACATCTCTGGAAAAAAATCAAATGAAAATCCATCCAGTATTTTTTGCGTTATCTTGCTAACAGGTAAACAAACTCAAAACAGACCCTGGAAAAAACATAACCAACTTGGCGGAGGTAACAATATATCATCACATCACATTTTCAGAGCACTTCATACTTTTTTTTCTCCAGGAAGTTTCTGTGTTTGACAATGACGCAAAGGGCTGTGTGTTCTTCTGCCTTGGTTGCCAATCTGCTGTTTTGCTCTATGGACTCAAAGACACAACAACAGTAGGGGGAACGAATATTGAACCAAATATGGCTGACTTTGACTTAGTTGACAATAATTTTCCATTTAATATAGATGCATGGGGCACTTTTATGACCTGCATTGTACAGGAGAAGAAATTCAGCGCCTGTTTAGTGTCCAACAGATGTGTCCTGCAGGAAAAAAATAAAGCCTATGGACTTCATTGCATGTATCTTTTTATTTGTTTTGCAATAAAAAACAAGGATATTTCATAGTTTCAAATGAGAAGAAGCACAGCACCAAGAAATCTTGTCTCACCTTGCAACAGTGGTCAAAGAAGGAGGGGCTTGAAAAAGGGTCAGTTGACTTGAATAGCTCAGAGTAAGTCCTTTGGTTTGTTACTTTAATAATTAGATTGTGTAACTTTAAAATCTATATTATACACTGTTGTACTAGTACCCTGACAGCACTACTGTCCTTCTTGAAACTATCACTTTAAAGTACAACCAATAGACCCTCACAGACTGATACAATGTCAACGGATAGGATGACACCTTCTAACCCAGTTTGACTACATGAGCTAACTCAGCACCTGACTTACAGTTTCAGTTACACTTCTGTAATCTTTGTCCTCGAGGTGATAGTCGGTCTACATTTTCTCTTAGTTTGTGTCCTCTGATTTGCAGTGCTGTTACAAAAACAGCAGCTGAAATTTGTTTTCTTCAAACCTGAGTTTCCTATTTGGACCCTAAAAATCTATCCAGAGCAGGAGGGTGTGTTTGCACTCCCTGCCTCACTCTGTGGTGGAAGTTCGTGCCAGTGTGCAAACCCTGCCCAGTTAGCCCCTCAACCCAGTGTGAAATGTGACACAAGCCTGGGTTCTCCTTTACGGCATGCCTTTTCTGTCTGCGTGCACTACATTGTGTGCGTATGTGTGCGTGCAGGGTGGGGGTCAGGCCTCCATTTTTACCAGGACGTCTGCAGCAGCTGTCCACTGGCATGTCAGAGGGAGTGTCACAGTGGTGATACAGGGGTTCAGAAGTGGACTAGAGGGCTTTTGATCCGTTTGGAAGTTTTCTCTCGTGCTGACAGATCCAGGACCTGTACCTGCCGCTCCTCCACCATGGCGGATCAGTACCAGTACAACACCAACGAGGAGAAGATTGTGAAAGACAGCCACACCAAGGAGATTGATCTCATTAACAGAGACCCAAAGCAGATCAATGAGGACGTGGTGAAGGTTTGTGCTGCATGGACACATTACCTGTCACAGTGAGGAGCCAGGATTAGAAGCCCTACATCTGTGGAATAAATGAGCAAAGTGGTCAGGCTGGAGAACAGGTTACTATACTGTCTGAAGCCTTAAATAGACCCAGTGCTATTCCTGTTGCAGAACATGAGGTTTATTTTGGGAATGGGGTAGAAGCTTATGAAACTGATACAGTGCAACCATGTTTTATTTAGTTTTGACCAATGTTTATCCTGATTGTTGCCGCTGAATACTATCTGCAAGGACATACCAAACACCAAGATTAGGTTGCTTTGACAAGGAGTTCATGTAAACCTGCCTCATGATCAGTATAAATTAGTTGAATAGAGTGCATGTTTCCTGTCTGCATAGCTCCATTTAAAAGGATTTACTGACCTGCTCATGTCTTGTTTCCAGGCATGTAGAGATAAAGGTTATGTATTTTTAAACTAAGCCTCCATGAGTCTGGTGTAGATATTACTCAGAGCAACAAAAAGAGCTTTCTAATCCCTGAAATCATTCCTAACTCCATATTGTTAGGCCTTACAACAAAAATATACCAGATAAGCAACCTCTACAGAAACACTCCTGTATTTCTCATTGAAATATACAGAACCTAGAAGTTGGAATGATGGGTGGGGGGTGAGCTGGGGATTTCCCACTCATTTCCCAGCTCACTCTAACTTGATTGATTTTTCTTAATCAGTGATTTAGATAGATTTTATAAGATTCTTAAATAACTTTGCTTGCCATTCACTGTTTTTAAAGGTGTATTGTCATGAGATTTCACATGAAAATAACTTTAATAGACTGCCAGAGTGCAGGATACTATCTACAGCTGCTAATGATAAATGCATGAGATGCATCATCAGCATGAGAGTTAGCTTTTCAGCAGTGAATTAGTGGGAAGTTGTTCTAGATACCACTCTCAAATGCACATGGTGATTACTTTATGGCAAAAGTATGTAGTTTTTCCATCTTTGAGTATTAGCTTCAATTAACAGACCTTAAGCAAAGAGGAAAACAAAAGTCTCATTTCCATTAAGTGCATAGCCACCTGCTTTCATTATGTGACTATGGCAGCAGGCAAAGATCTCTCACAAGGAATACATATGACTTTTAGGTTTGCAAATTAGGCTTCAGCTTGAATGTGGCCAGTTAGCCCATATCAGCACTGTATAATACAATATTTAAGGCAGAAAGACAAAAGAGAAAGAAGCAATAGCAAACAGAGAGTGATAGAGTGAGAAGCCAGAGAAAAGAATATGATAGATGGCATTTTGCCTGAAAAAAATTCTGTGAAGCTACAATTTGAAGGCGGAAAACCTACAAATTGTTGCTTAAAAGCAGCGATACAAACCCATGCACTCTGGAGCAGTAGTGCCTCCCTCTGGTAAACATTTACACCCTTGGCTTGGATAAGCTTTTTTAGCTTGATAAAGGGGTAAAATGTCCCATCTACGTACTTCCCACTCTCTGTCATCCCAGATTTTAAACATGTATTGTATGGGCTATACACAGTCTGACATCACAGGTCACATATTCAGTAAAATACGCTTTTAAATGTTTTTTATAGAGCATGTGCCCCGCCCCTCACATAAGAAAAATCTCTCCTCTCCAGCAGCTGATGGCTTCACCTTTGAATGTTTTTGTGCTCAAACAGCCAGTTTGAAAAACAAAATGCAATAATGAAGTCATTAGGAAATATGTGGGCTTCCCCAGATGGGAGACACTATCTGAACCAGGTGTTTGTGCCATCCACTGCATGCTTCAGTGATACACAACCAGGCTTGTCTGTTCCCTACAGTAAACATAAGAGCACATCATCAGTGAGTCCACATATACTTAATGAGAGTGATGTGGCCAGACACAGCTCATGAGCATTTTCAATGAAACAACCTGTTCTGAGAAGGTGTGCAACAGAGGATCAGGAAAATCCAACATCTCAGGGCAGTTTTTGGCAAGACTCTCAAGAATATGTTTGATGCACATGTACGTATGACAGTGTTTGAATTTAGGTTGGACAACCTTTTAGGGCTGTTTGATTAAGCTAAGGCCCATAAGCTTCACCCTTTTTACCATTAAGGTGGCTTCCCACGCAAGTATTGTCTAACTGTGGAAACCGTCCAGTTTTCCTGAATCTCATAATCTTTGGCTGAATTCATGCTGCAGTACAAACTTCTCAATAGATCATATGTTTCACAGCAGTTTCAACAACCCAAGCCACATTGAAATCATACCTTTTTTGAATCCTTGTTGGACAATTTACAACGAGTTGTCATTCAGCTCAAACAGACAACAAATACAATGTGGACAAAAGATCTTATCTGGGAAAAAAAATCTTTAGGTTTTTAGGAGTGGATGCAGCCTCAATGAGCCAATTTAGTAGATTTAAACGACATGTGTGTCCGTCTGCTATTCCTCAAGAAACTGATTGTTGAATCCATCTCCAGCAATCCCCCTACAGGAGCGAAAACAGGCCAGACCTTGCAGAGAATATATAAAACATGTCCAGCCATTCATTCAGAGGATGATCTCAGGCTGCTATCTCTACAGGAGACAGCCAGCCTCCAGTTCCCCCAAAGCAGATCCTGTCCGATGGCTGGGAGGAAAAGAGAATGTTTTAGATGTGTGGCAGCATCTGGCTGCTATGATTACAGACAAGTTAATTAACATTTTAGGGACGAGTCTCCTCCTGAAACGGGAGACTGTCCAAAAGAGCAGGTGGTAGAAACTATAAACAAAATGTTGGAAGATTGTTAAGTCCCTCTAATGCATTTTACATGAGGGAAATTAAAGTCACTAAAGAAGAGCTGTTAGGTAGACTTGGCAATGCATTAAAGGTCACTCTCTCCTGTGTATCTCTACTTTAACTTTTAATCCGTTAAGTGCAAAAATGTATTCAATGCCTTGTACTTGCAGCTTCAACAGCCGAAAATCTCAAGCTAGTTTTTGCCAAAGTGGGTCCAACCCCATTTGGGAGTGCTCAGGGACCATATATATTGATGAGAACAGGGATGTTTTTGAAGAGGGGACAAAAAAGAATATTTGCACTGTTCCCAGTGATGCCTTGTCAATAAATCCTTTCAGAGTCTGGATGTTGGCATGCACATGAATCCCTCTGTTTCAGCCCTGCTAAGAACAGGCTATGTAGGTGTAAAACCTCAAGAGCTGTATCTGACCACCCCCCTCTCAAAATGTGAATCTGACTTTGGCTTTTTAGTGTCTTGTTTTACTGTGGCATACTTGGTACAGATTAGGTCTGTCCCAACTGTGAGAGGTGGTTTATTCCTCTGGGATTAAAAAAAAAAAAACAGACTTTACGAGAAGAGAAATAATTTTGTTGGGGTGGGGAGAGTTGTTAGGACATGGTCACACAGCCACATATTTCTCCATGAACTGAGAGTCTAGCTAAAGGTGTCTGCTCCTCAAGCCCCTTCTGACAAAATTAAAGGCCAAGAAAGCTGAAGTCATTGGACATGGTGCCTCTAAGATAAACAGGAAAGAAGTCTGTTTACAAAGGAACCATTGTATTGAATGAATAACAAACAAGTAGATTTATTCTTACTGAATACTGTTTACAGGGTGATAAGGACATTACACTTTAAAGAGTAAAGGGAGCAATTTTTCATGATGTACAAGAGTAATCTAATAATTTAGTAAAGTGGGGCTCTTACCAGAGGCTTCTGCTTAAGGTCAAGCCCTGGAAATTTGACCCTCCTGCCTCAGACTCTACTCCAGTCTGCATGTTATTTTGGAAACTATAAGTTTGGAAGAAAAATATTGCTCCACCAGGGTGTGTATTAATGCAGTGTTTTTGAAATTTGGTCTCAGGTGGAGTTTGAGGATGTGATTGCAGAGCCTGATGGCACACACAGCCTGGATGGAGTCTGGAAACTCAGTTACACCACCTTCACCGTGTCCAAATACTGGTGCTACCGTATCCTGTCTGCCGTCTTCGGTATACCTGTTGCTCTGCTCTGGGGCTTCCTGTTTGCCTGCATCTCCTTCTGCCACATCTGGGCCGTTGTTCCCTGTATCAAGAGCTGCCTGATCGAGTCGCAGTGCATCAGCCGCATCTATTCTCTCTGCATCCAGACCTTTTGTGACCCCTTCTTCGAAGCCCTGGGCAAGATCTTCAGCAGTGTGCGTGTGGCACTGCGCAAGGAAGTCTAAAGATAAACTCAGCCTGTAGTGTTTGTAGGTGTGATCGGATGAAGTGTGGTACCTGTTTTTTTATTTACACCAGAAGATCAGTCCTCCTCCCTCCTCCTCCTTTCATAACATGCTCCAGCAGATTCTCTGTGACAGCTGCAGCAGGCAGCATGGTTCTATGACAGCTCTGGCACTCCTGGAGGCCTCAGGGATCCTCGCTGACGGAGGAAAGAGCCGCCCTGCATGGGTAGGATCTGTCTGCCCTTGTTTATTTGTTCCAAAAAAGCTCAGACGACCGCTTACTGCCAACAACAAGCAACATGGACACCCCTACACTGCACCTGTGGATGATGTTAATGCCTTTGCTAGCCAACCATTAAAAGAAAAAATGATGTTGTATGTCAGTGTGTGTAGTATTGTTGGATTTTATACTTATAATTGACTTCAAAGATCCTTAATGTATTATTTCAAAGTTAAAGCCAAATGCTTGGATAAGGATATTAGATCCACTTATTTGTACAATAATTGGCTGAAGTGTATGTGCCTAGTCTAGAAAGGTGAAAACCTTATTTTGTGGCCCCTGCTAATGCTCCATGTGCTAATTTGGATATTTGAGAACTTACATTACATTTAGTATTATTTTCTCTGCAAATTAAAAAGCAATTTATAAAATTTATAAACCTAACACAAGACTTGCTGGTTTAAACTGTCTGTTAACTGTATAATAACCTGTGTGCACCATTTGTTTGGTATATGTCTGTCTTATCATATCATTCTGAGAGGCTTAAGAAATACATTTTTAAGATTTACCAAACTTCCTGTTTCAGTGATGCTTTTTGACTCCCTCTCCTCTGTGTCTGAGCTCTGTTGGTGATGACTCAGTGCTGCCACACCCCACTGTGTTATAAACCTCAGAGGATTTGTTCCTGGCTGAGTCTTTTTGTACCTCATTAATTTTCAATTAGTCATTAATTTAAGTAAGGCAGCTCAGATTTTTAGAAGTGGCTGAAAGGGCTGTATCTTTAGGGAGAACAAGTGAGGTGCACTGTCATTAGTGGGTACAGTTATTTCACAAAATTGTGTGTTTTGTGTAAAAATGAGCCACAAGACTATGTTGGGCCAGTTGTATTATTGGGTGAACAATTTCAAATCACTTTATCATTCCTCCAGAAATTGTTTGTGTTTGGTACTATTTAACAATGCAGAAAATAGCTATGTGCACTTCTGCCTGTGTCCATTTATTCCGCTGATCTGCTGTTTTACTCTATGGACTCAGAAAGACTCAAAACAGTGAAGGAAACTAATAATGTAAACACCAGAAGAAATCCTCCAGGATAAGGTTCAGCATGTGCAATCAATATGCACAGGCAGAAAAACAGCCATTTACTGCACTGTCAAATAGTGCCAAACCCAGAGACTCCCAGGAGGAAAAAAAAAAGAGTTCTGAATTTTTTCTCCCAGTCACACAATAGTGGTTCAATTTTATGTAAAGCTCACTCAGTTCAGTTAGTTAGCTGTATGTGCCAACAAAAGTGGTAGCGCAGTGCTGATGAGAGCCCTTTTAGCCACTTCAAAGACTATTTACATGTACCTGATACAACCCACTCGTTAAGAATCCTTTCTGGTGGGATTGGCCATTTACATTAAAGGAAAAGTTCGGTTTCTACAGCTTTCACATTGTTTATAGAATGAAGTAGAACAATATACTCACCCAGAAGTCTTACCTGATCCAAGCAGTGCTTCGGGAGATATTTAGATCCAAAATCGAGCAGCGGACATCTGTATAATGGTAGCACACGGGGCATACAGTGCCGCTCCTAAAACTGCATTAATCGTCCAAAAACTCACTAGTTTCACCAATATTTCATCATGGTCCACTCTGGCTACTCCTCCATGACAGTCTGTGTCACTCCAGACATGTTGTGTGACTGTACTGACCTCTGAACTGAAGAAGAAGAGCGCTTGCTCCGCGCATGCGCAGTGCGGCTCAATGTTTCAGGGGAAGACAGCCGGATACAAAACGACTTTCTTCTTCCAGTTTTGTGCAAAATGGACAAATATCTATCTGATGAAGATGTTGTGGAGGAGAACTTTGAATATGATGGGTGTCCTTACAGTTTCGAGCCCAGAGTATACAGATGAGAAGCTCATCGAAAGGAGGACGCGGAGGCAGCACTCCAGAGAGTACTGCGCAGGGGCAAGCTTCTTCTTCAGTTCAGAGGTCGGCACAGTTACAAAAACATGTCTGGGGTGACACAGACTGTCATGGAGGAGTAGCCCGAGTGGACCATGATGAAATATTGGTGAAACTAATGAGTTTTTGGACGACTAATGCAGTTTTAGGAGCGGCACTGTATGCCCCGTGTGCTACCATTATACGGATGTCCGCCGCTCGATTTTGGATCTAAATATCTCCCGAAGCACTGTTTGCATCAGGAAAGACTTCTGGGTGAGTATATTGTTTTACTTTATTCTATAAACAATGTGAAATCTGTAGAAACCGAACTTTTCCTTTAAGTCTTGGGTGTCCGTTTAAGCCAGGACTCGATTTTGGTTTTTCAAAAAAAATAGCCTCAACAGACAATCAAAAGCAGCTCTTTTTCCCTTCCCTTTGGAGATGCTCAGATCTGAGGGGTTGGGGAGGCTATAACTGATGGCTGGGGATAGAAGGATTTTAAGACCATGAAGCAGACTTTCAAAACAGTCATGACTTCTGCCTGGGACAAGCAAAAATACACATGTACGTGGAGTCTGCATAGTTATGACATCATAAAGCCTAACTCATTATTGCAAATATTGATTTCAATGATGAGATTTCAATGATTCTCTCATTGTGTCAGTTTGTTTACGATACAAATATGTGTAAAGCAAGAAAACAAAATGATTCACTGTGGTATTTTTTAAAGAAATTCTGCCATTATTAAAGTCCATA
Organism: Scarus forsteni; assembly: GCA_036419115.1. Taxonomy (NCBI): domain Eukaryota; kingdom Metazoa; phylum Chordata; class Actinopteri; order Labriformes; family Labridae; genus Scarus; species Scarus forsteni. Next base: position 29,344,652 of record JAZDUH010000152.1, read on the forward strand.
TGTAAGAATGATATACTGACTGTAAATACCAGCAGAAAGTTTTATATCTGCTGATACCAGAAAAACAGTATTTTGCTTCTTTATCAAGATACCTTTGTCATTCAGATAATACCTCTTATATCCTTGTGTGCATTGTACTGTAGAGTAAAAAAATGGGGTTATGTTTTCAAAAGGTCTGGCCTTCCCAGAACCCTTTCTTTGTGCTGTTTCCCAGATGGACTTGTCATACATATCTTGAAAATCAACTTTCAGCCTGGCTTGTCAGGGTACTTATTTTTCCTTTATTGCTGATTAAAATAGAAAGTACCAAATAAAGGGCTGCTTGAAAGCAGAAAGACTAGCTCACATTACTGTGCAGAGCCAAATCCAGATCTCTACAACAAGATCAAATTCTCATCACCTCAAATCAAGTAGGATGAGTGGAAACAAAACTACACTTTTGTTTACTTTTTCATGACTGACTACTGCAGATTACTTTCAACTGGGAGAGCAATGAATAATGCATGTCGTTAAGTGCAAAGTCAACATTATCAACCAAATCTGGATAAAGACACCTCAGACTGTCTATGAAGTCTGAGGTTTTGAATATCAAACAGTGTTCATTTCACATAAAAAGTGTTTATCACTTGGTATCTGATTTTACAAAATGAATGGCACTGTTTAAACAGGGCATTTTCGCCTATCAGAACAGTGAAAGAAACCATATATTATGATAAGGTGAATAAGATGCAATGTCTGATGGATCGACAAATGAAGCAGTAATAAAGCTGTCACAGTAAATACATCATGTTGGTTTGATGTAATTTCATCATCTTAATATTAATGTTCACTGGTAATGATGATTACTAGTTCCCATTCAAATAACTCATTCACTTGTAACAACTACAATCAGGGATACTGCCAGGAAATGTGGGCCGTACCACCACATCTCAGACTGACTGCACAACTGCTCCAACCACAACTCCAATACCCCCCATGAAATAGACAGCTTCATACACTGTCTAAGATAATCTTTCAGATTATTTTAACATAATCTCTAATAGTGTAAGTATATACTTAGCTTTAAAATACATTACTAATGTTAAATATAACCAAGTTCCAAAAGCGCCCTTCTGGCACTGGGGTTGTTTTAAGCATGATACAGTTTTTTGAGATGTAATCACTCGTCATGGATTATGATCTTCTAACCTGAGAAAAATTCCATGAACCACGTATTAATTATACCAAAAGCCAAAGCCATTATTTTTGGGGGTTGACTATCCATCCATCCATCTGTCTGCAGGTGTCAATGTCTTGTGAACACATAACAACACAGAGTCTTCAATAAGTGTCTTTTTAAACTTCAACATCAAAACCACCAAGATTCAGGGATCAACTGAGTTGATATTGGGGGCTCACCTGTGGTCATGGAGACTGTTGTTCACCCCTTGCTTTTTCCATTCAAGTTTGCTGACATGGATAGTAATAGCAGGACTTATGTCCACTAAGAACGGTTTATGTCTTAATCAAATGTAATGTTGTGCGGTTGAGTGGTACAATGACTGCTCGAATATTCCTTGATGTAATGAAAACAGGAAAAGTCCAATGACTGCTATTTTAGTCATGAAAAGTGAAGAGAGGTGTTTCTTTATTGAAACAGATTTTTAATTCAATTTGGGAAAATAAGAAATACTTCTATATTATACTTTTCAGATGCCCGGTCAGTCATGCGCCCTAAGAATTGTTCTAACCTTTCACCCCAAACACAGCACCTCTGATTCAGATGAATGTTTACACACCTTAACTAAACAACTGCTGCCTAATTAGACTGGCATCAATGAATCGGAGGGCAAATTCCTAGCCAGTGTCTAACTTTGGTGGCTCTTCCTGCAGGATACTGCACCACCTCATAGAACAAATGTTTCCTCATGAAACCTCCAGATATGACTTTCTCAAGGTCATTTTAGTAGCTGCTGCAATGTCCAGGTTTCACACTCGTAATGCACTTTGGGGCTGAGGTGAACAGGATGTTTTAAAGTTTCAAAGTGCTGCCAAAACTCTGCTGGAATTCAGTGACGTTATCGATTCAGGGTGGACAAACATCCCTTCAGGATATTCCCAGCAGCTGAGCCAAGTTTTTCAACCTTTTCAGCAAAAAAGTGCCCTAATGAGCATCAGCTAAAGGGGTGAACAAAAAAGGTGTTAGTGGGGTTTTCATTATTTTTTATTTTTTTCTGTTTCTTTTAAAACCACCAGCAGTGACAGCCAGGACACATTACATCCAACGAAAGCTCAAGTAACAGTGTGCATGTATGTTATCCAAATGTAACAAAGTGAACATAGATTTACAGATTATTTAAACAGGTGTGCAGATTCATCAAAACACAGAAAAACAGAGTCCACTGGCTTTGCAGGTGACATTAACTGCTTCCACTGTGTGTAAAGTGAAGGCTGAATATCATTCATAAGTTCTCTTTTCGATGTATGCTGTAATACACTGTACATCTGAAACAAAAATGTGTAAAAGAAAACAACAAATATCCATTTGATTGTTCAGCCTGGTATGTGATTATCACGCACATTTGAAGGAAATCTCACATCTTTTATAATAACTGTACATTTAATAATTCAGTTGTCACTTTACATTGTAAAGAAATGAAAAATAAAAGCTTTTTGTTGTTCCCCCCTTCTGGACTGAAAAGGCATCCAGATAAGTTGAACTGCTTGATATTTTATGGCAACTGCATGTAGTGAAAGGCAGGCTGGGCAAGTTTAAATTAAAGATAAAAGAGGACAAATGCTCATGTGCTAGAAGTCTGCGTGATGCTCCTCTGGCTGTTCGTGCTCTTGATGACAAAGGTGGAGGAGTTGCTCTTGTGACTGGAGTCAAAGTCACGCTCACAGTGACACTGGGACGATTTGAGGTAGCGAGAGGAGCAGCACAGAAAGTTCTGCCGGAGATCATGAAATAGATGCCCCGCAAAGCACATGTAGATCCAAGGGTTACAGCAGCTGTTGAGGCTGGCCAGCAGCATGGAGATGATGAATGGCATGGCTGCAGGAGATTGGACAGAGAGAGCGAAGAGAGGAAGGTTAATTTGATGACAACAGGACAGAAACAGCAGACTGTTTTTCCAGGGAATGATTGAGTCACGGGTAGAAGTGTTTGTCATTGCATGATTAAAAGCTAGTACTGAAATTTGCATCAATTAAAACAAATTTTAACTGCAATTTTAACAATTTTTAAACTGCAACATAACACATGTCTTAAAAATGCTTCACCGTAAGCCTGAGGTGGAATTTTCATTAATGATAATATGGGACGTTGTCTTGCAATTTCTTTGCCTATTACTGCCACTCTTTTAATGGACCGTAACCACTTTAAAACTTCTCTTCTTCAATTTGTCAAACGTCAAATTAAGCTCAAATTAAGCTCAAATTAGCCTCATTAGCCTCATTAGCGATACATTTTGGTGGCTTTCACCCTGAAAGAAAATGACCACATTAAAATCCTTTATTGCTGTTTCAGAAAATCTACAAGCCTTATTACAATCTTGCATTGAATCAAACTACCTGCCCAACGTCACACAAAAATTAAAGGTCTAATGGCTGATGGCACTGCAAAGAAGGGGAGTGGGAAAAGTCTTAAAGGTCCCAGTACCCCACACCAGTGTTGGTGTAAATAAAACATGAGGACCTCTTATAGAGCTCTTCTCAGGATTGTGTGGGTGTGATTTTAAGTGTTTGACGGACAGTTCAACAACCCTGTGAAATTTGTAGACCTTGTACTGGTAGGAGGACATGCTGACCTGTTTTTATTGCCATTGATGACATCAAAATCTCTCACTATAACCCCCACCTACTTTCAACCTCACCCAGGTCTAATCAGTCAGAGTGATGAAAAACACCAGCATGAGTGACCTCGGATGTTTTGTCCTTATGAAAGAGGTACTTTATCATGCAAAGAGACATGTTAAACATACCAAGGAGCATACTAAACTAAATAAAGTATGATATGGCCTCTTAAAGGGTGGCATGGTGGAGAAGGTAGTGTGCGTGCCTCACAGCAAGAAGGCTGCTGGTTCAATCCTTGGGTCAGTCAAGGCCTTTCTGTGTGTAGTTTGTATGTTCTCCCTGTGCATACATGTGTTCTCTCCGGGCTTTTTGGCTTCCTCCCGCTGACCTAAAATATGTTAATTGGGTCAACTGGGGACTCTACATTGTACTTAGGTGGAGTGTGAGCATTAATGGTCATCTATCTCTTCATATGCAGTTAAGAACAACAGCCCTAAAGCAATTGCCATGTATATAGCCCCATAAACTTTTGTCGTTTTAACTTATTTGCTGTTTTCCTTTGCAATTAAATTACTTTTTGAACCCACTTGTGATTGCAATCATCGTTGGAGACATGCAGTGCTTGAAATCAGAGATCGACGAGGAAGGACAGAGTATGATGATGCTCATAATTTCAAGAGTGTAGGAGCCTGAATGCAGTTTCTGATGTTTGCATTTCCAGGTAAATAATAGTAAACAACTTACATATTTAAAATGAATCAATTAAAACATTACTGAAATATAACATGTACTGTTAAAAGATGAGTATTTGCAGTACTGGTGTTCCAGATTTTGTTTGTGTGTAAGTGGGAGACTTGCGTATGGCATCACTTTGTAGTATGGGGATTTGCAATTGTAGGTCTTTGTTGCTTCACCCCTATGAAGTTGCTGTGTAGAAGAGCAGGTCACTTTGAATATTTCTGTATTTTTTGCTCTCTTCGTGAAAAAGGATATATATATATACTATTAAAGTTTTGTTTATTTTTTTTAATATCTTCTGTTTATTTTGTTTAATTTAACCTGTTAACTTAAACTGAGTTTTCCAGTGATTTTTTTAGTGGGAGCGCGTAACGAGGAAGAGTTTCGAGCATCAAGCAAAAGCTTCACTCAGATGATGAGAGCTTGATAAAGGCCATAAAGAATGATCTGTTCACACAATAAAAGAAAGCTTTTTTAAACTAGACACCAAACTTTAGAGACCAGGGGAAATGACCTTCAGAAAACATTACACTGATACATCACTTCAAAGTAACCAGCAACAGAACGATTGATGACATTTACGCTTCGTCAACTCCACCATCCCTCTGACATTTGGCAAATTACTTTTGGATTCATCGTAATTGTCTTGCATCCCATATTTAACCTCTTCTTGCTGATTGCTAATCTTTCTCTCAGCCTGACTGCACTCCTGCTATTCTCATGTTTTCTCTAATGGCAGTGTCTGCGCTCCAGTGGATATTTGTTATGAGCAAATGATCTTTGGAAGGGCGCATGCATCACACACATAATTAACAGGTTTTGACTGTTGGCCATTATTGATTTGATTAATTAGACATTATGAAGGGTTTGAATTAATGTAGAGGATTTGATTAGCCTGTTCTCACAGTGTCATTGGTTTTCTAATCAATGTTGGTTCAGCTTCTTAGTTAAAAGTTTGAGATGTACAAATTAAAAAGGTGGACATAAAAAGTCAACGCATACAAAAGCTAGAAAATCAGATCACAATAAAATGGCAATCAACCAACATAATCCAGGTACTTACTTGCTCAGTTTATGTAAATTACAAATAGGCTAGAATTGATAGAGGAATTCACTTCAGTGGAGGCATTGTTATGGACAAACTGTTGGGTATGAAGCATTCTCATCAGGGTGGATGAGAGCAGATTCTGCAAACTAATTTGAATAATGAGGGGGACAATCACTGAGACATCTGCTTTGAATGGGTTATGATGTCTGTCACATCAAATTATAAATCTCACAGGGCTTAAAAAGGCAGAATAACCGACCCCATGGGTAGGAAATCTGTCTAATCGTCAGAGCTGATACTGTTTAAAGACTTCACTAATTCAGAAACAGGATTTGTTAAAACTGTTTGTATGCCTTTGTACTGGTGATGCTTCAGGCAAGTGACATTATGTTTGTGGGTTATTTATTTGCCTGAATCTGAATTCACCATGTCCCAAGACAAGGGGGGCTGGAAAGTCGGGGAACATTTTTGGAAGATCCTGAGGACCCATGACTGTTGGGTGGCGCAAAAAACATCAGTGTCTACAACATTTTACCAAAGAAATGTTTGGGCGTCTTCTGAATCCCAAGAAATTGAATTAATACAAAAAAGAGCATTTATGAAAGGGTATGAGTTCTGTTTATGTATTGATGTCTAGGCAAATATCTGAACACCACATTCAAATAAATGGGTCTTGAGAACAACCACTTATGGAGCATGACAAAGGTTTAAGGGTTAGAAGATGAGATTGATTCAGACTGAGTCCACCTTAAATGTAAATAATAACTAAAACATGCTGAGTGCTTAAAATGGGCCAAATGCCAGAAAATGACTTCTATTGCAGTGTTTAATTTACCCTTTTTTGCATATGTTTTGGGGTGTTTTTGCCAGCATCTGAAGCTAAATTGTGTCCCTTGTAAAAAGAAGTTGGCCATAATAATTACGATAAGTTCATTTTACAAAAAAAACTCTTACATCATTCGGATATTTTTATTTATTTAGCAGATGTGTAGTTCTTTAACAAATGCAGAGCTGGTTTGGGATAGGCCCAATATATGTTATCTTTGCATGGGGCCCAAAATTTCAGGCAGTGGTCCTTTTTCAAGGATGCTCAAGGGAATTTTTTTTCTAGTTCTATGCACAAAAGTCCACCCTGAACCAAGACTCAACTAATTGGATTTTAGTGGGAAAAGGTCAAAGATCCAGGCCATCGTGCCTCAAAGTCATCATTTGATTTTGAATGCAGTGAGAATAAATTGCAGAGATTTTGGTGGTCACAAAGCTAAAGTTATGGTCAATAGAGCCCATATTCATCACTTGCTTGTGAATATTTCAAAAGACTCCCTTTCATTCTAGCATAAAAGATAACCTGATTAGGTTTTGTATGTAATGGGAGTAATGAATTTCAAAAGTAATGTGATTACTATAATGCATTCCTTTTTACTGTGGATTTAAGGCCAGGTCATTAAGCCCCATGTTCATCCTTGCCTGTGTATGTCATATCTGAAGAACAATTTGTGGGATTTTGTTAAAACTTTGCACAAATAGCCATTATCTGTGTAGATGTGGACTACACAGATAATGGTCAGTGGGCCTCAAGTTCATCCCTGGCTTGTTAGTACATCTTTACACAGTTTTTAAGAATTTTTGTCTAAATGTGCACAATCTTTCTCTTGAAAGATTTATTATAGCTTGGGGAGTCAAAATTCAAGATCTTTGGGTTCCATGTCATCCCATACACATCCCTAAAGAAATGCTCCCAGCTCTTTTTATTGATCCATCACTATACTTTACTGTCAGGCAATTGTGTTCCTCATGACACTAAACTGTGATGTTTCTGGTTGACTTGGCCTCAGCTGTTGTCTAGTTTGATTTATTCATTAACAATCCCTTTGAGAAGTCGCCTTGCTCAAAGGACACAATTTTATTTCATCAGCACTTGTAAGACACAACATAATGGTGATTTCTACTTAAATTTGTAAGACTTGCAGTTTGACCACTGAGCTTTAAAGCAGATCAGTGAAACAGCCACAGTGAGTCAGCACTGGAGGGGAACAGACTCAGCAGGGAGGTGATGTTTGTGCCAACAGAATCTTTTGGGAGCTTGTGAGGGGGTTTGAGTCTGGGTTTAACCCTCAGGTGTTTTGTCCTCTATTTAATGGAACCTTTTAATGCTGTTAAATGGGAAATAATGGGGATCACTGATGTTACTTTGATAAAGCTAGGCGGAAAGGGAGAGGTGGCTGTCCTTTTGGATATCAGTCAGATTCAAAGACTGAACGCGAAGCTGAAAGTAGTGAAGTCCCTGAGTGTGAAACAATCTAAGTTCCCTTTGGGAAGGTCAGAGAGATGTATAAATCATCGCTGTCAGGCACAAACTTCTTATCTCCAAAACTGCAACTTACCAGCAAGTGAAAAAAAAAGCTAGACTGCTGGGATTGTGCTGATAATTGGATATACACAAGGATGATGCAAAATGTTCTCTTCCACTTTTGGTTGTTTCAGACTGCATTGTCGTAACTTGCATGACGACAAAGCTGCATGGATGTTTTCATTTCAGCAAGCATGCTATTAAGTCAAAGCTTTCAGACTGCCAGCACAAAAGATGCAGCCACAATGTAGCACACTCAAGCATCTGTTATGAAAGCTGTATTGCCTGAGAGGATGGGCTGCTAGCCACATGCATCTGGTGTGAACCAGGTGTTACGCTTAATACAGTGACTTTAAGCTATGGTCTACGATTTGGAATCTTGTTACATCTTAATAACACCATTTATAAGGCCGTTATGGTCCTATGGTCCGATCTACGCAATATAAAGACCAAAAAGAATGAAAAAAATCCATTAAGTATATCCGCTGCAACGGGGCATAATAGTTGACCAATCTGCGGTTCGGATTGGTCCGTGAGTTCATCCAATCCTCTGTCTCCCCTGCTCCGCACCATCCCACCCATGGTCCTGCCTCCTCCCCACTACCTCCCTCATGTACCAGTGAGCAGCTAGCTGCACAGCTACTGAAGTGTCATAGAGCCGGAGAAGACCAGCACCAAAACCAGGAGGCCACTTCTGTTACCCTCCACATCGAAGGGAAGGAAACGTAAAAGTTTCGAGGAAAAGGCTGAAGTAAGGAAGAAATATGAGCAATAAACGTCCCAACAGAGACTCAACATTGGAGAATCGTACAACCTGTGGAAAAAGCTGCAGAATGATTTGGGACTGAAAACTAACGCTGAATAAGACAGCCGATTTTCTGTTGAACAGGTAATAATAACTTTGTTTACTATAGTGGGAGATGCTGCTGAATAACTCTGGTTAGTCTGTGCCTATACTGGCTAATGACTGAACGTTGTTGGTCGGAACAGGTAGGCTCTGTCAATAGATTTTAGCATGAGTTAGCCACGCATCATTAGCATTGTAAACTGAGCTGGTGAAGACACGCCTAGAAAGGTAAATCCTCACCCACAATCGGCTCTGCTCTGATCGGCTAACAGTGGCGACGCCAGACCTGCTTCGCCGCCAGTCCAACTGAAATGGCTACCGCTGTGTGTTACAAGGGGGATGACTGTCGTGTTTGTTACTGTCAGCTATGAGAACTCTGACATTCTGAGTTGTTTTTGAAGTTGTTGTTGCTGCTGATATTTTCTGCCGGCCGGCTTCTTGCTTTATCGGAGGGGGCGTGTTGAGGCGACATGAGCTGGGGGGCGGGATCTTGGAACACGGAGGGGAGGGGTGAGTGAAGGGGGGGCAGGCTGCATTTTTCAAATCTGTCTCAACAGCCAAACTGGTTTTCAGATCGTAGACCCTAGCTTTAAAAGAACAAGAAGAACCAGATTACAAGGTGTGCATGCACTGAATTAACAGATTTTGAGGCAAAAAGCTATAGGTGTTTTCATAATATATCTATGTTTGGCTTTAGCTTATACATATATTACATTATATTATGCTGTTTGCTGTTTTATGTATGGCTACTCCAATAAGTTAACTTAATTAGTCAATTTTATAATTGTGTGCATATACACACACTCATTTGAAAACATATCCAAGCTGTACAGAAATTAATTCACCAACATTGTGTGTACTAAATCCACTTTTGGCTCAAAGATTGGTTCTCCATTGTTGGATAAGTGCTCTTTCTCTTCTCAATGAGTTTCAGACAAAGAGATTCATCCTTTTATCTTTACTACAAATATGAAGCTGAGATTTATGAACCATTAACTAATGGGTCGGCAAGAGAAGTGTGGGAGTCAGCATGTAGACTCTGCAATTACATCCTGTTTCTGTGGGGAGAAGCCTTTTAAGGACAGCCGGAAACTTTGAAGCCATATACTTCCATTTATGAGTAGGTGTCAAGATGACTGATGGAAGAGGCTAAACGTCTTATCAGGAGAATCCAGGAGAAACACAGGTGAGTGTCTTTAAGCTGGGGTCAATCACTATAGCACTTATGAAACCGTTTTGTTTTTGTTTGAGTTATAGGTGTGTAGCCTGCAGGGAAAACATAACATTTTTATGACTCTTAGTGCAGATTATTACATAAAAGGTTAATGCTCTGGATTTATAATGATGTCAAATAATAGGAGATTTTTTAAAAAGAACAACAGATCTCAAACATGTTGCATGTTTAAGTTCTATTGAAATACATATCTGTAATACATATCCTTACAAGTTGTACATTGTCGTGAAGGTGTCTGATCAGGCTGTCCAACAATACAAAATACAGTACTGAATTACACTATTAAAATGAAGGAATTATTAACCAAGGTAACATTCCCAAACCTTGAAGAGCATATTTATCTTTGGTCAAAGAGGACAAATGTGCATGTTTGGCAGAAATTCCTCAAATTTTTCCTTAGATATCATCTTTCTAAAAACAAACAAACAAACAAACAAAAAAAAATCAGTAACACTGGAAGCACTTCTTGATAGACACTTCTTGATAGAAAGGATATATTTGCTACACTTTTAACATATTTTGGAAAGAGTTTAAGAGTTTATTCTGTGTGGTGGCTTATGTTTTGTGTTATATTCAATGGCAGTAGTGCCTGCCTACAACATTATCTGATTGGTAATGAATGTGACTGATGGAACAATCATCCAATTACCTGATGGATAGGCTTTCAAAAGGTTCTGCCCATTCCCAAACACTTTCTATGAGCTTTTTCTCCTTTGACTACTGTAATACATTGAACAGTCCATCAGGTTTGTCATGTTATGACTTATGCATCAACAAATTTATAGGTATTTGGACATAAAATCCACCAAACTGTCATTCAGTAAACTGCAGCCACTCCCTGGTTGACTGAGTTTATTTCAATTAACCAAACAGACCTTAAAAATCCAACTTATAACAACGTTGTTCTCTTCAGCTGGGGACACAACACACAACTTTCTCAGTAATCACAGATTTTTGGACTCATAGTACACACTTATAGACAGTTTACAGCAGATTTTTTTATGGCCACTGAAAGACAGGGGCTCACTGCCTGCTGAGGTATCACAGACTGCATAATTTGTCAAACCAACCAAAACCAACTGAAGGCATTAAACTACCATGAGGGTGACAGCTTAAAGGGAAACAAATACCAGTTGGAAGAGAGAATGCAGTGATGTTTACCTTCAACACAATTTCCTGTGTGCCACCCTCTCTTTTTATTGGCTATTGGCAACATGTGTTTGAAGTTTGGTTAGAATCAGTTCACATGACCTGATTGTGTCCAGATTTGCCTGAAGAAATGTTACATGTATGATTGATTGTAATTATAGTTGGTTCAGGCCTATTCCCCTAACACATCTGCAGATTCGTGTCTTCACTCCTCATATGCTAACACATTTTTTTGTCAACCAACCAGACTGTTGCAGAATTTGCTCAAGTAGAAATCATGAGTAAAATCTGGCAAATATCTCTGCACAGCTGGGGGCAGTGGGCATGGCTAGTTGGCACAAAAACCTGTTAGGGCCCTTAATCAATGGCATGATGCACATTGTCTAAAATGTGAAGCACATGGCTATGTAGGGCATGTTGGTCTGAATTTAGTTATTTTCAGGACGCATGTTTTTGGCCCTACAGCCTGGGCCAAAAAAACCTAAATGAAAGGATTAGAGCTGAAAGCAATTTATGTTTTCTTTTTCCTTGTAGGGATCCTTGGCTCTGTTCTCTACTGTTACATGCACCAAGGAGCACTAGTAATAAAGGAACACTGTCTCTTAGATCTTCATCTTGTAATGGAAGTTAAACTGGATTTTCCAACAAATGCTTCTATATTTAATGGTAGAGGTCTGCTGATCTGCGTCCTGTGTGAGTTAAGTAAAGTGTGTATTTTGATCTTGCAGATATGTCCGGATTTAAAATGCATCCTCAAAAAAAATAAAAAATAGAAACACTCCAACCACGGACATAAGACTTTAGACAAAGTATAAGGAGGTGTAGAGCGTAAACACACCTCTGGGAAAAAAAGGGGAATGCATGTTGATTTGCTATTTAAGGCTGGGCACACAACAGACAAATGGCATGTATCTGTAGTAAATTAGGGAAGACACCTACCTGCACATTATGCCAAAACACTTTGCACTGACCATTGAATAGGATCCTTAATGTGTGAAGAGAACAGATCTGACCCAACCCAACTCCACCTACAGTCTATTTAACATGCTTAATGTTTTTTCAACTGTAAACATGTGTTGCCAGCTGATAAAAAAAGGGTGGGACACAGGAAATAGTTTCAGAAGATGATGGGATGTTTATTTCTTCTTCTTTTTACTCTTCTCCTACTCCCTCTCTTCTTCTTCTTAAACTTTTGCTGATGGTTGGCAAACATCAAATTGATAGATTACCACCACAAACTCTGTTTGTTTACTTCTAAACTGTCACCACTTTCGAAGTTTGCATGAAAACTTTGGTGTGTTTAGTTTGCTTTAGTTGGTTTGACAAATCACATAGTCAGTGATCCATCATCAGACACAGTTTTTATGTGTGTGAGCCCCAGTCTTTCAGTCATCATACAAAATCCTTTAAAACCTGTGAGCACTGAAGTTGTGTAGTGTCCCTCTCCTTAATGCTGTTCATGGTATGTCAACATTAGGTTAGGTATTTGAAACATGTCGGTGTGTTTTCCTCTGAGTGGTCCAGGCTCACCTTCTCTGTGTGTGACTCTAATGGACACTTTATCTACACACACACAGGTGACACTTTAGGCTATCTTCTGTACACAAACACTGGCACGTGTCACGGCCAATTCTGACCTTTCTGTATTCCGTTCACGTGGAAGAAAAACCCTCAAACATCAGCTACGTCCCTTCTTTTCTTTTTCTATTCAGGGAAACTTCGCTGGGCTTTTTGTACCTCTCTAACTTTCTGCATCATTGTGAGACATCGATGTTGTGCCAATTACTGTCGTTTCATCTCTCCATAGAGACCTACACCTTCAGGGAGTGGGGGAATTGGATGACAGCTAAGTATATTGTGAAACTGTTTAGCTCTTAAGTGTATATAGCTACTGGGAAAACAATCATCTTATAGGCCTACAAGATGACAGCAGTAAGCTGCAAACTTTGAACATGATGTGAAGAATAGGAATGGAGTCCTGAAACTTAAAGTCTGTTGACTTTTCTTTCCTGAGATGGTTCATTAAATCACCGTTTTTGATGAATGTGTGGCGTTTCATAAGAAAATGCTAGTATTCACTTTCCTAAGGGGGAAATTACATAAAAAAGTGAAGAGATTTCAGATTTTTAGCACTGATGTCTTATTCTAGAAGGACTTCAAATTGAAGGCACTCCTATCCAACACAACAAATGTAGGAAAACAACTTATCAACTCGGTCTAGGTATGAATATTCCTAGTAAAATACTACTGTAAGTGAAAGTTGCATATTCAAATGACTCCTCAATTCAGAGTACTCTCTTGTAAGAGCATATTCCAGTAAACAGCTTGGCAAGACATGCGATGTTCGGTGGGATGAGCTTTACTGGTATTGTTGCTATGATCTAAATTGAGAGAGTTTTGCTATAATCACAGAGATATATAAAAAAAAACCTCTCAGCACTCATCAATGACAGTTTTTCATTCTCTTGTTATTATCTCTGCCAAGGAGGTTATGTTTTTCCAGGGCCTGTATGTTTGTTTGCTTGTTTGTCTGTTAGCAGGATAATGCAAAAACTACTAGATGGATTTACATAAACATTTTTTACCAGAGGTGTGGTTTGGTCCAAGATAGAAGCCAGTAGATTTTGGTGGTAATCCTCATATTTGGATGCAAAAAAGTCCCTTTTTTTTCTGAAAACCCCACAACTTAACATTGGTTGTATTTAAAAAAATTATGTTTTTGACACCAGTTTATGGATTTGCTTAAAATTTACAGGATAATATATATGACATAACTCTGTCATCATTGTTAATTTATCTGGATCCGATCCAGATTGACATCATAGAAGAACTCTGAAGTTCATAATGGCCGTTGTGAGGGTTTTGTCCCCTTTACATCAATATGGAAATTGTAGTTTATTTGAAAAAAGACATCAAAATTCTTTGTCACTACATTTATCAGCTTGTCCACATGGACAGACATGAGCAGAGACTTGGCTGTCAAATCGAAATGCATGGTGATCCAGAATTGTATCTTTAACAAGTTGTGGAAAAGCCACTGCTGTGACTGAGCTGCTTGGCAGAGGTCTGTGCTCTCTGAGTGCTTTTCTAAGTTCTGATGCCTACATTGTTGGACACATGCCATTTTTAATCTCATTGTTATATCAGGTAGGTGGGAATACTAGAAGAATATTGTACTCAAATAAAGGTGCAGTTGTTTACACCTTTAATTTAACTCAAACTCGAGCCAAAGAAGTGATAAACAGACTAAAGTAAATGAAACAGTACTTATTTTAGACATACTTTACATACTGAGTGTTCTAAGCTTGCTTTTGTGTCACACAACAAGGCCAACAGCTGAAGTATGATGAATCAACCAGGTGTTTGTTCTTGAGATAACATTAGTTATGTATTTCATAAAAATTCACCCCAAATATTAAGACATAACCACACAGTGGCAGTTTGTACCAATGCATATGGGATTAGATATTACAGATGTCAGTGTCAGTAATAATGTACGTACTTGCACACTCTGTGAATCATGATTTAGGATAAACACATCACATTGATTTGGTCAATACAGGATAAAAAATGTAATCACGTAAATTATATTTTGCCCTGATAATTCTGAAAACCTCCGAACTAACTATTTTCAATTTCAGATACCCAACTCTTGAGGATATTGTGTTTCTGATAAGTAAAGTATAAAAGTTTAATGTCAGTTTTGAGGTAGAATGTTTGTTTCATAACAACACTTACTAATGAAAAGCTTTAAAGGAGACATATCATGGTTGTTTCTCCTTTTCACTATGCCAGACTAGGATGCCTGTAAAGCATTTCTGCCCTCAGTACAAGTCATTTAGTTCCTTCATTGCCCCACAATAGCATTCTCAAAATCCTCATTTTAGGCCATTTTCAAGCTCTCGTTGAAACGCTCGATTTCCAGGCTGACCTCCAGTTACCTCGCAATGTCACAGCCCTTTGTGCTCTGATTGGTCAGTTCTGTCAGAGCTGCCGAGAAGGTTGAGCCAGCGTGTCCTTCTTCTACTGTATTTTCCGGCAGGCTCAAAGCAGCGACCGCGTATTGAGTCCCCCTAAAGGCCAGAGCTGGTAATGAGTGAGTGTGAGCTAGGGAGCTATATACTGCTGCTTGGTGGATGTGTTCCTCGGTGACGGTTTTGTGGCTAACGGACATTACAGAGGAGGAGCTGTTTTATCAGATTACTCCAATAAAAAGAAATGTACCTTGTGTCGTCACAACGTTTGAAATATCGCGGACATCTCGCAATGACCTATTTTCAGAGGCATCAAATCTCGTTCTAGAATATCAGAAAAAATACAATATCTCATTTTTGAAAATTAAGGGGGTGTAAGGTCTTGTTTTCAAATTTATTATATTATTTGTAAGTATTAAATCATGCATCAGCATGATATGTCTCCTTTAAAGATCCCATATCCTGACAGTTTACACCACATCTTCTCTGTCTATTTAACAAAGTGTGAAAAACAATACTCAAGTAGGTGCAGATACTCAAAGAATGTGCTTGAGTACTAAACTTATCTTACTAATGTCCACCAATGAGTACATCACTTGTGCCTTGCATTTAAAAGATCTGCTTCTTCACTTTTAGGAACTCTATTCTGTAAGTGGGCCATTACTGTGTTGCACGTCTATAAAATAAAGTAATTGAAAGAGATAGAGGCTCAGGAACAAACCCCCCGGAGAAGTCAAACTGACACATTAAATCCTCCCTTGTTATATGGGTGTGGTCATGGCTCAGTGGATCGATAAATATAGGGAGCACATACAGTAAATGGCTGCCAAGTGGCTGCTTAGTGGGCCATTGTCGTTAAATGTCAACGACGCACTCCAACGTGGCCCACAGGCACAAATACAGGCTGTTTAGCACGTGGTGGCGCACACTAATTTGATTAATGATTAGCCGTCAGTCCATCCCTGCAGCGTGAGGAAGAGGAGGGAAGAGCAGGGAAAGGGAGAACATAAGAAACTTAGGAAATTGTGTGTGCAGCTCTTGCATTTTAAAGGTCTTACCCATGATTTTTGTTACCATATGACAAATGTCATGTTGGTGCGTGTGATCCAGAAACAGCAGTCAAATGTAACTACTCACTCAATAGAACACTTAAAAATGATTGACAGTGTGGTGATGTTGCTGAGCAGTAACTCTGTCGTATCCTAACATCTCATCTAATCTGAAAAATATTAATTTTGAAGACTATGTTCTGCAAACATGTCATTAAATTAAGAACTCAAAGACAAAGCTCTATAAAAACAGGACAGAATAATGTATTTTTACATTTTGTTATTCACTGTCCTTTGTCAGGTTGTTATAGTTGTTTTTAGCTCTCAAAACTGAAGACTCAGCTTTGTGTACTTATACTGTTAAGAATATTTTTGCATTTGATTAATATGTTTTTAACTTTGGCAGTGTTGTCAGTTACCTCTTATCTTTTGTCTAATTATTGGGTTGAACTGTCAGAGTCTCCCTTCTGCTGTACTAACTATTTAAGCTACCTTTATTGAGGACTAACACATGCCCACAAGAGATGTGATGTTTTGTGTAATATCTTCTGTTGTTCCTGGGGTCTTCCTTCAAACAGTGGGGGTTGAGGTCATATGTTAGTTTACGTTAAGTGTACCATTTTCTTGAAGCCCAACAGGTTTGGTTCACATGATGATTTTTATAAATGAGTCAAATGGCGTTGCTGGCCCAGTCTTGCAGTGCACTCTGTCAGGACTAGAAAGGTGATGGGTTCAAGCCCACCTCCATTGTGTAATGTGTCCTTAGGGAAGATTCTTAAATTGCATCCTACTGCTATGTTAGGGGCATGAAAATGGGAACAAAAAAGTAAGGATGTGTGAGCTAATACTGATGGAAAGCTTATATATGAAATTCAATATTCACTATGTAAGCTTAAGTTAATTGACCATGTTTGGGCATGATCAGATCATAAAAGTGTGCACTGTTATACACTGCACTTACAGATTTTTACAGATTTTGGCAGATTCACAGACACCTTACCTGGTTCTAACTCAGAACTGCACCGCTGCTGCCTATTTCACTGAGAAGATTGCTACCATCAGCATTCAATTCTCTGAGCCTGACCAATTCAGCCTGCTCCCTGCAGCTACTGGTGCATCTTTTTGAGAGAGGATGAAGTCTCCAGACCTCTATTAAACCGTAAGCCCACTACCTGTCCTCTTGATCCAATTCCTACAAATATCCTGCGGACCATTTTGATCACACTTAACCCTGAAATCCCTCAAATAATCAATTCCTCCTTGGAAACTGGTGTCTTCCTCTCTGCTTTCAAGCAAGTTCAGGTCACCCCACTGCTTTAAAAAGCCAAACCTCAACCCAGGTAAGGGTGGAAATAACAGGCCAGTTTCACTTCAGCTACTCATATCCAAAATACTTTAGTGCAGTCTCCAGTCAGGTCTCTTGAGTATCTACACAATAACAACCTGTTTGATCCTTGTCAGTCTGGCTGCAGGCGCAGCCATTCTACAGAGACCACACCTCTAGCCGTGACAGAATCAGTGGGACTGGTTTGAGCTGCTGGTCAGTCTTTATGCTGCTGGACCTGTCTGCTACCTTTGACACTGTGAACCATCAAATCCTCCTCTATAATCTCTTTACTTGTTATTTTAGGATCTGTGCATCATGGTTCAAATTTTACCTCACAGGAAGGTCCTTTAGACTGTCATGACCAGGAGAGCTGTCCGATTCACATGGCTATTTGACAGGTGTACCTCAGGGTTTAGTGCTTGGTCCCCTGTTCTTCTCATCATACACCACTTCACTCGGTGCAGATGTTTGCTCTCATGACTTCTCCTACCACTGCTTTGCTGACGACACTCAGCTCTTCAGTCACATGAATACAACTGTCTTAGCTTGTATTTCAATATGCCTTGTCGATATAGCGACATCAATGAAGGAGCAGCACCTTAAACTAAATCTGCCTAAGACTGAGCTTATTATCCTTTCAGCCAGTCCCTCCATACATCTACAGAACTGCAGGTTCTGGTGATTTCATGCATTGATTGCTTGATTGATAATCTCTCTTCATCAGCATCCAGTGGTAGCATCAATAAAATTCAAAGCTCTACTTCTGGCTTACAAAACAGTAACAAGAACAGCTTCTGATTACCTGGAATCCCCCATCCAGGTCTACACTCCCTCTCAACTAGTTCGCTCTTCAAGTGAAAGACCTGGTGCTCCCATTGCAACATGGCTCAAATCACTTGCCAAACTCTTCTCCTCTTCTGTTCCCAACTGGAGGAATAAATTACCCAGCCCCATTCGATCTGCAGAGTCCCTGTCTACTTTTAACAGACAGTTGAAGACTCAACAGTCATGCGCTTCATCTCACTCTTCTCTTTTGGTAGAAGAGGTTAAAGGTGTTAAGACCCAGCTCTTTGTGTTTGACAAAGCACTGAATATGTTGATGCTTATTATGATGTTGATGTCAATGACATGAGAACTTGATAATTATTCTGATGATGATATTGAGGTGACTTGACAAGGTTTTCAGTAGAATTGGTTTAAAATAAATCACTGCCCCTAACTCAACATGACAGCACCTGTGTCCCAATGGATTGAAGCAGTTACTTGAACTTACTAATGTTGTTCTCTCAAGTTTATGAGATGTACTTATGATGTACTTACTCTCAGATGTACATCACTTTGGACAATGGTCTCTGATAAATGACACTGTCATGTTATAATCACTGGTAATGCCTGCATATAGGCTAATGCCATGCCAGCAGTGTTTTGGTAAATTCCCAGATTTGTATTTATTCTTCCTGTAAGAGGCTATATTTAAACTTTAGCTACCTATGGGCAAATTTAATTTAATCTAAAATTTAAATATGGGCAAATCTTATTTTCAACTTCTCAGAATTTGCAAACACTTTTTATAAAAGGTGTAGAGCAGGAGCTAATGAATATCACTTGAGTTTGTGAAAAGGTTGATTCATTTTTCAAAGTTAATTGTGGCAAGAGTCTATGTTTGCAGCTGTTTTCATTGTTTGCTCTGGTGGCTATCTTGAATGTGTACTCTGACCTTTTTCCTTTGTTTAAGAAATAAACCTTTTGTTATTGATTTTAGTCCATTAATCTAAGACTGTGATGTATTTACAAGGGGCATCACAGTGACTCCTCAGTGTGATGCATCACTTTATTTTAGGGTCCACAAATAGAGCAAAGCCCCATTAACTCCTCAATCGTTTCCTAATCGACGGGTCATTAACTAAACTATAAAATCTGACCAGGAGTTACACATTAACTGGAGCTGCACTAGGATTACCTTCTCACACCTTCCTTATTTGTTACCGGGCATCAAAATGATGTGCTCTTTAAATGTCACAAATATAAAAGAGCAAACATGCAGGGACACTTTTTATGATTTAGAGCTCCTGGGCAGGGTCCACTGTAAGACTCCTTCCCATTCATCCAAAGGCCACCATGGCTAGAGATGCTGCTTAAAATTCCAGGCCCATTGTAAATATTACTGTGTGCCTCACAACCAAAGCCCCACAACCCTGCATGGTTTCTTAAATCACTCATCCATTATGCAAAAAAGCATAAATTACTGATTTTTTTTGTAAGAAGGTACAGTCATTCATTGTTAAACTTTCCCCTGGAAGTTCCAGATACCCTGTCCTGTAACTCTTATCATTTGAGGGGAAAAAAATTCTTTCAGTCTAAAAACAACATAAAACTTCAATTGTGAGAATCTTACACTTTATTGCAGATCAAAAAATGACTTTTATTTGGTGTGTGTATTTTGTTGCCCTTACTGTCCATTTGTTGAATGTACTGCTGTCTTGGCCAGGACACTCTTTCAAAAGATATTCTGGTTAAATAAAGGTTACATGATAATAAAAAATGAACAAGTTTTCATCCTCTTTACATCTAATTACAGCCACGTATTTTGTGCAACATTATATGTTCTATTACTATAATGTAAGAACATTTCTGGAATAAATGAACAGCTTAAAATCAATTTCAGTCAACTTTGTAGATTGCTTTAGCTATTCACATACATTTCTACTCACTTATTCATTCCCCTTAGTCCGTTCATATATATTCACTGTGTCGTCCATACAAACATACTCGTTAAATTTAAACAAGCCCAGAAGTTGCTGATGCAACGTTTAAATCTTACAAAACTGTTGACATATTTTATGTTTGTAATCAAGCAGATTCACCCTGCAAAGTTCCAAGCTAAAATAATAATTGCTGGCCAGAAAATGACCAAGTTATCAGCGTTCTTTTAAAGGACAAGGAGGCAGTAGGTACAAGAAGGTTTAAATGGACTTGTATAGCACTTTTTAAATCTCTTTGACTACTCATAACACTTCAGGCCACAGGTCACATCTACCCATTCACACTCATTCACTCTGACATCAACTAAATGATGATTCAGAGTTTTTATGTGTCTTCCATCAGCATTAAAGACACCCATTCATACCCACTTACTGACGCAGAAGTGCAACTTGGGGTAAAGTGTCTTAAAACATTGGCATGTGACAGTCAGCTCTAATCAAACCTTCTGATTATTAATGGAGCACATCATTGAGCTGAGCCGCTGACTTATGAATTTACTTGTGAGGCAGGTAAATGCAAAAAACAAACTCACAGTCATACAGATGTCAATCCACAGGACGACGCACTAACAAACTCACACTTTTACAGACATAGTGCATTTTATACAATGGAAAAAAAAACATGGAGGTTAAAATGTAAGATGAGTCAAAGGCCTACTCTCTGCTCTGATTCATTTTTTACAAATGTTTAAGGGTTTTTTTTAAATCTCAAATAGTTGTCACAATTCCTTATGTCTGCTGGTTATTTATTTCATGAATGTGACAGTCAATATATGGCCAACATGTATAAACAGCTGTATTTTGGCTATAAATTTCAATGACTGCAGACACAGATATTTAACTTTTCAGACCAATATTGAACAATATGATATTGGCACAATACATTGGTAGGATACAGTTTATTGTAAATTATCCATCCATCAATCTATATATCAATCTATCTATCTATTCAGCTATCACTGCCCATCACAATTACACTCAGCAATACAAATTATTTCAGTACTTTTATAGAACAGTAGCTGACTATAATGTTGTTGATTTAAAGACTATATATTTTTATCGAACTCACACATAGTTTGTCTTTGGGGTACAACCACAAGACATTTTTATTTTCGTGCTCTGGTAACATATTGACATCAAAATACACGTCGTACCATTTAAAATACTTTTAGATGAGTATCTCATTTTTGAGGCACATCCATATCGGCCATATCTTGGGCTGTCTTGGAGCATGAGGCACCAGGTAATTGCCTACTTGTGCCAAATGGTAAAACCACATTTGCTCTCAGTTGCGTGATCACTGAGAGCCTCAGCCCAGTCACTGTCATCTTTGGCATCTGCACCACACCCTGACATTATTGTCAAACCTCACACCGTAAGATATCCGTTTTTAATCCAGAACACAAATTAATTGCAGCACCTGACATGTTGGAAGAAAATAAAAGAAAACGTGATTATCTTTGGCTGTCCTTCCTGACTGGCACCCTCGTGCGTAAAGACGCACACTAAGGATGAGCAGCTTAGAATCTAAAAGTTCAGTTAGTGCGAAAGAGACTTTTAGCTGTATAAAATTCTACACGATGTATTTTTAACGTATTTTCTTAAATACTACAATCTCATTATGAATCCATCAGCCTTTACGCAGCATTTTGCGCGCACGGCAAACTACTGATTTGTAAGATTCAACCTACCCTCACGAGGCGCAGCTGGATCCCACGCAGACCACATCTGGACAGAGAAGAAGGGGGTCCAGCAGACGATGTAAGCCACAACGATGACAAATGTCATTTTTACCGTAGTGATCTTCGCTTTGGAGATGAGCTTTACGCTGCTTACGCGCGCTAGAGTGTTGCCCTTGGATGTTTTGGGCGTCAGGCTGATGCACTGCTCTCTCCGGGTTTTCAGTTTAAAATTTTGCCATATTTTAAAGCTTATCAAGCCATAACAAATGCTTAATATGGCTACTGGAATGATATATATGGTCAGACTGATCCATGTGATATAGGCTTTGGCTCCCCAAGGCTTGATGAAATCTCCCCAGCAGTCGTACACTCCTGATCCTGGAGAGCCGACCTCAATGAGGGAGAAGATGAACATCTGTGGGATACTGAAGATCAGGCTCAGCACCCAGGAGAAGATCACATAGAAACGGTCTTTTCCCCTGTGCAAAGAGCGGAGAGGCTGACAGATGGCCAAACACCTATCCACGGACATCAGGACCAACATGTAGGTGGAGGCGAACATCCCAACGACCTGCAGGTATTTCACCAACCTGCACAGAATATCCGGCCCGTAGAAGCGAAATGTAATGTCCCAGATAAGTTGAGGGAGAACTTGAAATATGGCCACTACCAGATCGGCGATGCTCAGGTGCTTCATGAAATAATACATGCGGGACTGGCTGTGCTTGGTGGTGTGGATGGCCAGCAGGACGCACAGGTTCCCAGCCAGCGCCAGGAAAAGCACAAGCGCGAGCACAGTCACCTCCACCTTCGCCACCTCCTCATTCCGCTTCAGGGGATTCGTCTGGTTCAGAGAGCCGGTCCCGTTTAGGAGGCTCAAGTTCCGCCAAGATTCGTTGAACTGCCAAAAGTCACTTTCGTTGGAGATACTTTCCATTGCCGCAGTCTGGTGCTCTGCAGATGCGTCAGGGCTGTGCAGTCACCTGAAAGTCTTCCGCGCGCCAACAAAGGTGACAAGACGAATGGATGGGCTCAAAACATGCTCCCAAAGGTGAATTTCAAGCACCCATGATGTCTAAAAAATAAAAGAACGAGGGCGCATGTTTTCACTTGTGCAAATAAAATGTAAAATTGTGCAAAAATCTGTGCGTAAAAAAATAAGGTGACTATATTTGCAGAAATAGATTAAATCTTACAAAACAGAAAAAACAATGCAAGACAGCATAAAAAGTTCTCCTCTCTGATGAAATGATTTTCCAATTAAAGTATGTTAATCCAGAGTGACAACCCAGAGGTTGAGCCAGAAGTATAAATAATAAATATGTAATACTAAAAATCTAAATCAAATCAAAGTCTAAAATACACATATAATGAGAAATAAGAATACTAATGCTGCAGGAATCATGTCGCTCCATCATCATCTGTGCTGAGAAACAGAATGGCCAGCACCTCAGCGCATAAGCCCCTGTTATATCTGTCCCCAGTTCAAACAGTAAACAGTGTTGCCCCTCAGCGCCACAGGGGGGCGATATGAGTCATTCGTCGGCACCATCCACGTCCCACTCTGCAGCTCTCATCCCTCCTCAGAGCAGCAATGCCTTGATTCATGAATCAATCTAAGCCAGGAGTTTCCTTTCATATATCAGATAAAATTCAGGTAGATTTGCGTTGTCATGTTCTCTGTGATTTGAAGTGGAATTACAAAGGAAAACACTTTGGTGAACTGAAGAGCATCATTGAAAAATAATCCCATTTAAAATCCAGGATTAATGTGGCTGAAAGTTTATTGTAATGACTGGCCTGAAATTGTAGCTCTCTGGTTAACTACTCCGTCACAGAGCTGGAAAATATGTCAGTATTTTGATATGTATTAAATATTTTCAAATAAGATAGGGCAAGACAGAATAGATATCTTCAATGTTGACTTGAAGAAAATATCATGGGTCCATGATATCTACATAACAGAATCGGGAGATAAAAGTTCAAGAAGCCATTTATTGGGGTGCTGGTTTGGCAAAGTGGTTAGCAACCATGCACCCCATGTACTTGCTTCTGCCGGTCCAGGTTCAAATCCCACCTGTGACCAGTTTGCAGAGTGTCTTCCCCTACTCTCTCACCCCCTGCCACAAGCCTATCCACTGTCTCTCTCCTATCAATAAAGGCACAAAATGCCCAAAAAAATACATTAAAAAGAAGAAGCCACTTATCAGTATCATCAGATATGATCATTCAGATATCTCAGCCATAAATATCGGAACAATGTGCTCATAAACTACACTTTAAAGTAGCATCAAGACTTCAGCTGAAGTCAGTTTCTTTTTCTCTTACACGAATAATCAGTTCAAACTATTGCTGCTTTGATATTAATAATTGTTTAATCTTTATAATAATTGACATTCTACCTCTACTATTAACATAAGGGTACTGCAAGAGCCAGTTATGTCCCATTTTATTCTCTGATTTTATCCTGCAATTAGACCAAATAATCCAACAGCACAAAATCGCCTTTCATATGAAGACAGCTCACAGATAAACATTCCCTGAAGACACAACAGTCCTGTCTATAAAAGACTAAGTGAATGGTATAAGCTGTTGGAGGTCTCAGAATATTCTAAAACCCAAAGACTCAAAATCTGGAATAATACTCTTTAGTACTCTACACTTATAAAGTCCAGTCTTGTACACCCTTAAGAAAAGATCTTTCCCCCAGCCAGAAGTTTAAGAGCCATTTTGAGTTTGACCTCACCTTTACATTCCACATCTGTGCAGCTGCCAAGATGTGCCTATTTCATGATTCACTGGACTAAGTCCCACTTAAGCCAACATGGTTAAAATGGTGGAGAATAGGGATTTGTCTACAACTGTACAGCTCTTTAAATTTCCAGAAAAACACAGTCACAAACTGCAGTGGGAAAAAGGCTCCTGGTCTCATCTTCACCACAACGTTGTTTCCTCTTTTTGCGGTTTGAGTTTTTGGAAAATGGCTGCCCCACAGGAATTTCAAAGCAACAACATAAAGACTGAGGATGATTCAGCATGACTGGAAATGAGAAGGACGAGGATATAAAAAAGAAATGATGGTACATTAAATCTAATGATGTGACTTGTGACTCTGGAATGAAATTTTTAATGAGCTACTCTATTGGTGAGCCACATGAAATGAAGCAGCATGGGAGTAATGAAACCGGACAACTGCGAGAAAAACAATAACAATACGTAACAAGTGCAATTTCCAAACATAACAAAGTCATCAAAATGGAAAGTCTGGCACAGCTAGAGCATGTTATTACACCACAAAAAGTAATTATCAAATTGATGATCGCTCGTCTTGTAAAGAAAATATATATGCACAATGTGACACTGAGTTCGCTGAGATTTTGTGACTGCAGAGATTTAAAAAAAAAAAGAAGATGATCAGTGCCACAATGGACTTTCAAATTTTAATGACAAAAGTTCATAAAAAGTGATATTTTTTATTTGTTTAGGTTAAAGAATGAGGGTGTCATGGGTTAAAAAATTAGCTGCACAAGCTGACATAAATTCTATCATCTTAAAAGAGAGATTCAATTTCAGGGTGAAGGTCGATGTTAAAAATAGTCTGTCTCCAACAACAGGCCGGATCCTCCTTAGTCTGCATGTCTAAAATAAATATGTCATAACAAACTGACAAAGTCTGTCTCATGTCAAATATTCCTCCAGATGCAGCAGAGAAAGTCTGAATTCAGAGCACTATGAACATTTCAGCCCTGACTATCTCACAATCAACAGTGATATACAAATTAGCATTTCTTCTGTCTTTATCACTGTATAGCTTTATAAAATATTTGTTGACCATGTCACATTTGCTTTAATGATTACACTTAACACACTTAAACCAAACAAAATTAGTGAATCCCATGGGCAGCCCATTAACATTGCTATCATTCCCCTAAAGACAAAAAAAGTATTTTATTTTACTACAAAGTTCAGACTATTGTAATTAGACAAGGGTGCTGATATGTATCAATGTTGATGCAGTTCATTAATCAATCAAGAGGACTCTCTTAGAAACAAGATGTCATATCTTAAGGGGCAAACCTCAAATACATGTACTATGTTTGTGGATGCGGATCAACATGACACTGCCACTGTTACTGTTACAGATGATGAAAAACAAATTCTGTTTTTCTGGGGGGATTGTTTGACCTTTGACCAGGACCTTTGTCCTCCCACCACTTGGGAGAGCTGGGTAACATGATGACAAAGTGGGTGCATAAGAATAAATGGGTGGAAGAGTGCAGGTGTCGCTGTTTGGGTTGAGAAAGAAAGTTTTGAGACTCATATTATTTGTATGTGCATTTGGATTATTTGTTTGTGGGTTTGGATTGACTTCATTTCATTTCATAATTGCTGGATTCTGAGTGTGAGACTGATTTAGTTTTTGAGTTTGAACACTTGCGTTGAAAGTCAAACCAACAATGTGGTGGACCTGAGTTGTTAAGCTTGAGAATGTTCATCCCCACAGCAACAGTAGCGTCAGATTGATTAGCAAGAAGGTGGTACAGATGCACTGCATTGTAGCTTGGCCAGTGCTCCACTTATGGTTAATTCATGTTGGATTTGGATTTATGTGTATATGTGTATTTTTATATGCATATATGTATATCTACAAAATGAAGAGTTTGTCTTCAGTCTGCTCTGTTTTCAAAAGTCTTGAGATAACACTTGTTATGAACTGGTGCTATACAAATAAAGACGACTGATTGATTGATTGATTGATTGATTGATTGATTGATTGATTGATTGATTGATTGATTGATTGATTGATTGATTGATTGATTGATTGATTGATTGATTGATTGATAACAGCACTGTGAGTCTTTATGATATTGCAGATTAAATTTGCATGAACTTATTGACAAGTTTCATGGTATGAAATGAACGTGTTGCTGAAAAGTCACGGAGAAAACTATCAACACACTCAAACTTCAATGGCATCCTGTCAGTAGAAATTAGGGCTACACATTTTTTTTACTGTTATTGCAATGTAAGCTTTCACTAAAACACATCACAACAGTCTGAATTTCTCTTACTTAGCTCAAAACAAATTTTTATTTTAATGTGGTCAAGCAAAGTTTATGGTATCATGGTCTGGCTTTCATTACACTCAATGTTAGGGGCTGCTTGATTTAAGCTTAGATTCATTGTAATTTTTATTTTAATAGATATTGAGATCATGGTTATTAAACGTGATTACTCACTGATTTTACAGTATGCACAGCATGCTTTAATTGAACATATATGATATTTACACTATCCATTTGAATAAAGAATACCTGATAATATATGTTAAAAAAATTAAATACCTCAAAATATTGTTCAACATTTACAGACTCTCACTTACTCAGGTTTTGCAATTTTGAAAGGCAGTAATTGTAATTGAAATCAAAACTTAAATTTTTTCCCATCCTTACTCAATGTTGAGTTTTAGTATTAAATATTGGCATGGCCTAATGACCCTTATGCAGACATAACTTAAAGCTAGGCCTATGCTTTGCAAAGCAGCACTACATCTAGTAGTTACAGATATTAGCCACACCTGGAACAGTATTTATGAGTTTCTAAGCTTAAGAATTAACAATAAAGCAGAAAAATGTTTGAGTTGTGTGGAATATTGTTGTGTTTTAACCAAAGGTTTTTGTCTTTGTAGCAAATCAGCATGATATCCTGAGCTTAGTGCCTATAAGGCTAATCGCACCCATACTGGTATTGTGTACATGCACTCTCTCAAACGTACATACATCATTTCTCATCCTATTTCCAATTAATTATGGCACGAATTTTTATGAATCTGTTTGCTTTTTAGATTGATAAAAATGTAGGATAGAATTTGAATTATTTTGCAAGAGAAAGCCACTGTCACTCTGGACTCCTATGTCAGTGGATTTGTAATAATTCCAATACAGAAAATATGTTAAAAATGTTCATTGACTTTTGACTGGTCATTTTGCCCAGGGAAAATGTTTCTTATCAGTTTCAAGGTTATGCTTTGGCACGGAATATCGTGATGCACTCAGAAGCAACACCTCTGTGTCTCTCATTTGTATAAAATTGGTCAACTTGATTATATCTTCTGGATTTATGTCTGGCATAGTGATAACATTTTTCTCTTTGGATGGTATGCTTAGAAAGAAGAGTTCAGGAATATATTTGGGTTCCTTTGCAACAAAGTGGTGTGAGTCAAAAATTTTACTATTGTCAGAGGTTAAATTAAACTTGCAGTGCAGATGGTTTGTTTGATTCAGTATGTGAAATCATTGAGATCCATCTTGTCAAACTCCAATCTACAAAAATTGCAAAAGGCCCAGAGCTGCACTGACCGATCAGCATCCATTAGAGCAGGAAGAATTGGGAGCAATGAGTGATTCAACAGGAAGCCACTGCCTGTAGAGAGATTAGCATAGATGATAACAGCATTTATATGCAAATAGTAGCAGTTTTATCAGATCTGGTCTTCATTTCTTTATCAAATAAATGTGATAAGAAACGAATATTTGTGCCTACTACATCATCTGATTGGCCCATAATAAATGTGACGGCACAATTTTTTCAATTATCTGCTGTATTTGCTTTGAAAGCTCCTGCCCATTCTGATGGACTGGTTGAATATTTCAAATGGTCTATCTCAGTATGTGAGGTTAGGTATTTTGTAACCCGACTTTCTTTTGTGAAGTTGCATAAACCTTTCTATCATATTTTACAACAGGCACATGTGTAACATTCCGGTTTGCATTAACAATTCCCAACAAAGCCAGAATGCAGGAAAAAAATATCCTGACTCAGTAAAAGAAGCCAAAACCAAATTTTGGACTATTGTGCCAGCATATCTAGAAAGCTGGAGAAAGAAACAAAATGTGGCTTATTATTCTTTTTAGGCGAGAGTAAGTTAATTTCATTTATTTAGGCAAAGTTTTATTACATCTCTCTCTCTTTTCTTCTATTTCTCTCTGCTTCACTAGCTTGTGATGTTGGATACAAAGGTAACTCCTATCACCCTGTATCTTAGATGAAGTACTGTATCTTAAATCTATTATTCATTTTTTTCAATTGTAAACACAGTGGCAAGAGTAAAGGAAAATATATGGGCTACATGTAGTTATGTGAGTAAAGAATGTCACACTTAATGATGTGCTGTTGTCCTAATTATCATGCCCTCTGAAGCCTTGAACATATCATTTGGGCAAATAATCTGCAATCTAGGTATGTAACTGGTTACTGAGATTGTTTTTGTATTACAACACCATTTAAAAAATTGCTTTCTGTCATGGTACATTAAGTAAGATCATATAATCCTTAACTGAATGCCAGAGGGGAAATCCAGCACAAATTATGTACCACTAATCGGAAAATAGCAGTCTGGCTGGTTTAAATTTGGTTACAAATATCATTTTTGTGGTACTCTCTTTTTCAGTTTTGATTTTACAATAAGTAACAAGAGTTTATCCATCCATTTTCTATACTGCTTATCCATTATAGGGTCGTGGGAGCTGGTGCCAAATCACCTGAATGCAGGACCTTAACCATTCATGCTCACACCCATACCCAGACCCACACAACTAAGGGCAATTTAGAAGCCCATCTCTTCTTGCTGTGAGGCACATGCACGACCAGCTGCCTCACCTTGCTGCTCAAGTAGCAAGAATGCCCAGGAATGTTTACTTGGAACATTGACTATCACTCTGGAAAATAAAGGGTTTTTTGTACTAAATATCAGCATGCATTCTGAAGGCACATACCAACTAAAGTTATCACGGCTATGCTTGACACAAAAGTTTGTCAGATTATTTGTCTATGCATATAGAGTTACTCATGTCACAGTGCAGCACTGAATTTACCTTCATGGATTAAATTCTTTAAATAATCCAGTTTTCAAAATGGACATGGATTTTTCATCAGACCGGAGTGTGATTAATTGATTTAATAAAAAGTGTCAGCAAAAAAGTTAATGGTCCAGATGAGGGGCGGCTGATGGAGCCATTGTGAATTTAGATGAACCTCAAACAGCATGAAGCCTGATTGAAGTTTTTGCTGACGGATTATACGGAAATGGAGCTGCAGCAGTTAGAGGCATAGAGGGCTTGAATGCTAAAGCAGAGACGAGTATGGATGCAAGGTTCCTCTCCATGAAGACAGAAAATTAAGATGACACAGCTGAGAGGAGTCCAGGTTCACTGTGGTGAGCAAAAACCATCATGGAAAAAAAAGAACAGAGTGAAAGTAAGAAAGATTACAGATGGAAAAAGTGATGCAGAAGGATTTCCTCATGTTAATGATGTTGCTGGAGAAAATCTTTAAGAAAAATAGTGGACGGGTTTATATAATGCCAGGCCAGCTCAGAGTGTGAAGGAGAAGATTGTAAATTAATGCTGCAGATGCAGAATGTGATAATTCAGAATGACTTCTCTGAACTTCAAAATGACATTCAGAGCAGAAGCTTGATCTGATGGTCTGAGGTGGATCAAATGTAATTACAGAGACCACAGTTTGATTTCTGCTCAGGATGCTAATGGCATATCATCACAGCAAGTCTTTTTACATTATCCTTATGTCATGCCATTTAATATCAGCAGTAGTGAAGACAGGCAAACAGTCTGGTAATAAGGGCAACGAGAAGAGGTTGCATGTTTACTTTAAATTCAATTACATCATATAAATACAATTAAATAAGAATATCATGATAAGCTTGTTCCTTTTTAAACCTTTCATATCTTTGTGCCCAAGGGGCTGCTGGCTGATAAATCCATTAGAGATATTGTTTTTGGAAAATGAAGACGTTAGAGATCAAAAGCTTGATTCTCAAATTCTACTTTGTATAAACCAAAGGGTAAAGCTATTGTCAGTAAGTTTGAAAGTGTGTTATTTTTGATGAAAAAATTATATATCATTCTATACATTCTACCCGCCTACTGCATGTGCATTTTCCCAGTGTGCACAGACTCGGTGCGCGTAGCTGAGCTCATACGTACCAGAGTCCGCCGGAGAATGCTTACCTTTCAAGTTTTGTCTTTGAAAATAAGGGAAGCCCGCCATGAGCCGTCCCACAACCCCAACCAAGCTCCAGTATCCCTCACATTTAAAGACAGATTTACAAGAAATCTAAAATAA
Organism: Scarus forsteni; assembly: GCA_036419115.1. Classification (NCBI taxonomy): domain Eukaryota; kingdom Metazoa; phylum Chordata; class Actinopteri; order Labriformes; family Labridae; genus Scarus; species Scarus forsteni. Next base: position 29,375,730 of record JAZDUH010000152.1, read on the forward strand.
ACTCTTTGTTTTTCTAAGTTTGTTCTGCTGCTCTAATCTCGCGATAGCTGCCACCCAGGCTACTGCAGGTGGCCGTTCTCGCAAGGCTTTTTCTTCTTCGGCTTTACGGCGGTTGGCATCCATCATTTTGGAGCTTTACCACCCCCTTCAGGTTAGAGACAGAGCTCAATTTGGAGAGGCAGAGGAATGTTTTTATTATTATTTCATCACACGGGAGATTTACAGGAGAATACTGATACAGGAGGATGGCGGGAAATAGGATAAAATATGGAAAATACGGTAGTTTCATGGCCAAAACGGGAGATTTGACAGCTATGTGGAGAATGTCAGAGGAACTACCTATACCCCGATCAACATCGGCTGTGAGTACTAACTGACTTTACATGTTTGTTTTCTTACCGCTGGCTGAGACATGACTTGGTGCTGTGCAAAACAAACACGTTGTGTTGAGGGTTTGGAGTTGAATCAGTGTTCTGGATATATCAGCCGCGCGCATGCATGTGAGGGGGGGTGGGGGTGTAGGCAGAGCCCTGAGGAGATGCTACTTTCAAATTCATGCTAGTTTTCCAAAATCGCCAACCCCAGCTTTAAAACTTGAAAAACTCAAAATTTGTAATTTTTTTTGTCAACTCAGCACTTTTTAAAGTAGCAAATTGTGAGTCTGGTTTTTCATAAATGTATGGTGTTATTATCTAAAAAAATAACTTTTTCACCATCCCTATATATTTTTTTATTTTTCATTAAAATCAGGATCACTGTAGCCTTAGATCTTGTTTTAAGGCCCCTAGATGCAAACACAGGTGTTTCAAACAGGTGGGGTCATGGCATGAGTTTTTGATGACACACATTTTAAGAGGCAATAGAAATGGTAAAGGTTCAACAAGTCCTCCTTCTAGTTCAGGCTCTACCTGTTTTACAGAGTTGTGGAGAAACCTCAACCACCGCGACACAATCCTGAGAAGAGGTCTGATCGAGGGCTTGTTTACTAACACCAGTGTGGATGTCCAGGGCCTAAAAATAGATACACCTGCAAACAGTTAAGAAGCATTTTTGTCAAGAACACTATGAACCAACCAGCTTCTCATTTTGACTCACTGGTGTTCTGTCACAGCATAGAGCTTCCTTACATCATAGCTTGTTGCCATATATCATTTACAACCTTAATTTTAGGAATCTAGGGATGTTCAAATTGAAATGCAAAGATCTCTTTAGCAAGGCAGTCCTGGTCAAGACAGCAGCACAACAATTCACACAAATGACAAATAATAAATCACAACACACAAATATTAATCAAACAGCATCCAGACACAAAACAAGTGAAATCACTGGTAAGATGATCCTTTTTCTGTTTTTAAAATCCTCTATACCAATATAATGCCCTAGTTTAAGGTGATTCTCAAGGTCAGACCAAGATTATGGAGCAAAAACAGTGAATGTTCAATTTCCTAAGATGGAGTAAGGTTGAGTATCAGCATAAATGATGAAACCACAGACACTGATGGACTGTGGTGTCATTAGAGAACAGAAGTAAGAGGGCAGTTGAGTTAGCCTTTGGACACAAAGAGGAAGCTGCATGTCCCATCTTTCTGTTGTAAGAAGAAGACCAGCCAACTCTTTTATACAGCACACAATGATGTGTGCAAAAGCCCAGACCAAAAAAACAAAACCCAGAGCAGATGATAAACAGAGCCCAACAGATTCAATGAGAATGATGAAGCATGCATGTAAAGAAAATCACCATAATCAATCAAAGACATCAAGCTACTTAAATCTGTCTCTTGCTTGCAACAAAAGAAAAACAGCAATTCTTTTGATAAAAGAAATCCAGTTTCAATATGCTGGCTAAAAGACAGATTTTGTTCCTGGCAGAGAACAGGGTATTTATGGGTATTTTAGATTAGTTGGCATTCGTACAAGTTTTAGAGAATAAGGGCTTCCCTGAACATTTAAAGGCTGCTTGCATTTTACTTTTTGCACTATCCAAAGAAGACAAAGAGGTACATACAATTTTGTCATCACTAAACAAGTGGGCTTTATATCAGTAACATTTCTGTATAAGTTACTGATAGTAATAATCAGTACAATGAAAACCCAGTATGGATCCTTGCGGGACACTACTTTGAATATCTGAAAAGCCAGAGGATGTATTGTCAACTTTGACACATTTCTTTCTACTTCAGGACATTTATAAACCACTGAAGTGTTTCAGAAGAAACCTAATGTCAGCCAGCTGTGTTAGAGTACTGAGTGGTCAACAGCATCAAAGGCTCTCGATAAAGAAAAGTGCAGCACACTAACCCTTGGAGTCAATTGAATTTGTGATATCATTATATAATATTATTCTGGGCACACTTTCCTCATCCCCTTTTGGGTTCCAGCCCACTAGTTCAGAATAACAGCATTACAGAATGAAGACTGGGGTAAAATCATTATTCAAGAGGATGAGTGCTGCTGGTCCCTTATTATTAGTTTATCATGTATGCAAATTCTCTAACTTATTGTTAGGTATACCTTTATATCAATAGTTTAAAGTACTCTTAGTTATTATAATATTAACCAATATAACTTCAATGATTCTGGTAAACTTTTAAATAATCGCTTTTCACAAATGAGTATCTAAAGACAAATCTTAATAGTTTGTTAATGTCTGTTTACTGGATTTTGTAAAGAACTTTTGGAGAACTGTTACTTTAACTCTCATCAACAGTATGTGGACTCCTTTTGTAGTAACACGTATTTTTTACACTTAATCATGTGTTTTTTGATCAATAATTTTATGTAGCGTAAGGAGTGAACTCTCTCAGATTAAATTGTAACTATTTAAGAGCCAACTCTATATCAACACTGCAAAGTGAAAGCATTGCTGTATTTACTTACTATTAATTAATGGAGAGACTTTGGCAAAATAAAGAAACCATGTTTGGGACTTGGCATCTGTTGGCACTTGTCCAACAAAGAGTGAGAGGGTCAGATAATTGACTCTAGAAGTGCCACTCACTCCTACAGTGACACCTATTGATTTGATTTACCAAAGCACCATTTTACCTCCACCAGTGTTGCTGGTGTATGTTTGTTTGTTTGTCTATTTGTGTGTCAGCAAGATTATGTTAAAATTACTTGACAGATTTTGCTGATTTTTTCAAGGGACGTTGGTAATAGTAAAACTTAGCAATTATTAGATTTTGGTGATTTTGGAAATGATTTTTCACCATTAGCGAACAATCATTTTTGCTCAATGACTGATTAGCTAATAATGATATCAACATGATTCTGAGTGCTAGGTGGGGTTTTTCAGGGTCAAAGAATCATATTATAATGCTAACTTTATTATGGAACTATGCTTATTGATGTAACAGCAATATGTAAACTACCTTGGCAGAGGTTTGTGCTCTGAGTGATTTCTAGTTACGCTTCTTTTTTTAAACCAACTCCTTTTTCAGCAGGGAATGTGTTTTTAGAGATTTGACTTCATCCAGAGTAAAATTAACTCAGCAACTGCTGAAATTTTTTTTCCCTCTCTATAATTTGTATTCATGCAGATACATCTCCTGAAACAGTCTAATACTAGCTCATATCAAATACTTAATACATCGTGGAATACCCTCTTACTGCTGAATGATATCCACAGGATATCTGACCTATTTTTTGGGAGATATTTTTGAAGACATTTATTGCGGCATAACAGATGTTTGTTATTTGTAGAGGCATTAAACTGTGTACCTTACACGCTGTATCACTGGTGCAGCAGCTGTAAAAAGTAAATTTAGTGAAACATTAACAAATTATTGTTGGTGTAGAGCAGTAATTAAACCCTGGCAGTGTGGGCTTTTAATCATCCTTTTAGTGTGATCAACAATACAAAAATAGGCTAACTCTCTCCTTTATTCCATAAGCTGTGCAAACCTTTGTAACTCACAGTATCTCCCCCACTCTCTGAATAATTCCAGTGGCTCAGCAGTTCTCAGAGACATTCCCACAGTTCCTGGGCTTTGAGTTGACAGATCTAATTAGAGACAAGGTTCAAAGATGAATTAAAACACAAAGGTTCTGAATGCTAATACTTCTGGCTCCTGCTGCCTGGGTAATCACTCAGCACATGAGCCCTCAGCCAGCCATTTTCCTCTGGTGATCCTATGTCAGGGGGTCAGTGTAAAAATTGCACCCACACTCAGCAGGGAGCAAAGTGGTGGTGTAAGCCCTGGCTCTGTGAGTGTGTGGTGTATTCTGCATGCTAATACGATCTGAAGTGATTTGTTTTAAAGCAGGGTTGCTTCACCAAGACTCAGCGCAGTGCTTGTGTGCTTCCCACAAAAATATATTGCAGGGGTGCCAGACTGGGGAAGGCAAGCTCAGGCTGTCCCACCACACCTCATACAGTAGCTTTAGTTTTTGTGTGTTTCTGCATTTCTGACCGTTTTCAGCAGCAGCACAGTCTTGTAAAAATGAATTCAGTTTTGGATGCATTAACTGAACCACATGAGAAATTACAGAATGAAAAAAAAAGATTAAAAAGCTAATGAAAATATATTTTCAAAAAAGGAAAACGTTTGATATCAAGAGATTTAAGGTGGTGATTATTTCTGACATGTTCATTGATCTGTTCAGTGTTTTTGACCTCTGCCAAGGAGGTAATGTTTTTGGGAGAGTTTGTCCGTCTGTCCGTCCGTCCGTCTGTGAACAAAATAACTCAAAAAGTAATGGATGGATTTGGATGAAATTTTCAGGAAATGTTCAGCATGGGAAAAGGAAGAACTGATTCGAATTTGGTATTGATACAGAGCAGCATCTGACCGCCATGGCGAAAAATGTGATTTCTGTGAACTACTGAACTAAAATAGATTGCTTATGGTATGTTTTCATGGTTAAGGAATCTAAATATTGACATGGAATAAAGGTAGGAGTAATATTTATGGTCAAAATGACAATATGGCTGAGGACTGTGGAGTTGGTGGAGGTCTCCGAGTGCTTTCTAGTTTAAAGTGTAATAAGATTCAAGGGAGCAGGGGTGTCCAACCCATTAATGCTCCAGTAAAGGATCGAATGACAGTAGTTCAATTAAAGTGCACCTACAAAAATGATAAAAAATAGTTGAAAAAAGGAAACATAAGTCAGCATTTATAGGTAAAGGTTTTATGATGAACACACATATAATATTTTAAAGGTTAATCTAATAACATAAAATGCATCAGATTTTTCCAGGTTTGAATTTTACAGCATTGCTTGTTAAAAGTAGAGTTACTAAGAAACTGCTAATAAAGACCCTAATTCAAACATTATGATTTCTTATTTCTGACACACCGTTGCCATAACCATGACGACCAACTTGACAAGTACTTTCGATCATGAAGAAATTTTCCAACAAAAAGTTTAAACATGACATGAATATATGATGGAGCTTTAGAAGCTAAATCTACGTCAAACTGCCATGTTATAGTCCTACAGTAGATTCAAAACAGTTCGTTACTGTTGCCAATAATGTTTGAGTTTAGAAAGTGCCATGTTCTTGTTTTAAATTGGATCTTAATCACATTATCACCAACAACCATTGTGAACTTTTTCAAACATGAACCATAATGATCAACATCTAATGCAGTCAGTACTGTTATTAATGATAGGTACCTCATTAGAGATAGATACCAAAATCAAGAATTCATGTGCCTGCATCAAAATATCAACACCGACCAAGCAGAGTCACAGTACAGATTTAGCTTCTTCATTTTAATACAAGTCAGTAATGTCAGAACCAATGATGATGCATTTCTGCCTTCTCTTCTAAATGAGCAGTACTGCTATGAAGCATTCTGCTTTTCAATAAGTTTCTTTAACAGTTACTTTATTGATTCCTGCTGATTTTCTGTATGGAGAAATAGTAAGCCCTCAAAACGTTTTCTGTGGGAACAATGTCAAACACATGACACTCCAGGTATTCAATTCAATGCACAGTTTAAAGCTTCAGTAGGTTGCTGGTGTTTCCACTTTGTGGTGAGAATCTTTTTGTCAGAAAGTTAATGACACAATTGTGACCATGTTTGTCTCCTGTCTTCTAAGATTTTAATGTCTTTTGTATCATTTCTGCTGACTGTTTCTGGGGAGAGCATGATGTCCGTTATTTGTAAAGCTTGTGGAACATAGTTAAAGGTAAAAAGAAAGAGAATTAATAAACAGATAGACTGATGATGACAATTCTCTGCTGGAATTGCTCACTTTAAAGCAGCAAGATTAAAGACAAGAGACAACAATGATTATATATTTTCTCATAGTAGCACTGACTCAGAAACAGTTTATATCCCAGCATTGTTTTTAAAGTATCCATTCTGCATTTTATACAGGTTTTCACCCATAAACCTCAAACATCTCCACTTTATGAACCAAACTGCCTCTTAAAGTCTGTCCCTTTATCTTCACAGACTGTGTGTTTGTGATATCAGGGATGATAGCCACATGTTTCAGAGGCTTGTAAGATTGGGCGTAAACAAGTCATACATCACACCAGCTCGAGACATCTCTCACTCAAGCATGGAGTCTGAGGACGTGCGACTTGTGGATAATATTGCACTGTAGAGTTGTTCAGGTGGGCCTCACTCTCAGAGACAACAGCCTGCTTCATTACAGGAGCTTCCTGCTCGCAATCTTCTAAAGTCAGGATCTACGACATCTGCCTTAAAAAACAATAACAGGATAAAGCCTCCTGTGGCGTGTCTGGAAACATTGCTTGCATCCAAGTTTGACTATGAGGGGCATTTACAGGAAGTGGATGATGAATAGAGCAAACAAGCCAACAATAGGCTGTACCTACAATGTTTTTTAATGTTTGTGGGTCAGAATCTGTGTCTTTTTAATGATTGATCATATTTGTCTGTTTGATGAAAGAAACCCCCTCTGATAACAGAATAAATAAAGACTCTTGGATGACTCACAAAACAGAGGACGCTGTTTAGGATGGGGAGATTAGGCATGTGTTACTATGAATCACTTCATTACAGTCTTCAGGGAGGTCTGATTAACGTCACTGCCTTTTCCACAATCACAATACAGCCTCAGTAAAAGCAGGGACATTGGGCTGATCATACATTATGACCAACAAACTAGATTTCTTCATTCGTTGCTGTTATTGGTGTGATAAATCAGAGCTGTCAGAGCTGTGAATAACACAACATCTATTATGCTCATCTTTGTTTTATATTTATACAAAATGCTGCAGTGGATACCAAAGAGCGACAGATGTAAGCTTGAAATTATGTGTGTAATGGGTAGATGAGACATGACTGGAGATTGATTTATAGAGACATAAAGGAAATATAAAAAATGAAATATAAATACTTTTCTCTGTAACTACCCTGATAGATGTCTATGTAAAAGTTGCCTCCAAGTTTTTGTGATGGTTAAGGTCTGATGTATTGTCTTGCATCCAAACAAGGATGAGGTAAGACCTCATAAAAACATTATTGATTGCCAGATGGTGTAAAACTTCATTTGCTCCAACAGCTTGGTATTTTTGCACATGACTTAATGAAAACTGCTAGAGTTTTTTTGTATTTAAAATGGTTTATAAATGTTTCAGTGCTTCTTCAAAACATTCTACGGTGACTTTGGTTATATGTACTTGTCCTTTTGTATTTATGATCTCTATCTTTATAGTTTCATGAGAAAAGTTTAAACATTTTGTAGTGGATGGCTTTGATTTACCCATCCAAAGCATTAAGGCCAAATTAATAGTAATTATTCAATATATGTATGTATCCTATCAGGAATACTGTATATGTGTATATATACAGACCTGATCAAAATCTTAAGACCAGTTGAATAATTGCTAGAATATGCATTTTGCACATTTGAGGTTATAATGAGGTTTTAAGTAGAGCTACAATATGCAAAAGCAAGAAGGGGGAGTGTGGCAACAAGCACTATGAAAAAGTAATTTATTGAAAACAACAACTAAACTGAAATAGGCTGTTTATCAGCTGATCAAAAGTTTAAGACCATCACTCAAAAAATTACAAAAAAATTCTCCAAACCAGAACAAAAATTGTTCTCAGAAGGACTCAGTAATGAGTAGCTCCACCATTCTTGTTAATCACTTCAAAACTTCGTTTGGGCATGCTTGATGCAAGTGTTTCCAGGAAGCTGTTGGGAACATTGCTCCAAGTGGTGAAGATGGCTTCACGAAGGGCATCAACTGTCTGGAACTGATGGTCATTTTTATAAACTTCCCTTGCAATCCATCCCCAAATGTTCTCTATGGGATTTAAATCAGGGGAACATGCAGGATGGTCCAAAAGAGTGATGTTATTCTCCCTGAAGAAGTCCTTGGTCAAGTGAGCATTGTGAACTGCAGCGTTGTCCTGTTGAAAAACCCAGCTGTTACCACACAGACGAGGGCCCTCAGTCATGAGGGATGCCCGCTGCAACATCTGCACGTAACCAGCCGCCATTTGACGACCCTGCACCACCTGAAGCTCCAGTGTTCCACTGAATGGAAAAGCACCCCAGATCATGACGGACCCCCCTCCACTGTGCAGGTAGAAAACATCTCAGGTGGGATCTCCTTGTCATGCCAGTAACGTTGAAGCCATCTGGTCCATCAAGGTTCAATTTTTTTCTCATCAGAGAATAAACTTTTTTCCACCTTTCAATGTCCCATGTTTGTTGCTCCCTGGCAAAGTCTAAACGGGCAGTTTTGTGGCGTTGAAGGATACGAGGTCTTTGAATTTGTTTTTTGTTTTTGAAACCCTTTTCCCGCAGATCCTCTCTGATGGTTATTGTGCTGCAGTCGGCCCCAGTAAGGGCCTTAATTTGGGTAGAGGACCACCCTGTGTCTTGACGGACAGCCAATCAGATCCTCCGGCTCAGTGCAGGTGTAATTTTGCATCATGCATGTTAATTAATAATCCATCCATCTATTTATCATTTATACTGCTTGCCCCTTTCAGGGTCACGGGGCCTGGATACTGTCCCAGCTGACATTGGGTGGGAGGCAGGGTACACCCTAAACTGGGCACCAGCCAATCACAGGGCCACATCACATAGAGCGACAGACAAGCATTTACACTCACACCCATATCTAAGGGCAATTTAGAGTCACCAATTAACCTAATGAGCAAGGACTGTGGGAGGCAGCCAGGGTGCCAAGAGAAAACCCACACATGCACAGGGGGAACATGCTAACCCAGCACAGAAAGGCCCTGAGGGACACATGGATGAAAGTATCAGTAATGGAAGCAATTATGTCCCAAAAATTAATTCATTTTCAACTAAAAGCCCCAAGGAACAGCAACGAAGGGCCCCTGGTTAGCAAGAAATGCTTCATTCTACTTTAGGTGACAGACAAATGGACAATCTCCTTTTGTCACTGTGTTTTAACTGTTTTTAATTAAAGACAGATAATTTTTTGTTTTGTTGTCAGTTGGATGCACAAATTGATGACGATACAAGACTGGATTTTACTCCAACATGATCCCATTCAAGAGGGAAAACCTACAGTGGAGCAATTATCATGTTAGTGCTGTTCATTAGATACTCTGCAAATGTTATAGTTGACAGAAGACATCGGGCCAGGTTTCATCTAATCATACCATGAAAACTAATTGACTGTCAACTTGAGCAGATCATAATTAATACATTTTATGCAATTGTTAAGTGATGTACCACTAAAAGCCAGTCAATGTAGTATTACATAGTGGCACCTTTGTTCCTGAACTCTTTTCCCCTCAATGACTCTAAGCTGGTTCTGTTACTGAAAGCTGTCAGACTGTTGAACTTCACACTTGAAGTTTGTTTGTTAAGTAAAGAGTATTTCTGTAAAGCCATATACTAAACATTTTTGCTGCTTGATAAGCTACAAGCTGCAAATACAGATGGATAAACAATAAAGCACAACCATCTCCAGTGTTACCGCAGAGCTAAAAGAGACACAAGGTCAAAACAAAAGACAGAAAGGAAGAGAAGTGATATTGACTGAAAGGCAGCAGTTTGTTTGTTTGGATGGATGAAATAGTGAGTGGTCATTACTGCCAAGGACAACGCAGTTAGAGCCGTGGGCATGTCAACTACAAATCAAAGTCTCAATGTGACATAATTTAGAGTCTCTTAATGGGGGTTAGAGACGGACCCTCACATTTTGACCTCATACATTTGAACCACATACACCTGCATTACTCATGGTCGTCTCACTTGCTGCTTACTTGCTTGTATAAGAGTGAAGTCAATGCCCTTGAAATGGTGAAAATGATATATTTTTTTTAATTTACCACGTTTACCACTGAAGCAGCTAACATACTTTAACATACTTCCTTCAATGTGATGGAAGATATATATTGACACAAAATCAGAAATCCTGATTAAACACTTTCCTTCTTGGAAACTGTTTAATCAGGATTTTGATGCTGAGTAGGTCAGGGGTGGGCAGCTTCGCTTTCATAGGGGTCTGCATCACCATTATCCACAATGCCAGAGGGCAATGCTTTTTTTTGCAATTTGACGTGCACAAGAAGAGACACATTCAAATAGGGGCTAAAAAAGCTACTTAATCAACATTTAGAAATATTCAAACTTAGAAAAACCAGCAAAATTTTATCATATTAGCTAAACAGAGGAAGCCAGTTTCAGCTATCTTTCTGATAAAAGTTAAAGAGTATTCATGATTGTCAAAGCATACTTTGTTTGAATATTTTCTTCTGTCTCAGAAAAAGGGATATCAAAAGAAACAACTACAGTTGAAAAACCTCTGTTTTGGGTTAAAATTGTACTTCTTTTAATGCCGTGTGTTAGATTTCGTCCAGTGTTTTTAATAATCATACATGTTTTATTCTTCAAACTGACTGGAGGGCTCTCTCTTAAGAGAGAAGGAGGGTTGAATATGACCTCCATGATGTCGGTTGCCCAGATAGGCCACTGAAGAAAATTCTAGACTGCAATTGTGTTACACTTTTTGCAAAATACCTTTGTGGACAAACACGTGTGTCCATGACCCTGTCTACAAACACCTCTCCTTCCCCAGCATGAGGAAAATCCCCCCTTTCCGTGTTTGACTTGTTCCTTTGTTTGACTATTTCCCCTAATTGGTGCCACTAATGCAGAGGTTTCAAAGCATTTTCCCCAGAGGCACACCTACAATCAAGCCTAAACATTAAGGCACACTATTTTTACAAAAATGCAAAACACCCCCTTTAACATGTTGCAATATCTTATTGGTATGTGCAAACTCATTCATATTTAACGCCTAATTTAATCCGACTGAATGCTGTAATTATTGGAAATATGTATTAAAACTAGAAGTGCTCCAACCTCTGAGAACACATATCTCTGCCAAGGCATTTCCAACATTATTTGGCAAGTTATTGTTAAAAAGGTGGAAAGAAATACATTTCAAAAATTCATCAACTCACATTACAACTCGCAAGCCACATTTTATTAGATGTTGGGCAGCTGATAAATAAGAGAGAAAAAAGTAAAAACAGTACCCACTTTCTAATTCTATCACCTGCAAAAGACATGGTCCCTTTGAAGGTAGACTGTTAACAGTTTAAGATTTTGCAATTATACAAAAGTGGCCTAAAAAGAGTTAATTAAGTAATAACTAATTAAGTGATTGTACAGCAGTGGTGTAAAAAGTCCTTGAAACCCATACTTGTTTAAAAGTAAAGATATCTTATATAAAATATACTCAACTAAAAGTGAAAGTCACTCATTAAAAAATTACTTAAGTAAAAGTCTTAAAGTAGCTACTATTAAATGTACTTAAGTATTAAAAGTAAAAGTACAAACAAAGAGAACAGGTACAAATAGTTGTTGCTCTCCCAAGCTTTATTAAGTTTAACTCTTCCTCCCTCCCTCAGCTCCCTTCACCTCTTACTCCCTCTCTCCATTCCTCCCTTATGTAAAGTCCACAAACTTGCGGTTCATCTTTAGCAGAAGTTGATTTTCAAAATTGCATGAGTTCAGTCGTGCTCTTCGCAGGCTGAATACAAGTCCTGCAATGCTAAACAGTCGTTCACAGGCTGCAGAGGCAGGCAGAGGTGTGTTCAGCTTCGCTCAAGAGCACAAACAGTCTGTACGATCCTCTTCAAAATAAAATGTGAAAATAAGTGTCATTTATATTCACATTTCATTATGTAGCGAGTAACTAAGTTGACAATTTAAATGTAACGAAGTATAAGTATCATTTTTTAATTTTTAATGTAGTGAAGTAAAAGTAAAAGTTGCAAAAAACATGTAAACTCAAGTAAAGTATAGATACTCCCAAAACATACTTAAGTACTGTAACTAAGTACAATTACTTCGTTCCTTTACACCACTGTTGTACAGATTCTCATGGCAAACCCAGACTTGCCTTAAGGCACACCAGTGCAACCTGTCACACCATTTGAGAACCAATGCATCAAGGGATATGACACCTGCCTAGATGGCAGATCTCTCATCTGGGACAAATGTTTCAGTAAAAGAACTGAAACATTTCAGTTCTTATGTGTTAACACTTGCTCCAGTGTTAACAGCCACAGTTAACACTGGAGCAAAGACCTGGGAAGTCAATGCCATATTCACCTCTTGAGAGGGGAGTGATCAGAAACAGCTAAGGATTTACATTAAATCAGCCTTTCTAAGCAGGGCTGAAACAGAGGAAGTTATAGGCATGCCAAATCCAATATTTATGGATTGTGCCTCCCCAGCTGTGTCTAACCACCTCATGTGTTTAACATCTTCCTTTGTCCTGTGCCAGTTCGTAGCACTAAAGCCCTGTTTCCACCAGAGGGTTCAGTGCTCTTCGTCTCGGTACGGCTCGCTTTTTGTGGCCTTTCCATAGCCTAAAACCAGGACAGGACCCCTTATAAGCAAACTGTACCATCCTCCTTTTTGGGACCCTTCTGTTGGGGTGCCAAGCATACTGATCCGATCCCAGAAGGTGGAGCTAGAAACACTGCGGTCCGTTAATTGGTTGAAGGAGACATCACTTCCCGTGCAACAGCGGAACAACACATAACCCCACCATGTTTAAATCTCCACTCGTCTTTGTGAAGATAACTCATGGCACAGAGCCTTCTCTGAAACAAAGCTTTATTGCGCTTCATAACAAAAAGCCATACGCTGAACACAAAAAAGAAGAATTGCTGGATGTCTTCCATCGTTGCTTTTTGTTTACTCTGTAGCGTTTTTTTCTTTGTCGTATTTAATAGCCGGGTACACTGTGTAACGCTGCTATGACGTCATGCTATCTGCATCCGGCTTATACGCCACCTACCAAGTAGGGATGGGTTGGCTGTGGAAATGTAAACAGGATCAGGCTTTACTGATCTGGCCTGAGCCAAACTGTGCCGATCCATACTGGACCACTTGGTGGAAACAGGGCTTTAGTCTTGTTCTAGTATTCTCTTGTCTTCTCTTATAGTTTACAACCTTGCCCCCTAATCAACTTTGCCTTTTTTGCCTCATGTTTTTTTGATACCGTTGTCTGTTTAACTAAATGTCTTTTGTGTTCCGAAACCCATAATAACAGTAACAGTGACAAACTAAATTCTAACCTGATCAGCCAGATAGACCGTTCAATATAGTTCACTAGTCCATCTGAGAAAGAGTCCTTAGAGTGTTTGGGCAGAACCTTTCAAACATCAATCATTATAATCAGATAATATAATAAGGCTACTGCTGTGGTATAAAGGACAAAATGTGAACCACTAGGCAAAACAAACTTCTGACAAAACATGTTGGAAGTGGGGTGAAAATATCCTTACCATAGAGAAGTTTGTAGTGTTATTTGTTTTTCATTGAATAAAGAGATATGGTTCAGATTTGATGAAACTGCTACAAAATCATTAGTATCTATGCTCCAATCTATGCTACTGCTGGGCCGCCAGCAGTCATAGACTGGAGTTTGGCAAGATGGATTTGATGATTGTCTGATTACAGACATTAAAGAAGACTGATAAATCTGCACTGCAAGGTCAGTTAAATGTTGCTGGTATGGTCTTTAAGTGGGGCAGAGGGATTATTACATTTCAAAACTTCAGCTGGATTTACATTATGGTGTTTGCTCTTCAACTTTTAATACAAGTTAACTTTGCGAAGAGAAAGTGTTGTATGTGCCACTGGAGTTTGAGCTGGGACACCAGCAGTGAATTTCTTAGTTTAGCTTGCAGCTATAGAAAGTGATCGAAGAAAAATTACTTTCCCGGATATTTTTGTGCACATATATTAGATAAAGTAGGTCTGTATCATTTATGTTTGGTGCATTTGAAAAGTCCACGAAATGGACCAGAGAATCTGAAAACTCCAGGAAGACTGACTTTGAGCATAAATTGAAGAAACTTATCATAGTATGTCACACACAGGATGATAAGGAATACCTGCTTATAGGACTACATCTTATCTCCACAAACAGACTGGGCACAGAGCTGAGGTGAGGGAGGATAATCAGAGCTCTTTGAAATACTTGTTGCTCCCCTCTCATGGACCATTACCTCCAAATGCACCAGTGAGCTGCAGTCCACTGGGCTGTTTGTTGTCCTGTGTGTATTTGTGTGTTGCAGTGTGTATGTTTATTGCTGTGAGACATAAGCTCTGGGGGTTTTGAGTCTATAGTACCGTTATTAAAAAAAAATTGCCACCATGTTTTTGCAGGAGTTTGCCAGGGGCTCTAATTTTAGGTATAATTTGTTCTGGATTAAGTCAGCCACCAGCCACTAAGTCACAAAAAACACCTCTCAGTAAACCAGGCATGTTCTTGTCTGTGCCAGTGCTTGTAAAATGTAACAAGGTTTTCTGCTACTTTCTCCGTCAACTGCTGATCCAAAAGCTCCTTTGTAACTCCTACAATAATTTAAACCCACTTCTTTTAGAAAATAACCTCACAACAGTTTGAATCACAAAATCAATAAAGAAGTACAGATAGGAGCCTATACCACAGCAGGAGAGGGTAAAATCAATATCCTGATGATGAATATGCAAATAACGGCTTACACAGTTCAGAGTACACTGTCCTGAGGGGAGATTCATTATAATCAGACAGGGTCGGCTAAGGTCGGACTCTTCAAGAGCATTTGTTCTGTTCTAAACGGCCATTGTAGACTTTTGAAAAGTTCTTTTTTTATATATATAACTTTATCAATAAAACTTCCATTACTAGAAAGCACCCAGAGTGTAATCCTCTGCCAAGGTACCTCACATATTGTTGTTACATCTATAAGAAATAGTTCCATGATAAAGTTACCATCATGATATGATTCACTGACCCTGAAAACTTGCACCTAGCACTCCGAATCATGTTGATTTCATTACTACCTTCGCCAAGGAGGTTACGGTTTTGCCAGCGTATATTTTTTGTCTGTTTGTTAGCAAGAAAACCCAAAAACTATCGGACAGATTTTACTGAAGTTTACTGATTTACTGATTTTAGGAGATGTTGGACAAACAGACCAACAAACATTCACCAGCACAATCATAACAATCTTGGTGGAGATAATAATGTATGTTTAGTTATAAATTAAGATTTTTTTCAACCAACATCTAAATATTAGGGATGGGAATGTTTACTTTCTTGTTGATGTTGCATGTCAGTGGACAGAGATGGAAATCAGAAATAAATGTAGTATAGGAGGATCAGGTCAGAGGCCCAACTGATTTTCTGTGCTATCGATGTCAAACACATGGCACTCCTAATATTCATTGCTGTGCATGTCTTGTGTTTCACCATGTCACTGACGTGTCCACATAACACAGTGATTGGAAATTTTCCAAAGGACTACTTGTTCACATTTGGGGCCCTCTTTCTCCTGACAACCATGGTTACCCCCTGAACTCCCTTTTTTGTCATTTGTGAAGTCTTTTGACACATCAATATTTGTATTGCAGATATTTGCCTGAAAATTAGGTTAACTGCAGCAACAGATATGGACATTTTTGGCCAAAACTTACAGCTAATATATACTTGCCGTCCATATTGTCCATATATATCCTATGTATTGGTCTAAATTTTGGCAGAATGTACAACTTCATTGCCGTGTACTAATTGAATGTCCACTTTCAAACCTCAAAAATGTTATTTATTAAAGAATAAACTACTTTTCTTGCTTCGCATCAGTTTCTAACACAAGTAGATCATTGCAGGTCCATTTTTAGGAAATCTGAGGCTTTGTGCCCTTGACAGAATGTTGGTAGCAGAGATTATGAGTTCGGACATATTGGCTGGCAAAATGGCAAAGTGTTATGCACTGTTCCCTAATTTAAAGGAATGGGGCACAAATTGTGGTGGGTGTTTTTAAACTGGTTATGCAAACAATAATCTTCCAACAACAGCTGTTTAAATAAAGGAATGATATTCATGAAAGGGTTCGAGCAGACATTGGATAAGATTCTGGCATAGCCTAAGCGCTCCACATAACCAAACGCAAACTTTGTAAACCTATGTAAGCACAAAAAAATTCTGTGAAAGAGCAGTTTAGGCTTGTCAAACCTACCTGCAACAAAACTAAATGTAATTTTCACCAGAGGATACAAGACAACTATCACCACAATGACAACTTCTTTGATAACAACGGCCACAGAAGCTAGCAACATGGCTAATATAACCGTAGTGCTAGCGAAGTTGAAGTCTCTCTGGTCTGACTTTGGGTCAAAACTGGACAACAGTGATAACTGTTTGTCTCATTTGGTAAACAAAATTGTGGCAATTGAAGCTAAACTCTCTGTGGAGCAAGATGTGGCTGCATACAACATGTGTCGGAAAGGCAAAACAGGCATAGCAACAACAAGACAAGTTACTGCACGCTCAAGATCTGCTAGCCTCAGCTACAAAATGAATAGCCTTCCTTTAATTAAAAACAGAAGACTTGGAAAACCTAGGCAGAAGAACGTTTGAAGGTGTGACTGTTTGAGGGGATTTTGGTATGATCTGCATAAGTTATGATCTGTATTAAAAACTTAAAAATTATCGAGAAAAAAATGAATGATATCCATATGACAATTGCAAAGAGGAATTTAACAACAAGAATATTTATATTTAGCTGTAAATTAATGTGTAAGACTCAAAGAGGCTGTTATGACGCAGAGTGAATACTCCCCTTATTCAACTCTAACCCAGCACACCAGTGACTTAACATTTTGCTCGAATAGAGTTTTTCTTGTTTTCTTGTTTTCTTGTAGGTTTTGTCACTGCCTTAAATGAGACTTTTTGTCTGCACCCACCATTTACCAGGTTTCCAGCCCTACACCTCAGAAGTCAGCAGAGTATAATTAAGTTATCATTCGTCAGTGGGCAACAATAATCAAAGGGGACTTCAGCTCATGATCCTTTCCAATGACAAAGAGCATCAAATCAGTGTTTAGTAATCCCATTTAGTTGAAACAAAACATAATCCCCTTAGCAAGTGAAACTTAGTTTATAAGCCGGCCTTCTCTCACCCCATTAAGAGGAATATGGGGGATTAGGATCACTCGGCATTACTGTCAAATTTTCCATTTAGTGCAAAAAAGCTAAGGCTCCACTGTGCCTGTGATTAATTTATCTCCATTTTCCATTCATAGCTTTCTATTGCAGATGAAAAAATGCTAAGAAAGAATAGGGGGTTTAAACGATTCCAACAAAGACATCATCGGAATAGCAAGTCGACCCACGAGGCTTCAAAAAGCTGACTGGATGTTGTTCTGAATAAATGAGACTTTGTATTATAATGTGCAGGCTCAGAGATGCTGCCGTGTGTAAAAACCAAACATCAAGGTTTTGGCAAAATCTTCTATTTGCATTTGTGTGTTTAATGTAATGATTTTGGATGTATTATTGTCTGTGTTTATAAAGCAGTGGAAATAGATGTTAATTCAGATCTTTGAGCTCTGTAGATGTGGGTGATATCAATTAAGTCATTTGTGGTGAAAGAAGAATTAGCCGACTCATCTGGGAATGACTTCAGTGTTAAATGTATCTCTCAGCTCACCCTCGGATGCCTGTCGTTGCATCAATAATTTACGACCAATTTGTACTTAGTTGCATTTGACCTTTTACTGCCTCTCCATTAATTACTGTTGGTTAGTGAAGTTTACTGCTCTCACTTTGGAAACATGGTCTGGCAAATAATCATTTTGTCAAAGATGGATTCTTTCAGAAAGTGAACTACAGAGCAACAAGAAAAAAGTAGAAGTAAAAGTAGCTGTTTACCTGAGAAGTGTTAACAAATTGGATTGAAAAGATCAGTATATTAAACTTGAGTCACAAATAAATTATACTGAGGAATTCTACTGAATGAGAAGGTGTGGGCTGAAACATTACATCAAATATACTTGTAGTTAGGGGCAGTGGTGGGCCGCCGGAGCCATGCAGCGTATTAAAGGTCCCATATCCTGCAAAATCCATTTTCTTTGTATTTAATATTTGTTAATAGAAGAGGTTTGTGAAGCAGAGGAATGTAACTCTTTTTTCTAAGCTCTTAGTTCACAAAGAGTTGCCTCCTTCAAAAAATGACTCTTAAAATGCTTGATTTTTTTTTACTTTCTGGAGTTCAGCATGTTACAGCTTTAAAGTCTCCACCTATATGTGTGTTTTCTGCTCGTCACAGACAGACACCATTGATTGTTGTAAAAGTCAGCAGCATGTAAGCCCCTCCATCAGATATTGCTTGGGCAGCCAATCCGTGCAGAACTCATTATCATAGCCTCCTTTCGCTTCCCACGCCCTCCCAGATATGAGCAATTTCAAAAGGGAGGGAAAAAGAGCTTCATCTCATCCTCTAAAGAGACAAAAGTTAAAGTTTTCTTCAACTTGAAACAAATTCTTGATTCATAGACACCCGAAACATGATATAAACAGTCAACCACACCAGTGGCCACATTTATAAATGCTGCACATGCACAAAGGAAAGCTTACACCACTTGTAAGCAATGTTTGGGATTTATAAAAAACAAATTTGACGGGAGAATGTGTGCACCTCCATGGCAGCTTGACCCTGCCATACGCACAAAGTCTAAATAAATGAGAAACTTTAACGCCAACAGTAAGGATAAAATTAAAGACAGCTGGTGTGCTGGTTTGGTGGAGTGGTTAGGCACCAGGCACATTCCATATACATACCTCTGCAGGCCTGGGTTCGAATCCAGCCTGTGACCACTTTGCAGAGCGTCGTCCCCTACTCTCTCACCCCCTTTCACAAGGCTATCCACTGTCAAGAGAATTGATACATTCGTATGAAATATTTGAATATTACACAGTACACAACACATTTCATAGATTGTATGTATACCAAGGACAATATTGTTGATTGTCATGATTTGGAAAAACTAGAGTTAGTCAAAATGTATGCAGTGATGTAATGTGCATCAGATGTTTAGCCTCTTTGAATTAATATGTGGTCTGATCTTTCACAACTTTTAACTAGAAGAGCTCTGGGAGCTCATTCATAACAGAGAGCAATGATGCTTTATGGCCTTCAGATTTGTTTTAAACCTCAGTGCTCCTTGACAAATACCAATTAAAGATTTAGGGAACAGAGAATGCATGCAAATATGAAATATCGCCGTAATCATGAAGCAATGCTCTTTTGCAGAAAAATTTAAAAAATACTTATTTCTGAAATGAAATCCCAGCTACCATAAAAACTTCCCTTCAAGTAGCTTATCATCAATCTTGAAAGACTATGACTCATCAATGAAAAGCTAAGGCATTTATAAAGGAACACACTTCAATCAAACACCCTGAGGAGCGACAATAACGGGTAAGTTTAGGTGGCTTTTTAGTTGAGTTTAAATACATCTTGAAACTACTTTTTTTCTGAATATTAAACCAATTTTAGATACCGCAAACTTTCCTGTCTCCTATTAAAGGCCTCCTGTCAAAGGATGTATATGGAAACTTGCATTAGGAGCATTATAGCTACTGTCCATGTAAAGTTCTAATAAATGTGGTCTCAAGACTGAGCCCCATGGTACGTCATTTTCACCCTAAGTTATAGGTCAAGCCTACAGCCTGAACACGCTGTTTGATCAACTGCATTGTTCTGACCGAATGTGTTTTCCAACTTTCAAAATGACGAATGCATAGAGAGTTTGATAACTTCTTCCATTTTTAAGCCAACAACACAGCTTTACTAACAAATCTTTTGAAGGCCAAAGCCCCTGACCCCTTGGGTCCACTGGTATATTGCCTCCAAGACATCAAAGCTGGGATAGCTTTGAATTTTCTCAAGATTAAGGGCAAGATTGAGATTGTTATTTCTGGGCCCCATTGCGGTTGCACCAGCTGAATATGAACCTTTTCTACCCCTCCTCAAACACTCTGTGAAATATCTGGGGGGTTTTATGGAAGAAGGCTTTAAAATGAACCAGCATATAAGCTCATATGTGAGATTTGGCTTTTTCCACATTCTATCCAAAGTAAAGACAAATTTATCTTTAAGTTATTTTCAAAAGGTTATGCTTGCTTTAATTACTACTTGTCTTGGTTACTGAAATGAGCCATATGTGTTAGTTTGTTCAGAGCAGAGTGGTAAGTCCACTCAGTGGCAAAAACAAACATGAGCACATTTTCGTCAGGATCTGTTCGCTGTTTCCATGTGCGTATTATGATTGATTTTGAGATTTTATTATTGACAAATAAATAACCAAAGTGGATGTCTCCCTTTAAGCCCTTATATTTCACAGATAGATCCACAGATCAGTTGCGTTTACCCTAAGTTGAAGCTCAGGGGTGACTGAACCTTTTCAGCAGTGATGTTACAGCCCTTAAACACTTTGCTCCACAATTGTAGTTGCCCTCCACACTGCCTGTTTTCAAATCAGATAAAATAGGCATCCTGGCTTATGTCTCTAACAGATTGGTGGCTTTTTTTAACTTTTTTTTTCAATCAGTCATATTGTTTTTATTCAATTCTATGATTTTATATTGGATTTGCATTTATTGCTTCTCGTCAAACTTCTGTTGTTTCTTTTGAAAATATGCATGCATGATTTTGTTTGAACTGGATTGGTTGTCTGCAAGTATAAAGACATCAACAGCCCTCTGGCAGCACAAATGGATCTCACAAATAATAATAACTTTACTTGGAAAATTTTACAGTATAACACATATGTCTGCTTTAATAAATAATGCTAATAATATATTTTTCAACAAGACTGTTCAAATCAGGCTATGTTTACACAGACACTCTCTGACTTAAAACACAAAGATTTTTCCTTTGCGTATTCAAAGTCAATCCGCATTAAGACGGAGACGCTGGAGACTAATGAAACCGCTGTAGTGTGCATGCCGGTTCAGTAGATGGCGATGTAGGTTTGCAGAGGGGCAGCACTGCTACAATACCCTTATGAAAAGAAAAACTTTTCACAAACAACAATGGCGAGTGGACGCACAAAGACGCAGGAGTCTCTTTTCTGGACAACAAATCTATTCGAACAACAAATCTGTCTGGATAGTTCTGTCTGGATAACAACCTGAGCACGGTAAGCGGCACACGTGACTCGTTAGACAACAGAAGCTGTTGTTGTTCCTGGTAAGCGTGCACAGCCTTCATGTGAAAGAGTAATGTGCTGTGAAGTCAACATTTCACCCTGAAATGCTCTGATTCAGGTTTACACGGTACTGCATGGAGAGCATATTGAAAACTCTTCACTCTGGAGCCTGGTTTCAAAACTTTGCAGGTTTAAGAACTCCAGGTACCGTTGTCATGTAAACAGGAGGCTGAAACGCAATGAAAACTTTGGCACCATGTAATCAGCCCCTCGGTTTTAGTTTGCAGTTAAAAGAGCAGCATTTGCTCTAGGGGCAAGAGGGAAAACAAAAGCATCATTAAACCTCATGTATAAAGAAAACCTCATAATAACAACATTTCAGCATCTTTATCTATTAATTATTGTTATCTGACATATTTTTTTGGTTTGATATTTCTTTTAATTACAATTTTCAGGTGTATAATGAAATTTATGGATGGATAGCTACTCTTGTGTCTGTTAATTTGTATAATTTGAAATATAAAACAGAAACTACTTAGGATAATGTTACTTAAACAAGATCAGTTTGAATGTTTAAAGAGTGGCCTTGCACTGCTTAGTGTCTGTCAAGTGTCATGATGGTGTTACGTGTAGCAAGTGACTAGGTCAACTTATGACTTTCAGGATCATTGGCAGTCATAGCAGTTTTGTCTAAAGATTTCAGGTCACACATTAACTTTTACTTCAATTTACTCTTGTTCCAGACATCCATAGAAATATTTCATTTTTTTTATAATCTTAAAATCCACTCGGATACTATTGGTGTGCCATAAAACCCCTCTGTTTCAGCCCTGCCCAGAACAGACTGTTTTACTGTAAATTCTCTTGAGCTATGTCTGAGTACAGCCCTCTAAAGTAGTGGGTCTGACCAAAGCTTTGTAGCACTGTGCTCCAATGTTTACTGTTGCTGCAGAGACACACCAAAGCATGTTCTGCTTACTACCTCTGGCAAATGTGGGCTGAACAAGCACCTGACTCAGAGAAATGCCCCATCTAGGGTAGGTAGCATATCCCAAATGACATCATCAGAGGAAATTGGCTTATTTTTTTAAGCGCAAATTTCTAAATGGTGGAGCAAAAGGATTTTTCTAATGCTATGAGGAGTTTGTAGTCGAGCAAGGGACGTATTTTGTGTAAAATAATTGTAAATGTATTATACATTTGATGAAGCCTTTTAAGGCAGATGCCTCTTTGAAATGATTTTCTTTAAACCATATATATAATTTTTATAATATGAATAAAAGACTTCATGAGGGGAAGTTGGATAAAAATCAGCCCTCGAAATGGTTACTGCTTGAACTGTAGCACGGGTGTATCTATGATGATAGCAGCTCTTCCTGAACGGCTTCTTATCCAGGGCACACCAACTCTACCTACATCTAGTTAAAGGTGCTATGAGGAGAATCTATTACCAGCGACACTAAGACTCTGCTACCCATGAGCATGTGCGCCAACTGTCATAATGCTGCGTTCCAGTAACCTCGGAAATGGGAGCGACATCATCTCCGACTTCTCAGCGTTCCAGTTGAAGTCGGAAAAAAAAACATGCCGATCTACCAGGCTATTGTTAGCTGTTTTTAGCACGCCCTGCGTTGCTGCATGAAGAATGTGATTATCACTATGGCAGCATTTTTGTAAATATAAGTCTAACAATACTATGTATACAGCTGATCTAGAGCGACACACTCCAGTCAGAAGTGCAAATAAATTGATAATTACAGGAGCTAAATAACTGTTCACACTGGGGGCATTCATCTTTAATTGTCAACTCGGGGGTGGCGAGGTTTCACCGAGTTCCCAGTAGGAAATTCAGACTTCAGGGGACGTTCCAGTTAAGTTTCCTACTTGGAACTCAAAATTCCAACTTCTGACTACAACTGGAACGCACCAAAAAACATCTGCAATCCAAAGCGTGTGTTTGTTTGTTGTTATGCAGCTCGGACCTTCATCAGAACTCTGCATTGCTTTACAACTTCTTTTTTCAAAAACTTACAGGATGCAAAGCGACGAGGTAATGTATCTCCTTCTAGTTACGTAGCGGTAGTTTTTGATGTGTGACAACAAGCAATTTTTTGGAAAACTTAGTATCGTAGTTGTAGCCGGCTATATATCGCTACTTACAGCCTGGTGCTCTAAGATGTGCAATATAATTAATAAAATAATATAAATTTGCTCTAGTTTGAATTGTTTTGTTCCTGAAGTTGAGTATCCAGGCCAGTCCAGCCCTGTCCGACCCGACCGGAAGGCTAAGGAATAACATTTATAGATAACCTATTTTGATGCTATAAAACTCATCTTAAAGTGTGTATTTTGATCAGGCATATATCTAAAAGTGAGACTTTTTTGTAATTACTTAGAAATTCCTCACAGTCTCTTTAAGTTATATCCAGAGTTCTCTCAGTGCTGATGGTGATAGATCAGACAGACTTTCAGTGAAGATCAGAGAAAAGAAAATGCTGCTTTAATTCAGACTAAACAAAAGTGGCAGAGATGTTGCACTTTGAGTTATGTGATGGTCATTGCCCTCTAGTCTTGATGTCTTTGCCAATACTCTGAGAAACACCAGCACATCTTAGTCAGACAGTCATGTGCACACTTGTGAAAGATGGCCGTCCACTAGAGATGGTGTTTGACTGTGAAGCAGCACTTAAAGCCTTGTCTATTACCAGAGCATACTTTTAAATAAAACTTAATGATATAGATATTGATATTGATGCTAATTACAAAAATAATTAATATTTTCTTTAAGTGTTCCACATCATTTCTTTTTAAGGTTAATTATGTCTTTAATGTTTTGCAGCAGATTAACAAGGACATATCTATCAGTAAAGTGGTGAATACACACATTTGCATCCAGCCCAGACATTGCTCTTAGTGACTGATGCTTTTCTTGTTTACAAGGACACAGTTAATGGTTTGTTGTTGATGAGGCTTAAGTTATTCTCAAGGTTAGTTTCCAAAGATTTGATGAGGGACATACCTTTTTTGTCACAAAATCTTTTTGACAAGCAAAACTATCAAAAGTGACAAATATAGGAAAGTTAAAAACTTAAGTTAATGAATCGAGAAATGCTGTGATCTATCATTAAATGATTAATTAAAGATTGATTTCATTAAAAAATCATCAATTCATAAAACATAGCTACTTAGTGGTTTTACAACATGTACAATATGCAGTCACAGTGCTTTAATGCTCTTAACACTACTACTCTCTACTTAAAGGACAAGCAATGAATTAAAATATACATGAAAAATACAAATAGTGATGGATGGGGTAAAGACTAAACAAGTGCAACATTTCATTTGCTACAGTGATCACTGATTGATCATTGAGTTTACATATTTGTGGACAGCAATGATTATAGTTGAAACTGAAACATTACTTTGCCGCAGCTCTAAGCCTAACAAAAATCTACTTACCCACCAACTAAGAAACAAAGAGTAAATTTACACAGTATGTCAAGGCTGACATTTTACTTCAATAAATTGGTAAAGGAAAACAACAATAATAAAAACAGGGAGTGCTCAAAGCACAAACCCCCATCAAGGGATTTCTTACATTATTAGCCAAATCATTTAAGAAAACATAAAAAACTGCCCTATGTTGCAATATTAACAGGTTCTTTTAAAAAAAAACCTCCTAGATCCATATCTGATTTGGATCACCACCAAGTCCAGATCATTCCCTCAAGTGCCATGACCAACATTTCCAGAAAATTTCATCAAACCTTGTTGTTGACTTTTTGAGTTATCTTGCACACAAACAGAGAGACAAACACAAGGATATAAAAAGACAAACTCCCTGGTAGAGTTAACAACAGCATTCAACAGCTCATGTCTGTGTGATTTCTCTGCAACTGTGCACTGTTGTTTCCTTTGTGAAGGGAGCAGCACTTTATTGAAGGAGAGATTACTTTTATGGGGTGAAATGGAGCATGGAACTCCTAAAACCCACCACCACCACTTTATCTGGCAACTCTTCAGAGAGAAACACTGGACAACAACGACCACACCTGAAGGATTTTGTGAAATGCAGCTCAGACACTTGCACTTATAGCACAAGCATTTTGAAAAACCTGAGTTTAATTTATTTTTTGTTCAGATCCTCCATGTCTTTGTGGCCTTTATTTGTTATAATATTTAAATTGGTGCTTTTATACATTCTGTTGAAGTCGGGTCATTTTTGTTGGTTGGGTTTCATCATATGGAGTCCCTTACTGACTTTAATCATCTGTTTATATGTTTGTGTTTTTGGTTCTGCTGGGTAGGTTTTTTGTTGCTCTTATTGTCATGTGCTTTACAGATAATATATAGATTAAATTGATTTAATTATTATTATTATTATCTCATAAAAATGATTTACTGACCATTAGAACCCATTGGATTTTACTGCATCAAGGATGCATGACCTTTAAACAGAGGGGTTTTTTTTGGGGGGGGGGGGGGGGTCTACCATTCATTTCATCAGCAGTGACTCCGGCCAAAGAGCACTGCATATGTAAAAGCTTAAATGAACAGCAAAGCTAAAGAAAAGGGAAGTTGGTGTTGTGGAATGGAAATGCAAGACAGAGGGAAAGCTTGTCAAGCTTTGGCTACAACTTCCCTGCCTGGCAACAAGCTAAAATATCATCCATCATGACATTAAGGTTAACAAAAAACTACAGCATCAACTGTAAATACAACATGTTGGTTTGTAGTCTTCTTTCTGGGACTCTTCCGAACCCGTCACTCTCATGTCTGTGTGAAATCTCAAGCAAGGGTTGAACACGCTGAGGCATTTGTATGCCTTGAACAACATTAAATATCAGAAGTGCCTTGTGTTGAATGATGTCAAATTATGAAAACTTTAATAAGACCTGTTTTTTTCACATAGAACATCCACAGGAATCAATTAGGGATATGGAGAATCGGATCAGTCAGGAGCATCAATAATGGCATTGGTATCTATAAAATTGTACCAATTCTTGTCTCTTACCATGTAGTCTGTCATTTCAGTAAGCTAAGTGAAGTTACAGCTTTATGGCTCTGTATTCATCATATCTGTGACTATGATCAATAAAACAACCCCCCAAATAATCATTTAGTCTGACGGCAGCATTAGTAAACTGTCAGTGATGTTATCCACTGAATGAGAAGTCACTGACACAGTGTTTCTCATGAATATTCTTTAAACCCATACACAGCATTTAAATATATTAGATGTCAAAGTTGACAACAGTTGCTCTAGCATAACAGTTTCAACAAATCTGTTTAAAAAAAGAATCCTACAGATCATTTTTCATGGTTTCCTCATGCTGGATGAGAGAGGGCTTCCTCAGTGTGCCATGGCACTAACAGGATTACATTTCATTTGTTATGTTTTCAAATGAAATCCTGTCACATACTTGGCTTGTTTCATCACAAGGTTCTGTGTCACCCACAGCAGCATGAATGTTCATCACATGACTGATTAAAGTTATTGCCAATAACAGGAGTCAAAGTCATTTAGAAACAACTCAGGTTGTATGAGGAAACCACAGGGCTATAGGGGCACTGACTGGTTACAATCATTTTCATTTATAACAGTGTGTCAAGCGGTATTTATCAGCATTAAATATTTAATGAGGAATATGTTTGACAGTCTGATCAGAGCAGTAAGTCACAGCGTGCTTTAAAGCTTGAATCTGAAGCTCTATCATCTTATTTTAAACTAACTTAATAATTGGAGTTACCCTGTGGAAAGCACAGAATAGATGGCTTCCTAACACATCATAAGATATTTCCATCTTTTATCTTATCTGTGGCTTGTAATTTAAATTAAGTTTCTGTAAAAACGATGGACTATGCCTCAAACAAGATTACTCATTATTAAATTTCAAGATAATTAATACCAGGAAAAATGTAGCAACCATCTCATTTGTTGAAAGCATGATGACACTGATAAAATATAATGTTTAGTGTTGGATACCACAAGGAAAAATTGTCATCATTATGCTTATGATTTTAAAAAAAGAAGGATCTGAGGGCATGCATCTTCTACATCTGCATTTTTTTTACATTACCTCTCAACATTACATCGAAGTCAGGTCTTGACACAAGACAGAATATATGGATCTCAAGATTAACAACACAGAAAGAGGTCACAAAGCTTTTTGTTTTACATGCCCTTTTGATTTTTCATTTCTCTTCTGTGTGGTAGAGTGCTTCTATGGGTAAGACAACAACGTTTGTGGCATCAGGACTTCTCCCTCTCTTCTTCTCTGTTCACAGCGCAAGTAGCCCAGATTGGCTGATTCTGCCTGCACCCTTGAAAGGACCTACCGCTGTGGCATTCAATCACAGTTGTGTCGCAGAGCACAGACCATAGAAAGAATGCAGAGCTGCTGAGAATGGCACTGAGTGGCATTGAATTACCCAATTACAACAAGAGTAGACCGACTATATCAGCGCAGACTAGACCCCTGGAGGGAAGGAGAGCTCAAACAGAGCATCACAGAAGGAGTAAGAATAGAGGTGGATCAGGGTACCTAGCATGCCACGCTGAGCTATGGGGTATCAGACTTTTGAGAAGGGTGGCAAACCTCTTCAGAGTACCTATGGCCACTGCCTGGTTCTGCCCCTGGAAATGAGCTGCACACAGCACAAGGTTGATGTACTGCAGGAGTTCCTTTTTTAATTGCTTTTGTGCAGCACAATGTGAGGACACTGAAAGTTCAGATAATCACAACAAAGAAAATAGAGAAGACTATCATTGATGTTCCTCATTTCTCCATTGTGCGAGTTCAAAGACAAAAAACAGAATCTGAAAAAGAGAGCTCTAATTTTGAAAAAAAAAAAAAATCCTCAACTGTTTGAGCTCAGCTATCAGGTGTTTTTGTAAACAAGACAAACATTTGTTTTTATTTTGACAATCAATTGTTAGGTTACTTAATTTTAGCCTACATTTTTTCCATAATATATCAAGAATTGTGGATCCAATAACTTCATAAAATTATTACATTATACATACAATTAGGGACACCATGGTGAGGCCTTTTCCTGGCTGATATCAATAACAGATAATTTGTTTGTGAAATTGGCTGATGCTGACCATGTTTTGTGTTTTCTTTGAACAGCTGGTTGAGTGTTTGCTCAATAATGCTGTCCAAAAATATCTCAAGGACCAATGCAATGCAGTATCCATAATTGAGGACATTTGAAGGACACAATGGAATCACAAAATTACTGGCAGACTGAATAAAACTATTGCCCATCCAACAGGCAAAAAAGTGCAAATAGTTTGACAATACATTATAAATATGAACTAATTCATGTAACAGAAGTAATGCAATTATTTCATAACAAGAAGACAAATTTTTTATCTTGCCTTGACATTATTTATTCAACATTCAACCAAAATCTAATTCTACAACTCTGCAAATTACATTCAAACACATCGAGTCTTCTGATTCTTCAAGTATTAATTTTACTGTGCAAACCTGAGCGCATCACAGTGTTTGCTCACTATTGGGGCAGCTTTACACTCAATATCTCTGAGCACTTTTCCATTTAGAGGTCTATATTGACTATGAAAAGTTTGGTTTAACAGTGAATCAAAAGTGAAGTTCAAGACAACATGGAAACACTATATCATTGTTAAGTTGCTGGGGCATAAATAGCTGGATGATGGTTGTACAGAAAATACAAAACATTAGAAGAACACACTGCTTGCACACTGATAAAAATGAACTTGAATATTAAGGACAGCAATAACCTGACAGCTCTTTATACAAACATCAAACCTCTCATTTTGAGCTTTCCTTTCACCTTTCTCCTTTGCTCTAATCTCAGTTTGATTTACCCTGAACTACTGTTTCATTACTGCAACAGCCTCCTGCAGTCTGATAATACTCTTCCTCTCTTGTCTGTTTTTCCTTTTTGCTTGAAAATACATTATTTATCAAAGTCTTAACATTGCCTTACATATTATCAGCTAAAAAATCTTCAGTATTGTAATTTGCTGCAGTGGGTGTTGGCATTGCTCTGCTGTAGAATAAAGCTGCTGTGAGGTCTCACTATAAAATTATGTAGATATATGCTCTCTGGGGTTGCGGTCTGCTCTTCTGAAACATTGTCAACAAACTCTTACTCTGATGGACATGGAATACATATGTGAAACAATCTTGTATTTAAGGTTACCAAAGAGGCAAATGTTTCCTATACAACCACCAACTACACTGAAGTTGTCCAACATTAAGGTAGTCCAAGATGGTCATTTTCTGCTTCCTCAGGATGAGAGCATGCCAGCATATGCTCATTGCCGTTCAAGCAATGTGTGTAAACTATAAAACAGATAGCTGTTTCAGGTGGATTTATGAAAGAGAGCTGTAATGCACACCAAATTACTTTGTGCCTGGCACACAATACTTCCCATTAACTTGGATTTGTCAGAATGTATGTTTGTTTATATTTTATTGTCTCTGTCTTGATAAATGAGAGCAAGGAAAAATCTAATAACTATCTTTGAAGCACTGACTTTATATGTGAGATAACAGAGTCAACAATATATACTAAAGGATGTAGTACTGGCTTCTACGAAAGACAAGGACCTTTAAGCCATAACTGGTGATTCATTTTGTCGAAGATAGTAAGGTCATGATAGTGGAGCCGAGCCTCGCTGTGATGGATGAGGAGCACTCCTCTCTAAGCTATTCTATTACTGTGTCTCAGTGCTGCTCGGCCTTTTAAAGTGTTCAAAAGAGGGATCATATCATCCATCCTAAACGTGAGCAGGGTACGTGTCACAACCCACATTTACCCCAAAAGGAAGAAAGGGATAGGTTACACTTTTAGACTTATGTGTTTACAAAAGAACTTAAGCCTTGTTGTGATCCAAACAGGAATAAATCACTCTGTGTCACCAAATTATGCTCAAAATGTCTGCATAAGGTTTTGCTTTAACATATGGACTCCTCTCAAAAATGGCCGGGCAGTTGTGCTCTCAGATCGTATGACTGCCTCTTGTTTGAGGGGCTGGTTTGGATAAGCCACCTTGGAGTGGAAAATACTTTCAGAGTCTTGTAATACAGAGGCCTAATTAGCTCCACTGAGGTTAAGATAGTCTGCAGTTTCTAGAGCAGATAGAAAGATTAAAGTTCATTATTTATTCAGAGTCCTGCTCCAGATGGAGTGTGTTTTTTACAATCGTTATTACTTTCATTTATTTACATTCTGCTTCTAAGGGGTGTTTGGAAACCTAAAAAAAACAAGTAAAATTTTCCTGACGAGTTGATTTCATGAACAAAATAAAGGCAGTTAACAGCTATGTGCAGCTGACAGACAGCCGCTGTCAAACTGCTCTTGGGGACTGAGTGCTCTGTTCTTTGGCAACATCTTATCAGCCACGAATTAATAAGTTTTATTTTGACCATCGCAGGAATAAGCAAAAACTTCTTGGCTTGCAGATAGAGAGGACTGGGCAGGGCCTCATGTCGACATGTCATATTTAAAGAAGGATGGAGAACAAATATACGTGGAAAAGATTCATGCATTTGTTTTATTTTTTTATTAATTCTGATTTAAAATATCCCCTCTTATATAACATTGCAGACGTGGGATAATCAATATTAAAACAACAAAAGACACAATCAAATGAATTTTAAAGAGCACGTTGATGCCCAGGGTCAGAAAATGGAGATTTGTGTGATGTCTGCAAAGTTTCAGATAAAGAAAATTTGCGAGGTTGCAAAAATGACAATGAGGTGACAAATCTGAATTAATTTGCCAAAACACAACACAGCAACTGTCTGGATGAGCTGACTATCAGTCCTGTTTGTATTCAGCAGTTCACACAGTCTAACCCACAGGATTATTGCTGAAGGGGTTCCTTCATTGTGTGGTGGCCTGCAGACTGTTTTTTATTCATACTGAATCTCTGCTGAGGGGCTTCCCAGTCCTCAGAGGGACAGCCATATCACAGAAAAGCAAGACAGACAATAAATTGCCCCTGTGGTTTAGTCCATCCATAAATCCCACAACAGGGATTACACCACAGCCTAATTGAAATGTTGCAGCCAGTGTGCTTAGAGGCTGAAGCTTTGGCCCGGCTTCGTTAGAATAATAGCAACACTGTGGGAAGAAAATCATCATTGGAGAAAAGGGATTTAATGCCAAGAGGATCCAAATGAGTCTGTATATTCCTCATTACAGCTCCCTCATATTCAAAATCTGTGTTTTTTCTCAATGAGAGGCTGTTCTCAGGACAAAATGTACAGGAAAAAGTTATAAAAGTTCTGGAGGAGGGAAAGGAGACAGCACCTCAGATCAGCTCTGTATTCTGACAGCAGATCAGTGACCATTTCCTCTATAAATTTTTATAAAGTTTGAAAGCTATTGATATTTGAAGAGCAGCAGATGGCAATGTAACTGAACTCTAAGTCCGAACCATGCATTATGCATCACTGCTAACACTGAGCCGGGGCTGACAGAGGAGGGGAGTGATCCAAGCTGAGACTTCACACTTAGATTTGCCCTTATTGGAAAATGAATGCATTGTAAGATGTATTCATGCCGCCCCAAGACAACGAGAATCCTAAAGTTCTCATTCTTATTCTAGAAACACACAAGATGGTCTGTGGAGTCTGATACAAGTGTCAAAAAAGGAGGTAAGTAGGCAAACTCAGTAGAAATCTTGTTTTCCAAGAGGAGTGTATTTTATTTACAGTGAAATCCACATTAAGTATGACTGAGCAAAAAACTTACAGGAACCAAAAAAGTTAAAGTAACTCCTTATAAATCAAACAAACTGACCTAATGGAGAAAGGTACTGGCCTCATTGAAAGTCCTCACAGAGACCACTGCAGAAGCTACCAGAGGTCAAGCATCATTACTAAAGTAAACATTCTCACTTTTTATAATATATGGTATGTTTACAAAACTGCTTGAATGTTAAGTTATTTCTAAAAGATAACTTCAAGATGCTCTTGAAATTCCTATCAGGATCTCACCTTGAAATGAATAACCTCACATGGTGCAGCCTGATGATAACAGAGATTACGTGACCAGCGCCAGAGAACTTAAGAAAAATTGAGTGGAATAAGCTGGAGTCTTTTATGGCGGGTAAGTATCACAGATTGTATAAATAAACAATCTATGATACATCTTGATCTTTATAAAGATGGACAGTTTTATACTGTAGCTTCTCAAAAGTAAAACTGAAACATTTGGCTTCACACAACTGTCATGTTCATAACAGGAACATGCAGCAAAAATAAAAATTAGACAATAATTGTATATTTTTGTGTGGACATTCTTCACAGCAACAGCAGTGCACAAATCACTCGAAACCCATTGCCTATTTGAACATGATGAGGTATGTGTTTTCATTTTCGCTGAAACTGTCAAGTGTTTTTGTCATCCCTTATGGTTTACTATCAGTTTCATTCAAAGTTGCCTGGCAGCTATTCTACAGCATATACTACCACTGCAGTGTGATGGGTGAGACATTTGAAGCAGAAATTGCTTATATATTGACCCATAAATAGTAATAAAGGTCAAAATAATTGCAGTTCAATATGTCCTGTTTTTGGTTCAGCCTTAGTTTTATGCTACTTACAGGACGTGTGCTTCATATGGCAGCTCACCAATCACAAGCTAAATTAGTGAAGCATGCCAGGGGTTTCTCTAGCAGTCTGCTGTTTCCTTTTCTTACCTTGATAAAAAATATACGTAGGAACCCTGTCATATGAATTTGCTGTTGTGAAATGATTCTATTTACCTCACATGTGTAGGCATTTTTAATTCATTTCACTTTCTTTACGCCTTTGTCCTTTTCAGGGTCGGGGGGTGGAGGGGCACACTGGAGCCGATCCCAGCTGTCATTGGGAGAGAGGCGGGGTACACCCTGAACCGGTCGCCAGTCGATCCCAGGGCAACAAAGAGAGACAGACAACCATTCACACTCACACTCATTACTAAGGGCAATTTAGCATAAATAACCTAATGAGCATGTTTTTGGTCTGTGGGAGGAAGCGAGTGACCAGAGGGAACCCACGCATGCACGGGAAGAACATGCAAAGTTTACACAGAAAGGCCCCTGTCCGACTCGGGGGTCAAACCAACTACCTTCTTGCTGTGAGGCACGTGCACTACCTGCTGCGCCACCGTGCCTCCCTGATTTTGCTTTTATAGTATAATAATTATAATACAGTGCTTGTCACTACGTATGCATGTGAACTGTTTAAATATTTTTTACTTATTGTACAACACAACAAATGCTATTGTTAAGGTAAGAATACAGATACTCTAAAAATATAACAGTCGTTATTTGTCAATATGAAAATGAAACATTTCACAATCAGATTCATTCAAAAGAGCATTTTTAGCTCTGGCCAGGAGGATCATCACAGGAAAGACTTCACTAAATTTTGGTGGGGAAAATCGTTGCGGATTTAGGATTTTTTTTTTTAAAGAATTTAACATTGTGAGATAGGGTAGTAACCATAATTTGGCAATTACTCAAATACTGTCCAACAGATTTTCATGAAATTTCAGGAAACGCTGTTCCTGCCACAAGAAAAAAAACTGTTTAATTTTGGTGTGGATCAAATCCAGAGGCAGGTCAAGGAGTTATTTAAGTATTTGTTACTACCAGTGGTGGACAGTAACGAAGTAGATTTACTTGAGTCCTGTACTTAAGTACAATTTTTGAGTATCTGTCCTTTACTTGAGGTTTTTTTTTTTTTTTTTGGAACTTGTGACCTTTACTTCACTACATTTAAAGACAAATATTCTACTTTTAACTCCACTACATTTCTACAAATGGCCTCATTACTCGTTACTTTTAGGTACAGGTATGAAGTCAGTGGATTAAATGTATTTTCTCTTCTAACATGTGATTCATTCAAGAGGTGTTATCTATACTTTGTGCATCCTGTTCCACACTCCAGTCCAGTTGGTGGCGGTAATGCACTTTTGAGTTGGTTTGCCAACCGCCATTAAACAACAAAGAAGAGGAAGAAAACGCGCATATGCTACTGTGATCGGGCAGGTAAAGGTTGAGCTAACGTTGGTGACTATGGTTTGTCTTGGCAGTAATAATGATGGCTACTATGGCAGATAAGGATGACAATTCCACACCAGAGCACCAATGGTCATTGCTGAAGAGAGGGAGTTAAATAAAAAAAAAAAAGAAAATGGCAGTGGTTGTCCTTTTGTTGATTCATTAGTGTTTCAGTATGCATTTTCATGGGCTTTGTAGCATATTTTCAAACTCTTTACATGATCTATAAGCAGGTCAGTGCATTCTGTAGATTGTTTCAGTCATTACGTTCTGTAAGGTCAATGGGAAAATGTACTTTTAATACTTGAGTATTTTCAAAAGCAGGTACTTCAGTACTTTAACTTAAGTAAAAATTTGACTGAGCAACTTTCACTTGTGTAGGAGTGGCATTTGAACATGAGTATCTATACTTTGACTTGAGTACTGGCATTGAGTACTTTGTCCACCACTGTTTACTACTGCGGTGAAGGGCAGTTTTTCACATTTTTGCTAATAACTCAATAAGCTCTACATATTTTGATTACGTTTTAAGATTGTGTCCAGGCCAGGGCACAAGGTGATTACATTTTGGTGGTGAACCAAATCCAGATGTGAATCCAATTAGCTTTTTCAATGTTTTGTTAACAGTGGGAGATAGCTCCGCCTCCGTTTTTTTCTTTACATTTTAACAGTAACTCGCTCCACAATAATAGAAATGCCCCTGTGGAGTTTTGTGATCTATAAGCACTTGTAGTTTTAATGTTCAAATGTTAAACCTCTATAAAAGTGTTTCAAATGCCACACATCTATATTTCTCATAACTGCTAAAGACCATACTAAGGAAAATTGTCCATTTTGAAACTCAATCATATTAGATATAGTTGCACTGATTTTATATTTAGTTTTATCTTGTACAGTCTTGGTCATCCTGTACAGCACAGACAGAGTGAAAGGTCGGATCAGCTACACCTGGCACTGTATAAAAAATGAATTTGTCAGTTTAAGGCAGCAGCTATTGAATGTAAATGACATTTATCACCTTGAAGAGTCCGTCTGCACATATTGTCTACAATATTTCATGTTGAAGTGTCTCATCCTCCTTCCTACAGCATGATGAGGCGCATGAAAGGTAACTTATGTCTAAGAACGCAGGCTGCCCCTGGTGACAGGCTTACCTTGGACTGCATGTACACTGTGTGCCTTCCTTGAAAAACCATTTCATTAACAAGCACTGAAATAATCGCATGCACAGTGTTCTGGGTCCATCAACACAAAAATGATGCCCCCCGCCTACTCTGTGTCGTATTTACAATCCCCTCGACGAATCAAAGCGCTGTGATCCACATCTATTAAAGCACATTTAATTCGGTCTCCATTTCACGCTCTGTCAGATATCAATCAAGAGAACACCAGGGAAAACCAGCTGCACAGGAGTTAACAACATCAAGTCAAAATGTCAGCAGTCTGAGCATTGATTCACTCAGACTGCTTAGAGACAAACCTACAAATGTAATCTTTAGTTCTTTTTGCATTTCCAAAACAAGTTACTTTGTGTTTGTCAAATCCTCCTGAAACATGAAAATATTGATATTCTGGTTTTTTTGGATGGTTTGTAAATCACGCTATATCCATCGACCAAATTGAGGCACAAAGAAATCCAATTGTTTGTGTCAGATGAGAGAGGAAAGCAAATGAAGTGCTTCCCCTCTGGAAGGACAGCTGTGTTTTTTGTATCAGGCTGAGCAGCCTTGCGTCGTCTCAGAGATATGAGGAGACATCAGCAGGCAGGGACAGCTCACTCCAACTCTTTATCCCTACAATAATGTCATAGACAGGGATTACGCTGCAGGAGATACAGAAGGAAACAAACAAAAGTGCTGTGAGGACAAGCCCAGAGGAAAAAAATGTGTATATACAAAAAACATCCTGCAAAGACCAACACACCTGTTGGATTTTTTTCTGACCTTTAGCAAGACAGATTGTCACAAACCAGGCTGAAAGAGATTTTCACTCCAAGTGAAGTGTTTCAAGTTCAACTCCTGAAGCGTATTCTTGGGCTGTAGTTAACCCAAAAGAAACTTAGTCAACTGAAACAACCTCTTTACACCAACAAATTGATTGATCATTGGATAAAAAAGTACATTGGCTGATAGTTTGGAATGGCGAGTGGACGCACAAAGACGGAGGAGTCTCTTTTCTGGACAACAAATCTATTAGGACAACAAATCTGTCTGGATAGTTTTATCTGGATAACAACCTGAGAACGGTAAGCGGAACACATGTCACTCAATAGATGGCCAAAAACTGTTGTTGTTCCTGGTATGCATGCTCAGCCTTCATGTGAAAGAGTACTGCACATGCAGTGACGTCAGCGTTTCACCCTGAAATGCTCTGATATGGGTTTACACAGCCCTGTATGGAGAGCGCATTGAAAACTCTCCACTCTGGAGCCTGGTTTCAAAAGTTTCTGGATTTGGGCAATCTCCATAGAGCTCTCATGTAAATGCAAGGCTGAAACGCAATGAAAACGTATCGGATTTGACCTTTTTAGGCCTCATGTAAACGGCCCCTTATCCACTCTGGAAACTGTTTTCAAAAATGTGCATTTCAGGCACCCAGAATGTTTTATCTGTGGGGTTGAAACATCCATACGATTAAAAACTTGTGCAGATACACTTTAATATGTATCATGTGGACAGCTCCTGAGAGACAACAGACTGATCATAGAGAAGAATGCCACAACAAGAGCTGGTACCCAGATGAGGACAAATTCTGTCCACAATTTGACATCCCAGCAAGTAGGGAGGAAGGACTGACTCACCACCATACAGCTTACAACAACATAAGCTAAGAGTGTAGTGAAGTGTCAAAAACATTTACTTTAACTCAGCCTGTTTTCTCCAGTGCCTCCGACTCAGCATTCTCAGTGTTGTGTTACTGCACACCCCTCAACCTTTCTTACAGTCAGGTGCAGCTGATTAAAGCTGACCACACCTCACACCCATTATGTGAAATCTGTTTCTCACTCTGCTCCCTTTAATCAACCACCCCAGATTATCCTCCTCTAAAATTATTATGAAAAATCTTCCCAATAATAGGTAAGATCATCTCAGCCATGTGAACTGCAGAATCAGTGCTTTAATATCTCGTGTAGTGGGATGTATTTTAGATTAAGAACCAATGATTGCTTCTCCAGGGCTGAAACTCAATTGTTTAGTTTCATAGCATATAGAAAATAAATTTGATAACCTGAGAAAAAAATATACCCAAAAGAAGAAAAAACAGAAAACTTCAAAGCCAGGTACAGCCATTGCAGTAGTCCATCTTCAAAGCTGTGAAAAAGGTGAGGGGAATAAAACAGATGGTCTGTTACTGCTCTGAGACAGGATGGTATTTGCAAAATATTTGAAGGCGGCTATGTGGCATTACATGTACTTTACCAAAAGAAAGATCATCTTCTTAAAGGCTCCCACTCCTCTCCCTCAGCGGTCTGACTGTGTGCAACTATTTGAAGGACTCTCTGCTCCAGTGAAATTCTTGATGGAGTAATAACACGCAAACCCTCAGAGTGGAAAGTGAAGCCAGTGCCAAAGTACAAAAACTGCAGTCCCTAAAGTGTCCACTTGAGGTAAACTCCAAAAATCAAGCGGCCTCCATTAGGTCTTCTCTTTAAAAGTCTATTTGAAAATAGAAGGGAACATATCTACAGACTGAGTCAAAGTATAACAATGGTATCAAAACCTCATGGTCTTACAAGTACACACTGTGCAGGCTTAATTTTTGTTTTCCCTCAGCTCAGGGTTAGTCTTATTGTAGGTGTTTGTTAGGAGGCCACAGTCCACCTTTGCCTGTTTTTTTTTAGGATGACTAATTCTAGACAAATGCTAAAATGTCTTGTCAAGCCACAGCTCACTTGATCAAAGAGTGTCATCATTAGGAGCATGGGGTTTGAGATGTTTGGCACAGTAATCAAATCCTTTGTAGTTGTTATTTTGTCCTGCTGCATGAACTCTGAAACTTCTCTCTTTTTTAAAAAAAAGTATCACTGCACCCATCTCTTTTGCCTGTGACAAAATGCCACATACTTAAAACTAGATATATTTTCCCTCAATGTCCTTCATTGTATTTGTGCTAGAATCACAGTAGTTCTGTACAGCTGTGCTATGACAACCCTGCTCATGTTGAGATGGTACTTTGAGAGTAGTGCTGGTTAATAAACTGGTGTTAATGCTGTCACTCGTAGTTTTGGCCTTAAAAACACAGTGTGTCGGGCTCACAGGAGGCTAAAGTGACGATACACCTGTAGCTGGAAGTTTTGAGTCACTGTGGAAAAGAAGCACAACAAAGTGATTTGTGACAGACACAAGTTTGAGTCCCATCTCTAACATACAAAACAAAATGAGCAAGGCAGATACACTATACACACAGTGACAAAGCAGCACTGCAGACAATATTACTGTATGCCTTTGCAAAGAATGTGAGTTACTCCACAGCAAGGGTACATATGTAGTATTATGTAACTGTTATCAACAGTGAAATTAAGGCTCTGTTTGCACAACTCCGTTTTTGGCCTAAAACTGAGAGGAACAACAGTTTCTTCAGAGCAACATATGTGCTGCTTACGTTGCTCAGTTTATTATCCAGACAGATTTTTTGTTCAGTTTTGTTGTTTAGCCAAGAAACACCTGTGTCTGTTGTTGTTTGTGAAAAGCTTTTCTTCTTAGTACATGTGTTGCTACACCGCTGTTTCTAAACAAACCTACATTGCCATCTACTGGACTGGCATGCAAGCTACAGCGTATTCAGTCATTCTCGCATCTCCATGTGGATGCAGATCATTTTTGAAAATGCAAAGGAAAAACTTTTGCATTTCTGGTGAAATTTTGTGTAAACATGGCCTGGCTCACTTCACATAATGCCACTGTCTGTGGCTTCAACATAAACAACATTCTGAAATGGATCAACACAGTTTGATTTGATTCAGCACAGCAACAACTCCAATCTTCAACTCCAGTCCAAGCAGCTACATAAAGGTGAGTTAAAAATCATGGCTAGTTTAATGTTGTATATTTAAGTCCCTGTCAAAAAATGTACACCAGCCAAGAGTGTCCCTAACAGCTTTGTATGTTTTGTGATCAAATGTTTTCGATTACATTTTATTTTTTATATATAGTGGTATCAACATTTATGACAAATAAACATCATGCACATATTTACTTCCCTTACCAATCCACCCTCCTGGCCTCACCATTCAATGACAAATCAAAGTCATTAACAGGAAATGCAGTTGTCATGACGGTTTGGACAAGATAAGACTACTTTAGTTTAAACCAATTACAAGTCTGGTTTCGATTTCCTTTACAGCTGTAGGTGTCTCTAAAAGATATATACAATGTTCCTACCAACAAATCCTTTCAGAAATTGGATTTTATTATGCCTTTAAACCCTTCCATTTCAGCCCTGCTCAGAATAGGCTGTTTCAATGTAAATTCAAATGAACTGTATCTGATCATGTTCCTTTCAAGAGGAACTGACAATCAAGCTCTGTGCTTTAATGATTACTATGGCTGCACTGACACTTTCCACTGGAGCCACTTGTGGGCTGATCATGGCTATGCTCCAATCAAAATGACATTATAACATAACATTTTTATATGGACAGTTTGGCACACATTTTCTAAATGGTGGAGTAAGCCACAGATGAGATAATCTGCTGGTTCAAATAAGAGGAATGAGTCATGGTTTGGACAGTGAAGTAGCTGAAAACACTCCAGCTATGAATACTAACCAGTACCTTCAACATCTAAAGTACTACAATGAGTAACATGCAACTTCTGGAAAGTTTTTTTTCTAACATTAAAAGTTAGATATTTTTTTAGTGGAGTGATTTTATTTTGAGTGGACAAAGCACCAAATTTCACACTTTCAATTGCAGCTTAACACAACTCACAAGAGAAATGAATCACATATAAAATAAAGTTGTTCTTTATAAAGCAATGTGTTTGTGCGTGAAACCACTGAGACTGTGTCTAAGGTTTAAACAGCCTATTAGCAATGCATGCCAGTCTTCAAAATCAGCTCCTAAATGTCTGTCCTGACGGTACAAAATGAAAACCCCAACAGTTGGAGCCCATAAAAATCCATCACATAGAGAACAAGTGTTCTCAGATGCATCAACAGTGAGATTGGAGGACAAAAAAGTAATTATAGAGCTGTTATCATGGCCAGCTGTATCCACCAAACCTGACAAATGTCAGCTCTGGATCTCACAGGCAGTAATCAAGATGAAAACCCATGAACAAAGACTCCTGATGTGTGTGTGAAGTCATCATTGAAGAATATGATAGAAAAATAGCACCTCTAAAAATGTGTCTTAGAGATTATGTTATTAGCTTAATACCTCGCAATTCTCAATGACACCTTGCTTTTCAGGATCCATATTGTGGCTAGTCCTAAAATATTGTTGTAAATCCTTTTTCTCTGCCTTAACTGGGCTTAAACCTGCATGCCATCATGGGAAACGGGACAGGGTATAGCCAGGGAGATGAGCACAGGGACAAAAATCATCCCATGAAATCCACCCAAGGGTTCAACCCTGGAGGACACACATGATTGGTCCACTGTTTTCAATTTCCTGCTGGGTTTGCCAATATTTGCTTTTATTTAACCTCTATTTCTACTTAACCTTTGCATTAAA
This sequence comes from Scarus forsteni, assembly GCA_036419115.1. Classification (NCBI taxonomy): domain Eukaryota; kingdom Metazoa; phylum Chordata; class Actinopteri; order Labriformes; family Labridae; genus Scarus; species Scarus forsteni. The sequence goes on from JAZDUH010000152.1 coordinate 29,416,883, forward strand.
CCAGACAAATACATTAAGAGCAAGCTCTGAAAGTCAGATGGGAGTCAAAACACAGCATTGTCATAGCATGGCAAGGTAGAAAAGGGAGAAGTAGTGCTCTTAAAGGCATTTCTGATGAGAAAGAACAGCACACATGCAAAGGAGATGCATGCAAAAAAGACACCTGGGAGGCAGAGAGAAATTACATTGTCCAATTTCAGTCTCTGGAAATTAATTTCCACCAGTGTTAGCTGAAATTGAAGCAGGAGTGGCTTTGTCATTATTCTGGTCAGAAGTTAAAGTAGCTGATGTGATTTGTAATGATGTGAAGTTCTATGTATCTTAAACATTTTGTGAACATTAGTGAAAAACCTAAAAGATATGTAGCCCCTTAACTTCATACAAACAGGGAAACATAAAGCGAGTGACCATTGTATTCTTTTCATTGAAATGCATGTTTTGCTTTTCTTTTTTTTCAATCAATGTCTGGTCTGTCCTTTTAACAAGAGAGCTGTCCTGTTTTTTGTTTGTTTGTTTATACGTTTGTTATGACATTGTTTTTAACTTTACAAAGCTGATCTAGACCCTTTTCATTGTTGTAAGCCCTGTGACATTTTTTAAGTGGGTTTGCTCTACTAAAGACTAAACAGTGCTCCAAGGAGTGTTATCCAGTGCTGGACAAAAAGTTGATTTTGGCTCCGCAGCAACTTCCAGGACTGAAAGTAAAAACTCAAAAATTTTGTAGCACCCCGAGTGAGGCAAGCTACAGAAACTGACACTCAGTGATTTTCATTTCACATTTATCCATACTTTAGATCAGTTAAACCAAATTTAATGGCAGTCCAGCTAGCTGCTGCTATTTCAATTAACATTAGTCCCCCCTTTTATAATAATTATAGCTGTTAATGATGATGTTAGAATAACCTCTCTGTGATAGCTATTGATTATACCTCATAATAAATACCTTTACAACCATATAAATGAGAGGCCACATCTCAGGGGGATAACCTTTAATAAATTCAAATAGAGACAGTTGTGCTGAGGATGGATTAATGGTCTGGGCATAGAATAAATTCTTATTTTTATATCTTTGTCATCTAATTCTCATTTAACCGATTTCACTCAATTTAATGGCATTTCAGGTAGATGCTGCTGTATTTTTTGACATCAGTCCTTTCTACCTTTTAATCATTATAGTTAATACTAATATTTTAAAAATCTATTGTAGCCATGGTTAATATTGATTAAACCACCATAATTAGCTTAAGAGAGAAGAGGACTCCATCTGTCCACCTCCCCTCCTTCACCCAGAGGTGAAATTAAGATAAGATTCTTGCAGGAACTGTGCAACTCAAATTTTTCTTTAGCTTGCGCGCTTTGTGCGCAAACATCATACAAGACAGTCATTGATAAAGCCTGCTCTTTACTGACTACTGTGCACATCCTTGAATGCATAATGTAAGATTTCAGACACATAATGTAATATTTGGCAAAACATTTATTTCTTTAGGAGGAGGGAAAAATTTTACCTGGTTTATAAGCGGTCCACTGAAAATAGCTCTGAGACCCACTTTTGGGCCTCACCCCACAAGTTGAGAACCACTGCATTAGTACTTGAATGTTCACCGCTTTGTGCTACATTTTATGAAAAGTGCTTCATAAGTAAAGATTGATTGATTGATTGATTGATTGATTGATTGATTGATTGATTGATACTAGACTGCATTTGGAGCTTGATCCTTCAGATTGCTCTGATATCATGGAGAATAAGTGATGCAGGAAACCGCAGGATGAGTTAATCATTTAGAAAAGGTGAAAACAAGAGCTGGACTGCTCAGGAAAGATGTGTTTTACTTAACCACAAGACTGCCTCATCATTTGATATAAATCGCTCTATTCACTTAAAAATCAAGCATATTTGAGCAAATGACACACCGTTTGAGTAACAATAAACACACAAAGTGATTCAGGACCACTGTATCTCCATGCTCTCGCGCTTGTACAGTGAATGTTTTATTAAAGTCAAGGCTTCCTTCAGACGTGCGCACATGGTGGCAATTCACAGATAATCTCTAGTATCATGTCCCGTTTATACCCCCCACCTGATCTATTTTGATGTTGCACTCTGATTTGTTGAGCATCTCGGTGCTTATGAGAGACCCACAGACTGTTCATGCAAAAATGGTCTATCGTCCGCGGCGCTACTGCCACTTTGAATTGGTCGATTTATGTATTTGACTAAGCTGGAGCTCAGCACCAAGGTGGCGGAGCCGGGCTCCGGAGGGCTCCGGACCAATTTAACCCCTGGTTACGCTACAGCAAGTGACTGCCTACTACAAGTTGCAACCTATCACTGTAAGTGAGTACCGTAGCCCACAAATTATAGCCTAGTGTTAGTCAGGCGCATTAAAACTTTGCTTAACACGTCACAGAAGGCATATTCTGCAGATGGTTTTTATGTATTCATAAATTTTACATTTATTTCTGTTAAAGAGCTTATGAGGAGTTTCTAAGTAATTGTAAAAAAGTCTCACTTTTAGATATATGCCTGATCGAACTACACACTTTAAGATGAGTTTTATAGCATCAAAATAGGTTATCTATAAATGCTATTCCTTAGCTAACTGGTCGGGTCGGACAGCCGGCTACAAAACTACAATAATAAGTTTTCCAAAAATTGCTTGTTGTCACACATCAAAAACTACCGCTATGTAACTAGAAAGAGATACATTACCTCATCGCTTTGCATCCTGTAAGTTTTTGAAAAAAGAAGTTGCAAAGCAATGCAGAGTTCTGAGGAAGGTCCGAGCTGCATTTACTAGCATCACAACAAGTGCACGCTTTGGCTTGGGTCACGTCTTTTGGTGTGTTCCATTTGTAGTCAGAAGTAGGAATTTCTGGGTTCCGAGTAGGAAACTGCAACTGGATCGCCACCCGAAGTCAGAATTTCCTACTGGGAACTCGGTGAAACGTCAACACCTCCGAGTTGACAATCGGAGATGGATGCCCCGGGTGTGAACAGTTATTTAGCTCCTGTAATAATCAATTTATTTGCACTTCAGACTGGGGTGTGTCACTCTAGATCAGCTGTAGTATTGTTAGACTTGTATTTACAAAAATGCTGCAATAGTGATAATCACATTCTTCATGTGAAATTTGTGAACAACAACGCAGGCATGCTAACGACAGCTAACAATAGCCTGGTAGATCGGCATGTTTTTTTCTGACTTCAACTGGAATGCCGATAAGTCAGTCCACCACTTTACAATGAGTTCAATGAAACCTCTGTCATGGTCTGGAGTGGTCTGTATCCCTTTAACTGGCGCTATGTAACTTCGAGGTGGATGGTAGGAACCCTGCCACACTAAAAAACTACACGTTTGGACTGCTTTACGGCATACGTCACTTCCCCCGATTCCCGATTCGTTTAAAACACGGAAGTCTCAGCGAAAGCCAATCGCTGAGCTGTAACCATGGCGGAGGCAACAACGTAAGGAAGAGAAAAGTTTTGTCGGAGGATACAAAACAAAGAAAGCGAGAGAAAAACAAGCTGAATGCTCGGACCAGAATAAACATCGGTTCGGCGTTCACTCGCTGGTGTGAAATAAAAGACGAGGAGGGATGTCCGACTACTATCAGGTATGTTGGCCGACTAATTTATGACAAAGTTCCTCAAAAAACTTGACAGGAAAAAAGTACAGCACAACAAATCCAGAACGTACCAGTATGTAGTTTTGTTCAAACCTATTTCAAGTGTGTGATATCGCCAGCTCGTCGTTGTCTTTACTTTTATTTACTTTATTGCTTCAACAGGACGGGGGCAACTTCACGGTAATAAAACCAAGTTGAACTTAGCGATTTTTAACATCGTCATTTAGTCAAAAATAAATACATTACCTCGTCGCTATCCATCCTGCAAACAGCTGCTGAAGACAGAAGAATACTTTTGAGTGAAGTCCTGGCTTCTGTGATTCACCTACAAAACCAACGCACACGACCGGTAGATCTGTATCCTTACGACAGTATGCGCGCGCTAGAGCTCATGGGTAGTTGAGTTCTCGCTCCGGTCAAGCGGAGATCTTCCGTAGTGCTGCTTTAAATTCGCTTGAAATAAGAAAAGGCTCTCATTTTATGCATGAGTGAAAGTTGCTTTTTAGAGGCATTCCAGTGCGTTCCGGTGTAAGAGGTCTGTATGTTTCTTACGGGCACAGCGTTCCGGTGCGTTCTTGCTTACTTTCACCTCTGCCTTCACCCCAATTCCCAACACAGCTTTGGTGGTGGCTGTTTAATGTAAGATTGGCTCCACTTCAAGATGTCCAACTGCTAAACTGAGTTGTTTCTTGCCACTGTCCCTATGCCCCCTACAGATGCACTGCACTGTAGGTTGGCCCAGTGCTGTTTATATGGGTGTTATACATAAAATGAAGAGCATGGTTTGGAAAAAGTATCAAATCATTTCAACTAGAGACAGATGATTTGCATTGTCCTTGAACACACAAACATTTCTCCAAATGGAAAACGCTTGTGCTGCTGCAGGGTCTCCGTCTGTTGGTTTATGGCGATCATTTTAAAAGTTGAGGGTATCATTATTAAAAAATAGCAATTTGATGCATTTTTGAAAACCAGAAATGACAGAAAATTTGAAGTGGAAGTACTGCATCCACAGAATTCATGACTACTAATAAACGTCTTGATCATAATTCCCTTAGGTTACATAAAGCATCATGACACCACCATGTTGAAAAATAATCAGTAAGGACTTATATAATAAGATATGTTAAAAGTCAAATCAGCCCCTGGGTATAACAATCTAAAAGCAATAAACCTTCAAGTACTAAAATAACTCATAATAATTTTCCCACCCATCATCAGCCTTGATTATTAAATATCAGTCCCAGTAATAATAATTTCACAAGGTTTCCATAAAAGCACAGATCTCCCTTCATTTAATTATAGTATGTTTTTTCCTTTGGTGTAAGATAAGACTGCAAAAACCCAACCATGTGGATGTAGCAGACTCCTTTCACTGCCTTCTATGGCTCGATGTACATGCTGTTCCCACTTTTTTTATCTTCCTATCTTAAATAATCAGCTCAAATGACTGGGATGAGCCTATCTGCAATATCATTGAGTTTCACTCTGAAAATGAAAACAGAATAGAGGTTGTGTGGGATAATCAAAGAATAAACAGCTTGATGGATCATGAGTAACGACTACATCTTGAAGTGCACACTATTAACTGTGAGCAAACACTGGAGGCATGTACATATTCTTTTAAAGTTAGACTTGGTGAGAGAGTAATTTAACTGCATGTGCTGTGGAGTAATGCAAAGTTGGCAAAAGGGAGATCTGGCAATGAAAGGAAACAGTAAGGTGAGCTTCATTTAGGATTATTTTAATATCAACTCAGCACAGGAACCTATGTCTTATCACCTGTTGTATTACACACATTATGCTACAGTGCAGATGTCCTTATGTGGACTGCTGAAAAGTTTAAAAAAAAAAAAATTCTGTGAAGTTTCTGGCCATATAATGGACAACAGAAAAGTCGCTCAAGTGCTGCAGCAGTAACTCAGACTGGAAATAAATAATGATCCAGGAGGATTTTCACAAAATATGCACAGATAAGTAATCATATGTGCATGTTGTGTTGATTTTATTTTTAATTTAATTACCTAATTGAATAAATAAACCAGAAGTTGCTTCTCGAGAAAAGATGTGCTGCACGGGGCAAAAGCCCATGTTAATCAACAAAGACACAGTGATACTGATGCTGTAGAGACAAATTAACCAGACACACCTACATTACAGAAGACAAGTGACCACTGGTTGCATAGAACAATGTGAATTGGTCACTCAGTGAGTACTCACTGAAGAAATAAGGTCACCTGCAGTTCATCTTCTTCCCCTGCTTTGTAACTCATTTTGCTCATTGCCCGGGAAAAAGAAGAAGAAACTGAGAGGCGTCATAGGATGAACTATTCATGTGTGCTTTTACTTGTGTATTATTTTTAACACAGAGCAGATATTTGCAGTATTTGCTCTCTCCTCAGACTCCAGTACGCTTGTAACTTTGAACACATTGTGCAAGTGGAGTGAGGATACGGTTACTCAGATTATAAAATAAATTGATGCTCGCTAAACTGCACATTAGATAAAAATAAAACATTGTGAATATGATGAAGAACACCAACTGTGTGACAATTTAAGAACAACATGCTCATCAACCAGTACTGATGGGAAAAAAATGAACTGGGGTTTATTTTCTAGTCTGCCAATGTTCTCCTGTGCATATTACCTGGTCCATTTAGGATGATAAGTTGGAGCTGTTAAGTTCTTAAAAATATCTTGAATGATTTGTTTAAGACGTCACTTCTGCAACAAATCTCCCATTTTTATTGACAACTTGAATGATGATTCTATTTTTTTATTCTCTTTGGTGAAAATCAGTGTTGCTGCAGCCTTTGTCTTGTACACACTGTGTATATCTCAACTAAAAAATGAATAATTATAATAACTGATGTCAGTATAGCAATTGTTTGATTCTGTGAATGAATTATTGGATTACTTGATTCCTTTACTTCTCCGTTTAAAAAAATAGGCATTTAACTGGTGTAAGGCAGGGACAGTCAACTTTTGTTACAAAGAGGGTCACATAACATCATCCTCAACAACACCAAAGTGGCACATGATTATACTGCCATCATGAATACCTTTACAACCATATAGACATGAGGATCCTACTGCCACATCTCAGGGGGATAACCTCTAATAAACTTCATTTCAATAGAGACAAATATGATCAGGACATATTTATGGCGTGGGCATCCACAAGTTTGTCGTGGTTTTAAATTAACACTTTATTTTTAGTCCCCTTTGGTCTCCCTGAATGGATACATCACTTGATGCATGTTTATGTAAATGTGGGTACTAGCCCATGCCAGTTGCCTACCCTGCTGCTTCACTGAGCTGCTAAGTTGGTTGTGCTGATTTTAGCTAGTGAAATTAATAACTACTCTGCTGTGCTGTGAAGCTCATGGATTGCAATATTAGCACAGACTGCTACACTAGCAGTCAACAAAAGGCAGAACTCAGCTAGTCCACAATAAGTGTAGCAGCCATCTTAAACCACGGATTGCCTAATCACTGACTGCTTTCAAACCAAAGATAGCAAAAACACCCACAGTATGTGCTACCTCAGCCTCTCAACTTCATAAAGGCTTAAGAGCTAAAGAGGGACTCTGTCAAACTAAACATGCTACAGGTTACATTGATACTCAGGCCACGTTACCTTGACTGTTTCACCAGAAACAGAAAGGTTTTTCCTTTGCGTTTTCAAAAAAGAACCACATCCACATGAAGACGCGAGTATGTTTGCACAGCCAACAGCACACATTTTGCTCAGTAGATGGCCAACGCTGTTGTTGTGCCTGGTATTCATGTGCAACCTTCATGCAGAAGAATACTGTGCCTCCAGTGACATCAACATTTCACCCTAAAATGCTGAATCCTGTCTACACGAAGCTGGGCACTGATACATTTTCAAGACTCTTCACTCTGGATCCTGGTTTTAAGTTTGCAGGCAAAAGCAAAAACACAAAGAAAACTCCCGATTTTCGTCCAAATTCATTGTCACATAGACGCCACCTCAATAACAGCTTTTACTTGACCCTTCTCTGAAGTAGTTTTAATGTTTCATAATACTAAAAAATGCTGTTTCTAATTTAGAAGTAGATCAACATTTTTATGATGCCAATGGCCAATTTGGTGTTTGCATACTACCAGACCATGAATTCATTTAGCACACAGCAGTCAGGAAAACAGTCGCATAATCAAGCACAGCAAACAATTAACAATTCAGGACAGGGGTGCTTGTGGCACGTTGGTGCTCTCCTGTGGCCCCTTTAGTAACAAAACACACATGGGCTTAAAGACGGTTCATAGTCTTAATTAACAGTAATGTGTTATTATAAGTCAACAAAGTGCAGAAACACTGCACTGACTTTTTGTCCTTCTCACTTTCTCTCGAGTTACTGTGATGGAATTGTGTATGTAAACATAGAAACATGGGGGTTCTGCATACAGTGGAATGGATCTTATGCATGGTAAGATAATTAATCCTGGTTGCACCAGAAATATCAGGCATCACTCGGCACTGTTCTCAAGCATTGTGCCGTATTCAGTTGGGTTATATTCAGTGGAAACCACTATAAAGTGAAAGCTGAGTAATAAAACTAAATGTAGTGCCACCCTTGTATCCATCATTTTACTCAAGAGGTACATTTTTGAAGAATCTGCTGAAGAAATTATCCTTTAATGGACTGAGGAAGTTCTTTATTCAACATGAGCATTTCAAATATTCTGCAGAGCTCCCAATATTCAGAGTGTATTATTAAAAGCATAAAACAAAAACTGTCATTTCGATATTACAGATTTAGAAATGGTATTATGTAAAAAAAAAAAAAAAAAAAAACTTCACCTCTCACAGCACAACAGCGTAGTCAGGAATGTAACAGTGGCTTTTGTGGCCTAAATTCATAAATTAGGTCTGCAAGGTTATATTTTCAAAATGAAAACATCTTCCCCGTATCTTTTAATCTTTTACTTTAGTGGGAACCAACACTGAGTTAATCAGTTCATTAAAATTAGTTTTAGACACTTTGATTTTAAAACCAGACTTTAAAAAAAACAAGTTGACAATGTTGTCATTCTTTTGAACTGAAATGCAAACTATCATTTTTTTTTAAGTTTGACTGACACACATAGATACTGCATTTAGGGGTGTTTTTCTCTAGCTTTGGAACACATTAAACCCAAGCTGAGCTAGTTGTGCCATGCATGTTCTGCAGCCCTGAAAGCCTTGACAGCCTTACACTATTATAGATAATAGAATATTTATAAGTCAAAGGTGTTTTAGTTCCTAACTCCCCTTATACATTTTTTTGAGCCTGTTCTGTCTTTTGTCCTTCAAATCGGACACATTTGAAACACATTTAAACTGCATGTTTCATGACTGTACAGCTAAACCTCTCTTTGTGTTAAGTCATATCACTGCTGTCTGATTCAGATTTTAAGGTGAAAATAAGAGTTGGAAAGTCTAAGAGTAAGAAATAAAGTCTGTCATTTGAGATTTTAACTTTTATTTCATTTTGGATTATAGAGACAGAAAAGTAAGCTAATGGGTAGAAATGAAACTTAAGACTTTTTAAAGTCAATATTAATATCAAACAGTTTGAAACGTCTAAAGTGTGATAACTGAAGCAGATTTGAGACAGATTTGAATTCATTTTGATGTGTGTGGAACGTGTTACCTCCAGGACTTAAACTGGATCCAGACTGGAATAAGTTAAAACTCAACCTCAGACAGTGTTTTTTTAAAAGGACTCGGTTTTGTAGCCAATAACGATTAAGTGCTTTCGGTTTTACCTTCTTTTACCTTTGTTTTTCGTTGTTTTTAGTTCAGTATTTATTAATGTTCTTTTTAAATGTTTTTTAAAGGCCAATCTAGGAGCTAGCATTGTAAATTAGCTCAAGCTACAAATGCTGTAGTGTGAGGCAACATTCTCCAGCTTCATACTGTCCCTGTCCCATATGCTTTAGGTCCCCTTAACCAACACCAAAGTGGCACATGACCATCACTCTATGACCTGCAATGTGATTGTTGCACATATCCATATCACAATCACAATGATAAACAAAGTAGAATTCAGCCAAATCTCACAAACAGCTTGAGACAGTCCAAGAACCAAATAAAACTGGTCAATTTTGGAGAGATACTGGGTGCTCTGAAAGCTGGAAAGTGCAGAGCTGCATATTGACCTCTTGCACCACTCAGCATAGTTTGCTGCTCTGTAAAGTTTTGTTGATATGGATCAAGCAGTCCTTTAACTCACTGAGGGTGTTATACTTCAACCTTAGGCATCAGGCAGACATATTTCTGTCTGTCGACCGGTGCTTCACTGATGTCTTAACACTTGGACATGGACAGACACCCAATTAAACATCTAAAGGAACTATGGCTATAATTTGAGTGAAATGTGCCCATCAATGTGTAACATCACTTTAGGGAGCATCTAGAACTACTTAAACCTTTATATGACTACTGTCATCCCATATGCAGTTTTATTTCTCCCATCAAATAGATCTTAATGATCAGATTGTGGAGCTTCTTTGAAAATGCATTTACATAAAAAAAAAACCCAGCTTAATAAAAAGAAATATTTAGAGGCTGTCACAGCAAGAAGGTTTTAATGAACCACTTAAATCACCCTTGACACAATTAATCTAGAGGCATGTAGTGTATCATGCACCGTGTGATTATACTCAAGGACGGCATTACATGACAGGAGCTCATCTCAGGTACTAATTATAATTATAAGAGGCAGGAACTCATCATGTAATAAAGGAAACCCTTTCAACATCATGTATAGCCTGTAATTAACCTTTCCTCTGCCTTTCCATTAGTGTCATTCTTCTACATCAAACATGGTAACAGCCCAGACAAGCAGACGGAAATACCCCTGCTGAAAAACCCTGAAGGAAACTCTTATGGTAGGGAAATTGCTGAAAAGGTTTTGTGGTGAAATCCACAACAACATACAGATCTGTGGGTTCAAATGTGAGGTCATACTGCGCTAACACTCCAGGCATAAATATACCAGAGGGAAGTGAGATGAGTTCAGAGTCTATTGATCTCTGAAATGTCTATTTTCCTGTGCTTTCCCCTACAGGGAGGATAAAGCACAAAGTCAGCCTTTGTGACTGCAGATGGGTATTTGGTGTCTTGCCCGATGACACTTAAGTGCTGTGAGATGTTTGTGTTCGCTTATTTTTGGCCCAAAAAGATGTCTCCCAGGTTGTTATGCAACCTGCTGCCGAGAGTCCCGCTCACGTCTTTCAAAGTCATAGAAGTCGTAAAAGACAAATATGGTTTGTAATTCAATTCTGCAAACTTTTACTCCTCCTGCGGGGGTAATTTGAGTCGGTGCACTGGGCAGACTCAAACCACAACCACACAACATCAGGCAGCAGATGCGCCACACTGAATCCATGACTATAAAATCATGGTTTAGGGAAAAACCATAAGCTTAAAGAAATATCTTTCAATGATGTCAAAATGGTAACTTTATTGAATAATATTAATATAAGCTGGCTGATTTAATATCCCTGTGAGCACAGCTTTGGTGATAAATGACAGTACAGTCTGAATCACTGCTTCCTCCACTACTGACGCACACAGTCTTTTGTTGAAACAGGTCTTATTGAAAAAGGTCTTCAATTCCAAATAAAAGTAAAGTTTTGTTTAAAACTGGGATCAGAGTCAATGTCTCACTGTTGAACACAGCTAATTTAATGTTGGAGGTAACATCTATTTATCACAGTTTATTATACAGTCTTAATTTGAGAATTCTCATGTTTTGTTGGCAAAGACTCCAATTTTAGACGAGTGTGTACCTCACTGGAAAATCTCCTGTTGAAATGAAGGTAACAGAAGTAAAATGAAATTTCTTTGGCAGGATTTGACTTACATAATTGAAGGATTTTATTCTGTTTGTTTTTATAATTTTGTGATACAAAAGTAAATAAAGTAGAAAATCAGAAGAGAGAATAAAAAATACTTGCACCTCAGGGCCAAGGGCCAACACTGAACGATCACAATCTTTAATGGTCAAGCTGCAGTGCATCAAAAACCACGATCCCGTCCAAGAACTTCATGGCTAAGTGATGCAATGTTTGTTTTAAAATTCAAAATAAGCATCTGTCATGGTGGTGGGTGCATTAGTGCCCATGGCATGGGTAACTTGTGCAATATTACATGTTTCTTGGGCTAACACAGGGTGTTTGTGAGGTGGGACTGAATTCTAAAACGTTTTCCACCACAGTCGTGATGACTAGATAACTTTCTCCATGCAGGAATCTATTGAAAAATTCTTCAACACATGGCGACCTCAGTATCAGCATTGTTGAAAGTCTGAGCTCCCTTCTGCCACAATGACACAATAAGGGGAAATGACTAGTTAGGTGCAGCTAAAGCCCCTCATCCCTGATATACAGTACATGTTACGCTAAACTTCTCAAAAAAGTTTGGTTGATTATTTCTCCCCTTTAACAACACCAATTGTATTTTATATGGATAGTCAGCTCTACAATGAGGTACAAGTTACAAGTGTAGAATGAGCAATACAGCTAAAAATTTGGGTAGAGCCTGGAAAAAAAATGTGCCAAAATCCTCTCTTCTCCTTGAAGAAAGTCTTCAGTTCATCAGAAAATCAAGGGTGAAGAAACATAAGTCCCTCTGGTTCTTCTTGCTTGCTATACTAAAATACAGTTGTTGTTTTTTAAAACAAAATGTGCTTATTTGCTTATTTCAGACAGACAAAGACAAGCCACAATCTGAGTTACAACTGCAAGGGTTCACTGTATAAGAGCTGGAGCTCTGGCCTGTGTGCATTCAGACCTGCCTCCTCTCAAAAATGTAGAGCTCATTATAAAGTACAAAATAAATCACTGACACAGCACTGTTAAGCAAGAATGGAAAAGAAGTCCACTTTGTATTAACAATAGAGTTTACAGTTCCTAAAGCAAACTAGAAACATGGCCCTGTGCCAACTCTTTTTTGGGAAGTGAGTATATTTTACCAAAATTATTAATTCTCCAGCACAGTTTTTAAATATCTTGTCCTCCCATGGCATTCATTCGCTGTGTGCAGGTAGGGATTTGAAATCAGTGTAAAATGTTTTATTCCAATTTTACACAATGGGATACTGATTATCATTGATAATACTCTAAATTTAACAAAGCCTAATTTCACACTATCTCAACTTTTGATGAACTGGAGTTGCAATAGTAGTTTGATTCCTGGCTAAAATGAAATCAAACAAGCCACAATATTATCAATGTTAGTTCAGTGATGACACCAATAAACGTGCATGGGGCATTTAACTGTTCAAAGTGTGTTTCATCAGCACAGTATGGATCGTGCATGGACATCATCAATCATGTCAGATGGTTGTTTGCATTTGTGTTGTAAGAGCCCTCCTGTTGAACCAGCAATAAACAGCTCGACTGCAACATTTTCCCAAACATATTCTGTAATTGTTTAATGTTTTGTTTGAAGCCAGCATCTGCCAGCCCACATTAAATCATTCAACATGCCTGTGGTGCAACTACTCCACTCATGGTATACTCTCCTCTTCACTCGGGGACGATTAGCGTAACTGCCATGCCTCCATCTGGTCAGATAATGACATGGGCTGTTTCACATTGTGTGCTGTGATGAGAGTTTACATGTTGCTTTTTTCCTGAATTCAGAGCATACTTTCAGCTATTGCTACGGTAAAAAAAAAAAAGTTGTGTGAATCTTTAGATTTTAAATGAAGTAGGCTATCTTCTAGGATTTTTGTATTAAAACATGTTTTGAGGACTTGACTTATTTATGAAAACATTTAAAACTGTAAGTATGCAGTAGTATAGTTTTATTCATAACAAAGTTTTTAAATGAGTTCTGTGAAATAATTTACATAATCTCCCAAACAGAAAAATATTCTTACATTATATTGCTTGAGAGGGTTCATTTTGGGGTTGGTGTCTGGTGGTCAGGGTTATTGATATTTGGCCTTAGTGCCATGACCAAAATATCATATTAGGGTGTCACTCTGCTCTTTGGTTACAGTATAATGTTGCAGTGTTACAAATCAAAAGGGTTTATTTATTTCTTTGTATAAATAACATAGCCAACTAAGCCCATGACTAATATGCACAAATAAAATAGTAGTTGTAAATACTGTCAAAACTGTTCATATGTCCCAATTCTGATCATCACCATTCTGGCTGCTATCTGCTGATCAAGATAATAACCATTTCAGGCAATACTGATACTGTTACTACTTCCAGTAACATTGTGCATCCCTAATTCTAGTGCATTTAATATTTGAGCAAGTTACCATTATGGAAAATCCTCTCAAATGCTTCATGGTATATCTTTACTCCTTTCTTTGTTTGTTTTCTTCTTTAAATATGATCAAAGTAGCCGTAGGGAGCTCACCGAGTTAAGTGGAGGGTCGCAGTGGCCTTCAGGTATCCAGCTGCCCATCTCTCACTTAAAGGGAGGAACTATGTCACAAGCTCAGCAGGCCTAGGGTCCAGCTGAAGCTGGGGTGAGTGTAGGTAAAAACAGATACAGAAAAACACCAACACTTGGTTTTAAGATAAGATTTTTCTGAATGTTACAAAACGTTCCTCTATTGAATCAAGGAGACTTGAAAATAGTTCTTAAAGTCACAAATAATGTGTTGAATCAATGGTGTATTTTATTAATTTAAATAACTGGCTTCTGTCATGCTAGTTCACTGAAAAACGATTTAATGCCGCGAATGACTGTTATTTATTCTGACAGCCTAAATACAGACTTCATTCAATCAGCAGTGATGTGTTACATCCAAAACTTAAAGCAGCTGCTGCAGACAAGATAATAAAGGGTGGGACAGCATTTACATCTTTCTATCAAACTCTTCCAATCTCCCCCAAAACAAGAGAGTAGAGTCTGGCAGTAATTAAGTGAGCAAAAATAGCAAAGATTGTTAAGACTTGATGTTAGCAGGATAACATTTCAGCCAGAGGCACTTTGAGACCTTTTAATAAGATAAAAAACTAAGAAAAAAAGGTGGTATGAAAATAGTGATTGCTTCATTGTGAGCTAGTACACATAAAATAAATGATGAACTTCGGCTCATCTCTCTGAAGTCATTCACGGTGATATATGGATTTGTCCGTGCAGCAGCTTGTGTTTTTCATCTGGCCAGGTAGGTAATTACATTTGTCGGGTTTGGGTCCTAATAATTTCCCTTTTGATTGCCCGGAAGAAAACAATCACTGTCCTGCGGCAAGGAACTACTGCTTTACCTCAACCTTACAAATATCATTATATTTCATAATGAACTGAAAACTCATTATATGAGCAAAGTTCAACAAGTTTGAAGGAAAAGAAACAGATACACAGCCTCTCATCTTGATTAAATTACATGTGCCTACGGCTTGGTTTACAACAGCAATGCAGATGTAAATCTCTGAATGGAAAATTCATTTTAATTTTACAGCTTGAATCATGCTTTTTTTTCTTTCAGTTTAAGTTATCATTATCTTGTTTTTATGGGGAACATTGACCCACCAGAGTCATTCTGATGGACCAGGGCCATGTCAACAACTCCATAAGAGTATTTCAACTGCCCCAAAGAAGTGCAATGAGACCACAAGAAAAAATGTAAGCTCGATTCGATTTAAGGCTGAGGTATTAAAGCTTCTGTAAGGATATGATCAGTTTATGTTAGCAACAGAAAATCTTATGGAAAAAGCTGTTTTTCCTGACATATAAAAATCCATGCATGTATAAGATTGTAAGAGGAAAAAGATAGATCTGACGGCTGCATGGTATACAAGTGCAGGCAGTAAAAGTTCAGTTCTAAACCAACAAGAAGGTCTGGGTTGTGTTCTCTGATAGTACGACAGGTAAACCTTCTGTAGCAGCCAGATCCGCCTGATTCAAAGTGTGTAATCAGACAGATCCATCTTGCCAAGCTCCAATCTGATCCAGCATCTGTTAGCAGCCCAAACCAGCACAGCCTTATTAGCATCTGTTATGGCAGGAACAGGAGCGAGCTATGAGCAGTACAACAGAACAAAGTGACTGCTGCCACAGAGATTGGCTCACAGCTTCAAAAGCAGTCTCGTCGGGGCTGGACTGCATTACTTTATGACATGAAGGATAAAAAACTGTCAAAGCACTTCATGATAGAAATGATATTTTTGTTCAACTTCTGACATGTTTAGCCAAGAGTCTGTTCTATAGGGGCTTACATTTTGTAGCCTTGCAGAGCAGACAGACCTGCCTGATTCTGAAATCCTGCAGGTCCGTCTTGCCAGCCTCCGTTGTCCAACGAATTCACTCGGCTGAATTCTTATCGGCCCAATCAGGGAAGAGAGGCGGGAGCTGCAGTATGCGGACGTGACAACAACCGAAAGTTGAGAACTGGAAGTTGAGAACGGACATGCATAGCCTATTGTCCTCATGGCTACCTAGTGAAACTTGGCAAAATCTGTCCTCCTCAGAAGTTTACTTGTAGTGATTGTCTTTGACAAGGTACATGTCACATCTAAGTGTTAAATGAATCATCTGTGCGGTATAATTCAGTGTAAGATGATAGTAAAAGGCCATTAGCTGTTAGCAGCTAAGTTAGCAGCTAACGGCTAACGGTCATTAACTGTTATTAGCTGTAAGTGGCTAAGTTAGCCACTATAGCTAACATCCATGAACTGTTGTTAACTGTTGTTAGCCATTAGCCGCTACATTAGCCGCTATGTATGCTGCATTATAGGAGGCAACCCTGATTGATGTGGATTGGTCTGTGATGAATGTGACCAGCAAACGATTGTCTAATCACAAGCTTGTGTTTTTTGAACGTTCTGCCTCTGAAAACAAATTCAGAGGGCTTCTACCCAGATGGACAAGTGAAATATTTCTGTGACAGATATATTGAGCTGTCCATCTGGTTTGTCAGGCTAAACATTTTGTATTTTACACTGCAACAGCAGCACTTGCCTGCTACATTATCTGATAGGCTTGTATTGAAAGTGTTTAAAGGAGTGACTGTCCAAATCACCTGCCAGATTTGTTTTGGAAAGTTTCTGCCCTTTCACAAACACATTATGTGAGCTCTTCCCCAGATGGACTTGTGAAATATATCAAACCATCTATCTGGTGTTTCAGGTTCAAAATAGGTAGAAATTTTATAATCAAGAGAACCACAGGAGACAAAAGGATCTTGTCTTTTGCCTCCAACACCAATCACTTCATCTTTGAGTCATCCTTGAGTGGACATTTGAGCAAAGTTTGAGGAAACTGCATTCTTAAACTCTGACTTGCAAGATCCTGATAGAAAGACTGACATATAGACTGACAGACAAATAATGTGTCTGAGCTGGTGGACTGAAAAAGATTGATTAGGCAGTGTGCTGCTTGCCACTTCTACTGACATCTAACCCCCAGTATATGTTTCAGACAGTAAAAATGACTGGATAAATAAGTTACCTGTGCTTCTAATCCAAAAAATAAGTAAGTTTACTAACCAGGATTCAAGTTTTAAAATACTTTAGTTCTATGATATGAATATGGGATTGAGAGAGGATCTTTGTGTTGAACTGACATGAAAGTGACAAAGTCTTGAAGAGATGCTGGTGGTCTACGATTAAAAACATTCATTGTATTTGGGGTACTCCAACAGGAAACAAGCTGAACACAGAATTCAAAGGCTGGAAAAACAAGGAATAACAACAGACACAACTTTGAAATGTTTGCTGCAAGAAAACAAAAAGATTAATGAAAACTTGAAGTATTGTGAAAATAAAAGCCTGCAAAACGATGTCTATCTAATCTATCAGCTGAAAGAGAGTGCAGCGGTGGACTGGAATAAAACATTGCTGATGGAAAAGTTGGGGATACCCTCCACCATACAATAGATTGTTTCATTACACTACTTAGCAATAAAGCTGCCGATCAGACAGGTTGCCATAACTCACTCTTTTGAAGTCTGTCCCTTTCAATGTAAAACTTAGCAACAACTTCTCCGAGCTCCTTTGCAAACAAAGATCACATTAGGGATGACCCAATGACCGTATTTATTGCTCACATGATTTTAAAGGCAAGATCCAGCTGGAGAGAAGCAGGTACGCTAAAACAAGTGAACAGCTAAAGAGAAAAATGTGAAATCAAACATAATCTTCAGCATCAAGCTGTGGCAACAATGCTCAAAACAGATGTAAGACAGCGGGACATTCTGCTCCATTCAAGAGTGAAAGTCCAGAGGATTGTCTGAGAGGGTGAATAATGCTGATCTCCTATCTCCTGCTGAAGATATTTTAGACTGACAGTGTTTGTTTTAAAATCAAATCCATAGCAGTGCAGGCTTTTTAGTGCCCGGTGCCCTGAGGGAAAAAAATACCCTTAGCAGCTTTTTGATAAGCGCTCCCAGCACTCAGCGGAAAACAGTTCAACTATATGAGGAGCACAGCACTTGTCAGTGTCACTTGTCCCTCACTGACTACTCAATATCAAAAAGGACAGGAGTCCTGATGTTCAATTTGTAAACAACAGTGGTTTAGGGGAACACTGAACAGTCTCAAATTTTCAAGGAAGCAGTGTCCTGGTCTTCAGCTGTCACCAGTGGCAGGACAGGATTTCTTGACTCTGTTTTTCAGTTAAAACTTTCAGTGGATCAAATAAACTTGGAGGGATTTTAACATTCATGTGGACAAAACTGAGGGAACATAAATTCAACTATCATTTCATGTCATCAACATGGAGTGCCAGTAAGTAGTACTTCAATATCAAAGTTAAGAGTACCCCCAGCAGAATAAAACAAAGTAGACACAGTCCCTAAAGTGTGACTGTTGAGCAACTGTTCAAGTGGAAATTGAAGATATACTGAAACTCTGCAAGCATTGATATGCAGCACTTAGCTCGACTGAGTCGATACAGCTAAAGGAAAAATAGTCTTTATGCTGATGACCTTGTTTTCTTTGTAAGTCATACTGAAGCATTAGTATTGATTTCAGTCCTTCTTCAGGCCAATTAAAAACCCCAATGGGAGCTTTGAAGACCTAAAAAATTGAAAATACCTTTTTAATGCCCAAAGTAGTCGAAGGCAGACAAGTATGCATTGCATTCACACACATGAACTTGAGTGACATCCCGTCCTTAATCTATAGGGTTTAATATGATTTTGGCCCACCCTTTTCAGCTACAACAGCTTCAACTCTTTGGGATTGTTTTCCACAAGGTTGAGGAGTGTGTTGATGGGAGTTTGAACTTTCATCCAGAAGCACATATGTGAGGTCAAACACTGATGTTGGATGAGAACTGGCTTCACACTTGGCACAATGCAGTCAGAGAAGTATCATTTTCCAGACAACCGTCTAATCCAGACTTATCCATCAGATTGCCAGACAGAGAGGCGTGAATTGTGACTCCAGAGAACACGCCTCAACTGCTGGAGTCCAGTGGCGTCGTGCTTTACACCCCTGCATCCAACGCTCTGCATTTCCCTTTGTGATGTAATGCTTGCACTTGTACTCAGTTTGCAAAAGTTCCCTTAAACTCATTCACACGTCATTGTATGCAAGCTGACCTTCATCAGCCGTCAGAAATCATAAAAAATTCAGGGAAGCACATTCCTGGGGATAATGCTGCTGGTGTTCTACAAAGGTTGACTTATCTTAAGCTGAGAATGTTTTTTGTTGGAGTGTGATGTTTCCCGACAGCTCCCTGGCTACCTTTAGACGGATTTTCAAAATTCTCCAAACAAAGATGCAAGGCTTTAGTAGCATGTCAACTTTTTCCTCTTTCACACTGGCCAAAAAACCTGTTTAAACCCGGTAACAATCAGCTGTCAGCACTTTGAAAGGGTCCAGTTGACCAGGGTCGACTGACCCTGCAAGCGACAAGGGTTTTTACTGGCTTGCCTCCAACTGGCTTCAGGGAACATCACACCTTGGTCAAATCGCCAATTTTCATCAAGACATTGGCATGACGTGCCCACGGCATCACATTGCAGCCGTCCACTCTATCTGTAACTTACATGACTCTTTGCCGTCTCAGCAACAAATTCCATTCGCCTTCATATCATCAGCCCTTGAATGTCATATAGTCTGTGCTGAGTTTGCACATCTTTAAAGAGGTAGAAAAGTACAAAGTACCGAAAACAGTTAACCACTGTGTCCATGGCTTCCATGCTCCTTTCCATTGTTTACGTGGTCATGTTCTGTTGTGCTGATGTTGTCATCAATGTGATGACATCAGCTTGATGCACCAGAGGAAAAAATAAAGCCATGCAGTTTGTCTGCTGGAGATTAGACCCAAGTCTGCTGGCGGCAGGAAAGGAGTCACTTGCAGATTCTTAGCGGGTTAACCCGTGTTGAAAAAATTGTGTTGGCCCACTAATTTTAGTGTGAAAGTGGTATTAGGGGAACTTTGGCTTTTGTCATGTAATTGTTAATCTTAAAGTTGGCTCCAGTCCTACCTTTTTTTTCCACAAAGATGCAATCTGTTATCTTTTAAAAAGCCAGATATACGGTATCACTAAAGGAGAATCTGTTGTTGGAAATAATATGAAAAGGCTTTTTTGCAGCATGCAGTCAGTCATTTTGTTTGGCGTATAATCACCACATATTTTGGGTAGTCAATCTTTATGCTGAGCATTTGTTTGCTTTTTTAGATTTTAATGGTGCAACTACATTTCAGATGGCTTCATGACCAGCTGACAATTCCCCACAAGAGCTTTAAGAACATGCAAGAAATGTGAAGAGTCATCTTACGGTATATTTTTTTATGATGCTGCTTCAGTTTGTGCTACGGTAAACTCCAGTACCTGAACACAGTTGGGATATTTTGCTGAACCAGAGAATGAAAAGGACCTTGTGTTGAAAATTTACAGTCAGGCTGCAATTTTCCCAGCTTGGCAGTTTTGTATTTAAATTGTGTATTTTGCCCCGTATCCTTAAATATTTCCTGTTCCACAGCAGCACTAAAAACCACAGGGGCTCAACCATTTTGTACCGACTTTTATCACCAGTGAGGGTCTGTGTTTGAAAAGAGTGGTTTTTATTTAGTGTCTCATGTTGTTGGCATTGTATGGCCCCATGAGACTATAAATGTAACTAATGGCCTGCTGCTCTCTGCCTCGGCAACTGCTGGCCCTGTTTGAATGCATGCGCAGTTGTGTCAGTGTGTGGTTGTTCTCCTGATGTGCATATATGGGAATGAGTGTTTGGCTGCATGGGAGCATTTAGATACACATGATGTTGCATTTACAGTGCATTATTGATATTCCTGTGCACATACAACTTCTTTTCCATTAAGTCACATTTAATCTATGACCAATTAAATATTTAATAACCCTGAAACAATGTTGGGTTATTGGTGGGGGCTTTTGTTCTTTTTTAAAACACCAATGAACAAGACTATGCACATCCTTGACATAAGAGGTTTGAGCTTCCAAAACAAAGTAGCTTTTTTAATAAAGTTGTCAGGATAAAACCCTACATAATCCTGCATGGAGAAACAAATTTGACAAGCTGGGGTCTTGGAGTCAATGAATTTCCATGTTTAAGTTTTCAGTCTGATTTGTTATGTCTGCACTCTCACTGCTGATATTGTTTTGCAGGTTATGTTTCAAAAATCAAGTCAAAATGACTGCTTTCTGCAATAAAGAATTAAAAACCAAGAGATAATGTGTCATTCTTAAATGCAAAAGAAGCCTGTCCATCCATTTTGGGAAATAAAAACCATGTTTGACCTCAATTTTAAGGTTAAGGTGGGTTTAAGTCGTTTTATTTACAATAGATTTGAAAAACACTTTGGCACTAAAACACAGATGCAGGAAAAAGTGTGCTGACAAGGGTAAAACTTCAGAAAGAGAACATAAAAAAAGCATTCCAACAGCAGAATAATAAGTTTCTGTACTGCTGGTTGCATAAACACAAACTGATTCATAACAAGATGACACTGTGTTTTTATACTCTGTGTGGGTCTCTCAGTGCTGCAGACCAGTATTCTCTCAAGATTTATGGGGCAAAGAGGTCACAATTAATGCAGGAAATTAGTAAAAAAAAATAACTTGTTGGCGACATGGAGGGCCAAAGAGAGGAGTGTCTGTTTACTCATGCGACTGGGACAAAAAAGGGAAGGAGATGGTCTGCATGGCTGCTAAACCAAGAGAGGGCTGATGAGGGGAGGGATAATTTACTTGTATGGACGACACCAGAGGTGTACAGATGAAGTACATGTTGTACATGAGAGTATATAAAAAATATGTGTCTGTTGTCTATTATTAGACTACTGACATCAGTAGCATCTCAAAGTTTGATATATTGAAGCTGCAGACATGTCAAGCATAGAACAGGCCTAACAAGTTAAGTATGCATGTTTAGTTTGCTTTCTTTTTTTAATAATTTAAAATATTATAATGCTTAAATGGTCATAGACTGCTCCTGAATTGTTACTGATTAGATTCATCTTGTCTTCTTAGAACATAAATGTTGAAGAAGACAGCAGAGTAATGTCGAAACATGTCAAGGTAACCATACCTTTTTTGTCTCAATAAAAGAACAGTAAAAACACTTATGCTCCTGAATTAGGTTCCTATAACTCCCTCTAATAAGTAAGATATGCAAGTTTTGGTACCACAAGGAATACTGCATGAATCATTTAAGGTTAAATCTCAGTGAAAATACAGCCATCAGCTTCAGTTTTATCAGGACATCTCTCACAATAGCCCCACCTGTTTCCAACCTCTCCTGTGTAAAATCCACCAGAGTGATTTAATACACCTGCATGGGGACCAGGGCCTTTAAGGGCCTTCTCCTAGCCAGGTTTGCTCTGATTTGTCGACCTATCTGCTCTGCGGTTATTCATCAGTTTGGTGCTGCTTGACACCGTGTCAAACTCTCTTCAATCATTCTAGTCTTTGCTCTGCACAGGGCTCCCCAGCAAAAGCCAATGGGCTTAAGCTCCACATAAAACAAAGGTAGGAGGTCACACTGGAGGGTCTGTTCAAGGGGCTGGGGGAAGTTGTTTAAGGCAGCTAGTGGTGCAATAAAGAGGGGTGAGTCCTGATGCCCCTGAGTTTTTGCATTGTGTAAAGAAATGCTCTCTTACACAGGGGAGATGTTAAACACACTAAAGGGCATATAAAACGCATAAAGTACAATATGGGCTACAGGGGTAAAGACAGCTTAGCACTTATGACAAAGACAGGGGACAGTTTCCCAATGTCCTCAGATATTACAGAAAATTCTTTTTTATTGCTATTACGAGACATAATTACTCCAAAAATAAACAGAGAAAGAGGCAGAATACACAATAAGTCATCCAGGTAGCAGGCACCCAACACTTCCCTGCGATTAAATGGAAATCACATCGTCCAGAAAGAAACCGACGCTGAAAAAAAGACAAATTTCCCATTAGTATGGGCAGCCTCTCCAGCTTGTCACGGTGTATTTCCTGGATCAAGAGTCATTAGTTATTCCAGTCGAAGAGATCTGCAACTACTTTAGAGGAAAAAAGACTTTGAGTGCGAGGGGACTGTTAACACTGCCTGCATTTCATCCTTGAGGTCATGCATAAAAAGAGCTGTAGGGACAGGATCATGCAGAAATGGTGCTCCTTGGGGTGAATTTTCCCCTGTAGGTCTCTGACTGGGTATAATAGCTCACCACGATGCTATTCAGCTATTCCGACTTTGTAGGTTTTGACTGGCGCAGAGTGGGGTCCACAGCTGCACAGGGCAAGAATAGCAGGGTGTCATGAGTTGGATTTTTGATATTTGAAATATATTTCACCTTGTGTTAGATGGATGACTAAAAGTCCTTTCAACTTTGCCACCCAGACAGTCAAATAATATGAAAGGGTTCATTCTTTGTAGGATTCTCCTAGAGACACAGTGTGTATGGAATCGTTGATATCACTGTTCGCTTCATTGCTTCCCAAATGAGGGCAGGAATCAGTGGCTACACAGTCCTCTCCTGTGGTTTCAAGCTAGAGTGACATCCCTGCCAATTAAACCAGACACAAACAGCGTCACTGGACAGGGGAAAAGATTTGGATGCGCTGGGACCAAGGGGGTGTCCAGCAGTGTTCGTTGGAGCGTCCATGCTTTGTCTGACAGTAGAGACAGCGGAGTCTAAAGCATCATGTTTCTGACTCCAGGAAAGCTCTGTTTTCAATCAAGTCCAACTCCCAAACGTGTTCCTGCTCTCTCCCATGCACGTATACACAAACACCTCCTCCCCCTCTTCTTAAGTGTTTACACTCTCGCTTGCTTTGACCTGGGGTTTCCACATGCATGAGAGTTGATTGAATTAAACCAACCCCAGTTTTTTCTTTTTCAAAGAAAACAATTCATCCAGGAGACTGCAGATTTGTTTGCACTCCTCAAAATTGCTCATGACAGATGAATCCAGTGTGACTGAGCTCCTAATCAAACTTGGCTAGGAAGTAAACCAAATATGAGGAAAAAAGTACAAGATGGAGGCGATACACTGAAAAAAAAAGACGTAAAATTGTCTAGTGGAAAAAAAGTGTGCTCTTGTGATCTTTTATACAGCTGTTAATGCATAGTTACACTGAAGAAACAAAGCCAAAACATCAAGCCTGGCTCATTGTGAACAAAAATGTCAACATCTATTTGCGAGTGTGTTACTTAAGACGGCTGATGGTGAAAGATGAATCCAATCTAAAAACCCAAAGACTGTTCATATGCAAAAATACTGAAAGTTTATTTGAGGCAACATGTAATTCTACACTTAACTATTACAAATGCAAAAAACAATCAATATAAAAAGAATCCTCATAAAAACAATAAATTGGCCTAAATTGACAGGCAGAATCTGGTGATTTATGGAGACACTGCCCATAGTTAGCTACAGCCTTACCCCTCCTTGTCTACTATTGAACTAATACTGCCTTAGTCTTAAAGAATAGATTTTGAAGTGGGGCTGTATGTGGTTCATGCCATAATACATTTACCAAAGTAACTGTGCTAAATTCTGCCCCTTTAGGAGGAGCACCAGGATAAAAGCTGAGCTATCATCATACCTTAACAGGTCAGTGAAATCGGTAATGTTCATAAAACAGCCAAAAACAGACACTTGATGCTTTAGCTTGATATGCTGGAAAATCATATTATTTTGGTACTACGTGAGGACAACGCATGGCCTACGTCAGGGGTTCTCAAACGTTGCGGCAGGCACACTAGTGTGCTTTGAGAATTTGTGCTGTGTGTCAATACAGCAGCTATACAGTAACTTATGTGCTGGTTTCTCATTTAATCAAATCATCAGGTTATAAAATTTAAGTTTCAGTATGATATGTAAATAAAGCAATAGTTTTGTTATTAACAGAGAAAAAGTAAGTGGGAAAATAGACTGAAAAATATCCTGTTTGGCCTTCAAGAAAAATCCAAAAACATTTAAACATATTAATACTTAATTATTATAAAGCTCTCAGGGCATCTGCATTGATCAGGTTAAATCAGGTCTCTTGCTTTTCAGGCTGACAACATGTCATGAATTTGGCAACTGTAAAAAATGTTCATGCCTGATACTGGTCGTTAACGTGTTTTGCTGATGTAGTGAAAGTAAGCTGAGAGCTTGGTCAGTAGCTTTCAGTAAAAAGCAGCCTGGAAAGTGTTTGTAATGCATTGCTTTTGGCTCAAGGAAAGTTTTCAGCTGGTAATACTTTTTTTTTATTCTATCAAGACGACTGAAAGCAAACTGTCTTGATGTTGTTAAAGAAAACTGAGGACAACAAACTTTGTAGCCATTTACTTTGCTGTGCCGGCACGATAAGCTTTTAATATTTTAAATCAAAATCTTAAACTGGAATGCAGCGATGTTTGATTTTCATGAGTGAGCTTGATAAAAATATAAGTTAAAAGTGTTTGTTGAACAATAAGCTCAGGGCACAAAAATCAAGCAGTTTGCTGGCACGAGTGAAGACTTGTGAATGTGCACGGTACAGAACATCAAATACCCCGATACTGTTTTTGAGTATCAGAATAGTTGGTGCTCCTAAACTGTGCAGACCTGTTGGTATGCTTTTTCTATCTCAGTTCTTTTTCCACAAGTTGATCTCCATCACTGTGGCTAATGTATTTACTACTGACATGAACCTCTTAAGTTCCCACTTCAAAACTTCTGGAATATCCCTTTAAGCAAAACATTCCACATTCAAGAAACGTGTATTAGATTATTCAAGTATTACTCCAGAGTCTGCTTAATCTTTTAAAAACCCATGGAAATCTGGTAGATTATCTAATCATGACTACAAATGACTACAAAACCTGTTAAAATATAGACATTTTATTTACATATCAAGTTCCTTCAGAGAGTCCATGAAATCATTTATAGAAATGTGCATTAAAAAGATCTTTGATAAGCTTTACAGTGAGTTAACCATGTACTGATAACATTTTGAAAGCTGCATCTCATGTTTTTCTCCTACATTTCCCAACAACAGATTGAGATGCTGAGCGTTCTTCTCTGGAGGTGGACGATCGCTTCTTGGCCGTGGATGACTCCATGTTTCTGTGAAGGAAGATTTGAGATATGTCTTTTCAGTCTGCTGTACAGGGGAGTAAAAGGAAAACTGCAACATTCATATTACAAAGATCACACTTATGAGGACAGTTTCATGTGAATAATGTTTAGTAGTTAAGGATGGCACGATGCTTTATTGAAAAGTTTCACAGATGAGTGCCCTTTCCTTTCTCAACCCAAACCGTATATTGGCAGATGTTTGTTCACCATGTGTCTGGTTCTGCCCGAGGTTACAGCCTACTGACATACAGTTCTTTACACAGTTAAGCCTGGTGCACAAGAGCAGCGTTTCCACTAAGCAGCACGGTTCAGCTCAGCTGGAATGGTACGCTACTATCTAATATAGGAAAATGTCCCCAAATAACTGATCCATGACATGAGATGCTAACACTTCCACCCCCTTGTAAAAGTAAAGCTGGCCGTAGAAACACCAGTAAAATCAGGACTTACTGCCTCAAACAGTAGCAGACTGTACTGAACCGCACCAGACCAATCGGTGTAAATATGGCTATGAGGATTTTTGCAGGGTTTGTTTTTTCCAAATACAGGTTTAACAGCCTTAACAGTTTTTATCCTGTGTGTTGAGCAATAAGATAATTTACAGAGCACACCACAAACCATCAGACTGAACAAACAGAGTCCACTCTCATCTTGCAAGCTCACACGTGTTCAAACAGGGCAGGTCAAACAAACATGGCAGACAATGAACAGAAGGGTATGTGGCCTGTAGTTAGCTTTCTGGCTCTTTAGTTTCAGCTCTTCTACTCATCAGTGTTGTTAAACATTTGTTGTGGTTCCTGCTACAGCAAGCTTGTATCCTGATTCCATTTAATGTGATAAAACACAGATGTGCTTGGCTCTCCTCAGTGTTACCCCCACACTACAGGATTACTGATAGTAAGTTTACAGCGTAACATATTTGATGCTCATGATTTCACACTGTGGCGGCCAAAAACCTCTTCACATGTCATGCAGAAGGATAAATTCAAACCCAACAAACCTTATATCACAGGTAAATAAAGAAAGCAAATCTTCAGGACCTACAGGTAATCTGGCCTTTGGAGACTTTGGTTGGAGGGGGGATTTGGGTCAAAAGTTGGGTGGCATATCTCGTAGAACCTTGTCCTGCTTTGCTTTGTTAAAAATGTAATGTAGTGTTGTGTGAAGTAGTTTTATTATTTCCATACTCATTTTAGTCGGTACTGATAATGCAAGTACACAAACAGATGTTCACATGTACTCTGGTAAAAAAATAAAAAGCTTTGGTTCAGATCCTTGAAGGGATTTAAAAAAATGTAAGGAATAAGGATAAAAAAGAATCAAAATAACATGAGGTAGATCTACTAAACTCTGCAAACTTAATGCTTTACATAGACAGAATTTCACACACATAAAAACATAATTCAAACTTCTGAGGACAATTTTAAACCCATACTGATAAAATTGTTATATTTTTGCAAAGTAGGACAAATGGCAATTAAAAATCAGTGATGCAAGCTAAACTTTTTTCCAAATATGTCCTAGAACAGTGATCTGTTAAAGAGAAGCTATTATTCAACTTGAACAAAACAAGCAAGGAGGCTAAATATTCTAACCTTGCTCAGCAGATGGTCAACCTGATTTCAATGTCTGTAATCAGGAAGATCCATCTTACCAACAACTGTGAACGTTCCAAAGTGGCACTGCCCTATCAGAGTTCTTTAGTGCAGAATGAGGTGGGAGCTACAAGCAAATGACAGTGGGAAGCTACTGCTCGTACAGAGATAAGCATTGACGTCACAGCTTCAGCAGAAGTTTTATCAGATTTGGACCAAATTTCTTTATTAGATTAAAACCAAACATTAATGAAAGCACTTCTTAGAAGAGAAGATATTTTCTTTCTTCTTGAGTTTGATCTATATAGTGGTTTACAGTTTGTCCATTGCATTATCAGGTTGGCCCACGTTGACAGAACGGTTTTCAAACCACCTTCCAGGTATGCTTTTGAGAGGTTCTGCCCATTCACAAACACTTCCTATGGACTGTTGCTCAGATGGACAAGGGAAGTGTGTTGAGCAATGAATTCTGGTGCGTCAGGTTAACAAAATTTACACAATAGAATATCAATGCACGTTGCTCTTAAAAGGGGGAAAGTAAAGCATGAGAGACTGCACACATGCATTAAGGCAGAAAGCATCATAATGCTTACCGAACAACGGTCATGTTGATGCCAAAGCTTTTTTTTTATTGTTTTTTATGGGATCCTTAAAATAATGTAAAATGAATACTCGACAGAAAAGTTCTTACACTGTGAGAATGTGGGCATCAGATATTACATCTCATTCTGTCATTGCATGCTTGCTGTCCACTCTGCATCAGTAAAAAATGTAATCTAATGTCCTGTTTTTTTCTTGTAAACAGTCCACGAAGTGCTTCAGTAAGACAGACGGAGAAACAGACGTGACAGTTTGGTCTGACAAGTTTGTCTCAAAAGCTCACACATAAAAGTTTCACTGTGAGCCAAAAAAATGTTCTCTCTTTAGTTAAAAGTGGAAACAAATCATTTCAATCAGAAATACGGATGAATTCTGCACTTTGTTAAACAACTTAAGCTCTGAGGAAGAAAAGACAGAGGAATCAGGAAATTCCCCTGCAGCACCTCATCGATCTCCCTCTTTCCTTGTCTGTGTCAGTGTGAGTGACAGAGAGGAAAGCAGAATCCGACTTAAGTTGTAAAATTGACAAGATGCATCATGTAGTGTTGGGTTGGCAGTTTGGACACCCAGTAGGATTTAATTTATTTAGGATGATTTTTTGCCAAGTTTACTTTGCATGTAGTTAAGACACCGTCATAGTTGGATTGCCATATAAAATCTAAGACCCCTTATGTGGAAAGAGCAGGACAAGCTTTAGATACATCCTAAAGACTCCAAAATAATTTAAAGGTGGGTAAGAACCTTGTTTTGAAATCATATAAAATAAACTTCATATGCGAAATGTACGCTTTGCTGAAATAAACATCTATTTTTTGTGTTAATATCGTTTGGCAATACATCCCTATACAGTGCGTGACGAAATACATCGAGTTTGAAAAATGGATCGCGAAATAAAGACGTCACATCGGGTAATAGCGCATGTGACCAGAAGTGATGACAACAAACATTAGCACCAACTACCTTGCCTCCAAAAAGCCTAATAATGGAGTCGAATGAGGTCGAAATTGAGGACGCTCCGCCTGGATACAAGTCATCTGTCTGGCAGTATTTTGGCTTTCTCATTAAAAAAAACAAAGACAGCGAAAACGAGCCTACCGCTCGTTAGCATACACTCTCTCTAACCTCTCTAGGGTTAGAGAAAGTGTTATTGTTTGTGTTTGGCCTGTTAGGCTTTGCGTTTTCCTGTGTGCAACTCAAACAAAAACAAATAAGTTGTAATTACACAGTAATATTTTTTCTTTTTTACTTTTTTGATATTGTATCATGACGTATCGTATCATGAGTTTAAGTGTATCGTCCCATCCCTAGTTTATGGCCATGTTTGCTATCATCAGAAAGTCCCAGGAAGTTATGAACCATATACACTATTTTTAGGATGTTTTGTTTTGTGTTTTAGGCCTTTGTTGTTAAAAGGACATGTATGAGAGAGGAAAAGTGACATGTAGCAGAGTGCTGAGATTTGAAGTTAAGACGACCACTGCCTTGTTAAAGAAGCTGAGGGTAAAGATGATGGATTTGTCAAGCACGTCTCCAGACCTGAACCCTATTGATTATCTATGGAGCATCCTCAAACGGAAGGTGGAGGAGCACAAGGTATCGAACATCCACCAGCTACGTGATATGGTCATGGGGGGTGGTAAAGGATTCAAGAGGCAAACTGTCAAGCTCTGGTGAACTCCATGCCCAAGAGGGTCAAGGTAGTGCTGGAAAAATGGTAGCCACACAAAATTTTGACACTGTAGGCCCAATTTGGACACTTTAACAAAGGGGTGTATTCACTTTTGTTGCCAGCAGCTTAGACATTAATGCCTGTGTGTTTAGTTATTTTGCGAGGAAAGTAAATTTACATTTCTATACAAGCTGAACACTCACTACTGTACATTGTATCAAAGTGTCATTTCCTCACTGCTTTCCCATGAAAATATGTAATAAAATAATTGCAGAAATGTGGGGGGTGTACTCACTTTTGTGAGATACTGTAAGCACTAAAATATCCAGAGTCCCAGCACTACTTTGTTTTAATAAACCATCTCATTTTCACCCTGTTGGATGGAGTGAGTCAACCAAGCCAGTGCGAAATAATAGTCCTAAATTTTATGGTAAAGGGGAACTTGAAATTAATGGCTGAAAGTCAGCAGTAGGCCTGTCAGAATAATCAATAAATCAATTAACCCCACGATAAATAAAAACGTCCTCGGTAAGTTTGCCGGCCTCGATAAACTGACACGTTCATGCATGTTTGTTTTCCTCCTCTCTTTCTACCAAAGAGGCTGGATGAGAAGATGGCTCACTCTGTTTATCTTTCTTAACACTGGGGTGCATCGGTTCTAAAGCGGATTTAGCGGATTTGTTGCGGAGTGAGCATCTGTCACACTTGCAATCTTTGTGGGGGAGGCGGGGCCGCTCCCGCGTACACACACAGAGAGCTGAAGTGAGTGTGTACTTTATTTTGACATATATTATAATTACATTAATGAAAAAAAAATCAAAATAATATTGGCAATAATATGGTTTATCCACAATAATCTTTTTGTACAATTATCGTCCAGCAAAATTTGTTTTCGTGACAGGCCTAGTCAGCAGTCACTTTTTATCAATAGCTCCCTTACTATGAATGCCTCAAAGAAATAAATGGTCACATTTAAGTTCTACAGACTTCAATTATTCAGCAGACAGAAAACAGCTGCACATCCAGAATGTATAAATTGATTATATCAAGCTGCTGAAGTCAGGCATTAAAACTTACAGGTGACAAATTTCAGACAAAACATCACAGAGGACAAAGAATTTTCTCTGACAATGAAACTTGTCATTGTCAGAGTGTGTCACAGCTCAGATGCTAATGCTATACATTGCTGTACATGCATGCAAACTTCAGATGCAGAGTACTTTTTTCCCTATTTTTCAGGTAATAAAAATGTTTGATCTTTACTGTCATCAAAACAAAACTTGAAATTCTGGTATTGTGACAACTTAGGAACAGAACACCAAAAAAAGCTTGTCTAAGTGATTATCATTAAAAATTTATGAAATGAGATCCAATGACCAACCTGAAAGACTGAAAGGAGCATACTGAGTATAGATTAGAATTTGGTAGAACTTTATGAATCCCTTGGAAAAACCCTCTCTGGAAAATAGGAAAATACACAAATCTATTATACAGAAAAAGAGGTTGTGAATTTTTTCAATATTTTAATTCCACTTGTTTCAAACCAAACAATCTACTTGTATTTCTAACAGAGGTTATCCATTCAAAGTCACAGCTCAACAAGTACTGTTTTTCAAATCTTTCCTTTTAAAGGTTGAGGAGATTTTGATAAAAGAAAAAATCAAAAGTTTCATTCCAAGTAAAAAAAAAACATAATTACAAGCGAGTGTGTTAATGTTTAGGGCTTTAAGTGCAGTTGCATATGAAACAGCTCTGTGTTCCTTCATGCCATTTATACGTGTTTTTTAAAAACCAAATTAATGCAGAACAGTTTTCAGCCCAACATTGTTTTAGTGCTTTAACATGAAAAAGTTCATTTCTGTCCCTGTTGACATATTTTTTCTATCAACAACCAGTGAGAAAGATGCATTGTCCCAGATCTGTCTCCAACAAGGGTGGGGAGAGACAAATATCTGACTCATCTTTATGATGGTGAAAGCTTCCTGGTCTAAAGCGGCTGGAAATGCTTTGAAAACAAATCCTCCACTTTTCTAGGGGGGTTGGCATTTCTTACTTCCTTGCAATAACAAAAAATATCATACAGTGAAGCAAATTCAAGCCGTCCTAATGTTTGATGACATACATACAGGTATCGGAAATGTAAAATGTTTACTGAAACAAATACATCTTTAATTCTGCCCATGGAATCCAACTCTTAATTTGACTTAATTAGTATTTTCTTTGAAGGTAAAAAGTAGATCAACACAGGGTAGGGTCTCAATATTATATGTTGAACAGAATCCTTTGGTTACTGACATCCAACATTGCACTGTTGGTATCACAGCAAATTGAAGCCAAACTTTTGGAACAATTTTGTCCCTTTCTGCCATGATAATCTTCGATGTTGTCATTCGTGCTGACTGCCTCCTTCTAGGGAATGTCAGTGTATGCACAGCAAAGCTCAAGTGAGACTGTTGAGCATAGAAGCAAATCATATAGAATTCAAAAATAATCAAGGCAATAGGCATACCAAATTAAATGAGATATTTGAAAGGATAACGGATAATGTGTTTGATGTATTTATAGAAAGACACATTTGATGCCCACTTGAAAGGAGCACTTTCTTTTCCCCCTTTTTTAAAATATATTTTCAGGTTTCCTCTTTATGTGGGTGAAGATGTTGCCATGATTTTTGATTATTTTATACTATATGTTTGCCAAATTGTAAATATGTCTTACAAAGTTATGACTATGTTTAAACATTTAGGATGAATAAATATTAAAAGCTGAATAAAATGTTTTAAAAAGATAAAAAAAATAAAATGAAATACTCAAGGCTGGTTCCAAATGGAAACTGGTTCTCATTACCCATCCTCACCAAGAAAAGCAGAGGTCCACTTTCTCAGCCTGGCAAAGGTATTGTGAGTGAGAGGGGCTGTGAAACTGAGGATGTGAACGCTGCCAGTATAACAAAAAGAAATCAGTGGAAACAGGCCTCTATATTATCTGTTTAACAGTAGTATGAAAGCAAAATTTAAAATCTGGTTCCTGAACTATAATCATAACCTTCCTGTACACTTTAAACACTAGTTGTGTCTAGTTTTCATTTAAGCGTTTGCTACAGAGCAATACAGAAGCATTGGCGACAGTCATTGTTTCATTCTAAAGAAAATCTTTTGCTTGCGTCAGAAGACCACATCTGGAGTGAGTACTTAATGCTTCTAAAAGAAGCCGTCTTCCTCTAATGGATGAAGATGGACACATCAATATTTTCTCCTACCATGACAGCCCCACTGGGCTCCACAGCTCAATGTGCAGTGTTTAGTTACAGTCTTGTTACAGAGTCACCTCTGACACAAAGCCATGAACACACGTCTCTTTTTTTAACAAACTGTTCAGATAACATGTCTAAGAAGCCAAAGGGGAGCTCTCAAAGCTCAGCGTCCATATGGAACCACTTAGAGCTCACATGAAGGGCTCTCCTCAGCTCATCACAACTTAGATGTATATCACCCCGCAGCCAGCAACAAGCTCCTCTGCCTCTTCATCCCAACTGTACAGAGAGGAAAAACAAAATTCCAGCACTGGAATTCAGGTCAGAGTCCACACATGAGGCTGAGTTGAAGGATAGGGTGATATCTTGGTTAAGCAGATCACTTGTGAGAACTCCTTTTCTTAACAGTTGACTGATTCTTCTGCTATCAATAGTTAATTTCTCAGCACTGCTGCAGACTTAAAAGAACTTGAGGATGGAAACTGAAGCAGGCCTGATGGAAATTAAATTTCCCTTCTTTCCTGTTAAACGCTCAGACTTGTTTTCAGTGACGCATTCAAAGGCTCATCACTGCTGGTGTTGTATGACTTAACGCTGAAAAAGTTCTCTTTGAAGGATGGTGTGAGGAATAAAGACTGGCAGGTTTGAACACAAGGTCATACAGACGGAAATGAGTCCTGATTTTCTACAAAAAAACAAAAGGTGCGATCGCATTCAGGTTTAAATGCTTCTGATGTTTTGTCAGTTGTGAGACAGCAGAGCTTCCTGTGTGTCCTTGAAACAGACTTGGCTTTGTATCAGGGACAAAGGATGGTGATTACATTTTAATGAAACTGTAAAGCACACTGAAAATATAAAACATTTTCATGTCAGTCCTTTGAGAAATGGAAATAAAAAACTTTGGATCTATTCACAGTTAAGTTTCAAACTTGTATTTATACTTCTGTGATGTTTTTTTTCTTCACTGAGCCGGATGAGGGCCTAATCCAATAAAACAAAGTACAACCAAATAAACTGTTTGTCTGAAATAAAACACACCATTTGTTTGTTTACATCCAGGCAGTAGAGCCAAAAGAGAGCAGGCTGAAGCTAAGCTACGGCTACAGCCCGACAACTGGAATAGAGTTGCTACTTTGCAGATGGAGTATACCATTTGGACAGCACTAGGTAATAGGGATGTAATGGTTACCAGTAAAATGGTAAACTGGGGTAAAATTTCCTACGGTAATCATTACGGTGTCCAATTAAAATTACCAATATACTGTGTTTGATTACCACACTAATGCACAGTGATGCTGCTCTTTGCCTGGAAAGCCTGAACTGCTCCTGGATGAGGCAGCCCTCTCACACAGACAGACGCGCGCATGTGCAGTCTGCAATGTTTGGCCTCTGAGAAGTACTGTACAGCAGTTGAAGCCTCGCTCAGACTTACAGGTTTTGCCACTCGAAATGGACAAAGTTTAAAGCCTGGTCGAAGTTTGGATTTTACAAGGATGTTGAAGGGCAACTGATTGATGACAGACACCCTGTCTAAAACGCCAAGCTGCGTTGAAAGACAAAAATGTGGGTGATTAAACTGCTGTAACTCC
This sequence comes from Scarus forsteni, assembly GCA_036419115.1. Taxonomy (NCBI): domain Eukaryota; kingdom Metazoa; phylum Chordata; class Actinopteri; order Labriformes; family Labridae; genus Scarus; species Scarus forsteni. The sequence goes on from JAZDUH010000152.1 coordinate 29,451,713, forward strand.
TCGAGTAAATGAGCAGAGAGAGAGAGTTCAGTGAGCAATACCTGAGTGAATTAAAGGGGATTTATCAGGATTTTCTGTGGGAATAATGTATAAAGGTTGTTAATAACAGCATTAGTATCAATCTGGAGTGTGTTCTTGCCGTTCTTTCACCGTTTATTATCCATGTTTCGTCGTAATAGATCGTCTTCTTCTGTCATAGTTCATGTTTTCTGGAGTTCATCAATCGTAATTTGTAACATCAATCTGTAACATGGACACTAATGCTGCGAGCAAACAAAAATGTGTGAGTGTAAGTAAAATAGGTTAAGATTATTTTTGGTCATCTCAAAACTTGGTACATGTTCATTTACAATTGTTTATGAAGCGAATCCTGTTTAAAGTTCAAATCAGTTTTTTCTTTTCTTGTAATTACACACAGCTTAAGCATTTATAACAAAATAATGACAAATACATGCCAGAATATGTTACTTTTTATCATTGAAAAATTTAAACCAATTGACTGATAGGACATGTCCTGCCAGTTATTGACAAAAAAACAAAATAACTGTTAAAATTATTATTTGAAAGGGATTAAATGGTTTCAAGACTGTGGAAAAGACACTGCAACAATACCGCTATAATAATGATAACCGTGATAATTTTAGTCACAATAACTGTGATATGAAATTTTCATACCGTTACAGCCCTACTAGGTAGTCAGGATGGAAAAATCTTCTTAATACAAATACCATCATTGATTTTGCTTATTGATATGGATTTTTAAAAATCATTTTACATACTGTTTTTGGGGGTTTTCAGTTTGAAGAAAAGTATGCCAACACAGGTTTCCAAAATTTAAGTCATGGTATCCTGGATGTTTGATTTTAAATAAAGCCACTCATTACAAAGAATCTGATAATCATGAAATCTTCCCAGACTCTTTCTATTGGTATGGGAGATGACTGACTCTTGAGAGAACATAACATTATTACTTTGCAATTTCTACAAAACGAGAATCTAATACAGGAATCATGAAGCATAAAGGCTAATGACATTTATTCCTCAACCTAGCTGTTAATTGGTTCCCATCTATTATTCAATACCACCCGCGAAAACATTTTGCATTTTTACTGTTAGAGAACAGAGGCAGAGCAATTTCATGCATATTAATAAATTGATTACAAACGTGTCTTAGTTAATAACAAGTCATATAAATAATTGTAATACTAATCTGCTATGACCCGAGTCATGATGCACATGATGCCAAAAATTGAGCTCAACTTAACATCACAAAAATGGGCTGCAATTATTCAGTGTATAAAAGGTAAAATTTACACACATATAATGTAACCACATGCAGTCTACATTTTAGTGATTTATATTTCACTAATGCAAACCATGAAACATGTACTGTTATTGCAAACTTACTTGAGACAAGAGACAACTAGACGGGGACAGGATTTCATCTAAACTGGTTTGAAATTACCTTCTTCACCTTTTTTTGTCCTTACACTGTCTCATACTTGTTTATTCTGAAAACTGATGAGCCTGCTTCATGGCTTTTTCTTTTGTCTTCAGGTTGAGGAGCTGCATGTGGCTGTCTTATTCTCCTGTCAGGATCACTCAACAGAGATGACAGCAGAAACAGCTTGGCAACTCAATTATACAAAAAAAGAAATTTTGTGAAAAAATAAATAAATAAATAAAAGTGAAAAGAATACAGTAGGATGATTTAAAAATTAAGTATGTTCTAAATTTCAATATACAGCCCACTTGTCGCAGCTGTGATCAGAGTGAGATATTCTAAGACTGGCCCTTTTTCATTTCTGACAAAGAGTTAGCTTGGATAAGATCGTCTTTCATGGAATGTTGTGTTATCTAAATAATGAGCTCTGGGACACCAACCGAGAGAAAAGCTGTCAACAGTTTGCCAACAGTTTGCTGAGAAGAGAAACTTGATCAGCTCTATCTTGCCAGCATCTGATAACGAAGAGCTTCCCAAACTTTCTCAAAGAAAATCCATTACAAAATATGTTTACACAGGACTCCACAAAAAACCAGTGCAACCCTAAGCCGAGCGTGGAAAGCTGCATTTAAGAAGAAGGACACTGGGTACAGCAGGATTAGCTGCTCTTCTTGTTTTATGTATGCTGCAAGGCCACAATTAGGTACGTCTGAGAAAAATAATGATAGGTTTGCTCCAAAGGCAAATACGTAGGAGAAATGTCAGGACATAACGATGAGATCCAAAAATGGGAAGTATCACAAATGTGGAAATATCCACAAATGTATTAAGTATGGATTTTAAACCTCAAACTTATTAAACCAGATTTTAATTTTGCTAGAAAAATACACAGAAACACATTGACCCGACTGTGTGAGTCAGTTTTCTGTTCTTGAGAAATAGGGCAATACATACTGTATAACCACGTGGCATTTGACCTGGGGGTTAGAGTGACATTATGGACATTTCAAATTTATGAACATTTAATTCAACTTAAAGATTGAAACCAAGCAACGAGGCTTATTAACTATTTCTCTAAGGTTGGTATTTTTGTTGTGAAGGCATTTCTTTGAACCAAATAGGTGTTAAAGGTCCCATGTCCTGGTGTGTTTGACCGTCATGTCTTGGGTGTCTATTAAATAAAGATTTGGTATAAGTTGAAGAATAAAAGAAAAAAATAATCTCTGTAGAGTATCAGATGAAGCTGTTTTACTCTCCCCTTCAAAAACGATCTGAGGAGGCTACAGGAGATCATGCCTGATAGGAGGGGGAGGAAGAGCTACAGGCTGCAGAGCAGACTTTCAAAAGTTACTGTGTCTCCCTCTGATGTGCAGAAAACACAAATGTAGGTGGAGATTGTTTAGCTGTGACATAATTTTAAGAGTCACTGTCTCTAAAGAGACACATAGAATTTTTCTGTAAACTATGAGTTTGGTTAAAGGTGTGATGTAACACTCTTCCCTAGACCCCTTCTTACTGCATAAAAAGTAAAGAAAAATCAATTTTTGCATGACATGGACCTTTAAGAGAAGATTTTAAAGGTGATATCTTTTATCAAATGTGTTTCTACTTGCGCACGTATTTATCATAAAGTTGGTAGAAAGATGTAAATTAAACTGTAGCCTGAGTGGCTAGGCGTGTGTTTTGAGTTATGGTTCCAAAATGTGTCACTTTGTCATTGTATTGCTATGGTAATTAGGGACAGGAAATAAAAAACAATCCCAGTTCAGAATCAATTGCAACTTCCTCAAGGTATTGACATACTTTGTTTAAAAATTCACTGTTTTTCAATCAGTTCCCCACATTTTGTTCTGCATGCTTTGCACATCAAGGATGTCATGCTTTGATTAGAGAAAGTCGGCAGAAATGTAACCGCGGCAAGCAATGAGCAGAAGTGGTCATACTGTGACTTGATTTTGGACACATTGACTACATAATATGTATAACACAACAGAAACATTCATCTATGTGACGTATTTTACATTGTTGTGACTGAATACCTGTGAAATCAAACTTTTGCCCTGGAGAAAAATCCACAGTAATCATTGAGGAAAACTCTTAAAGAACCAGGACAACAAGCAGAACTGCTAATGGCACTGGTATCATAAACAGCTTCATAAATTCCCATTCCTAATGGTGCCTCTCGGAAGAATGACTGCTGCAATGTTAAAGGTAATGGAGGGGATCTAAATAAACTAGAGAATTAAATGCTGAAAAAGATCCTCAAAAAGGATCAAAACTACACAATTAGAAATGTGTTATGATCATTACTTGAAATCACTTGAAAGTTTATTACCTGTCAAATTCAATCAAAGTAATGAGTACTGCTAAGATTATCTCAGTATTATCTGAATCTATCTGACAATATACCTTTTAAGAAAATATGCATGCTTCGCATATGAAATTTAGTTAATTAAATAATGGTGCGTTCCAGTTGTAGTCGGAAGTCGGAATTTCTGAGCTCCCAGTGGGGAACTGCAACTGGAACGCCCCCCAAGGTCAGAATTTCCTACTGGGAACTTGGGGAGCCTCGTCACCCCCAAGTTGACAATCAAAGATGGCTGCTCCAGTGTGAACAGTTATTAAGCTCCTATAATAATCAATTTATTAGCACGTCGCACTAGTGTGTGTCACACTAGATCAGCTGTATACACAGTATTGTTCAACTTATATTTACAAAAATGCTGCCATAGTGATATTTACATTCTTCATGAAGTATTTGTGAACAACAATGCAGGGTGTGCCAACAACGGCTAACAGTAGCCTGGTAGATCGGCATGTTTTTTTTCTGACTTTGTAACTGGAATGGCGATAAGTCTGAGATGACATCACTCCCAGTTCCCTCTTCCCAGTTCAGAGGTTAATGGAACGCAGCATTATTTAGCAAACATAAACTTTTAACCTAAAAAGAGCTTGTACACACGAGAAGATGTCTTGTGCAATAATATTTGTTAATACCGTAACAACAGTAGTTTGAAGTTAATTGAGAAACCAAAAATATTAGCTGTATTAGGGGTGTCCCGATACAACTATTTCACCTCCGATACGATACTGATATTGCAGCCTTGAGTATTGGCCGATACCGATATCAATCCGATATGATATCAGCAGGAATCATATTTATCTTTTATTATCTATTTTGTAGTATGTACTGTAAGAAAAGGCTTGATCAGGTCAGATTACTCAAACAGAGAACAGTAGTCAGCAATAGTAGGTATGAGAAAAACTGACCCATTTGTTATTAACCAATAGGTTAAATAAATTTTAACCTTAAACATAAGAATATACTACAATTATAACAACATGACTAAAAAATATTAGGAGACCCTGAAAAGTGACCTCAATAAATCAAACAAAAACATATTTCGCCAATTGCAAAATAACCACTGTGTTGAACTTAAACATAAGCATATTCTGCAACTGAATAAAATAAAAAATAAATATATTAGAATGGACTGCTTGTATCGGAGTGCTGATATCGGAGATTTAGGTTGCAGGCCGATATATGTTTTTTTGATATCAATATCGGATCGGGACATCCCTAAGCTGTATCACTGTCCAATTTGATCTCCTGTTCTCCATGACCCTCGAGATGCTGGCATTTTCAGCATGTTCCTTCTTAGAGTAACCCACCAGGCACTAATATTTCTAAAGGTAGCCGATAGCTGATGCAGGCTTGATCTAAATTGCCATAAAACAATATAAAAGCCAGCGTTGCAGCAAAAACTAAATAGCTACATAGTGATGAACTTCACAGCCCTACCTATTACACACTATTGGTATCTTGAAGTCTGTCCATTAACTCACAACTGTGAGTTTTGATTCAAGCAACCACCACCATGGTTCGAGATGAAGCAAATTGTTACTAAAATTTATACTGTATTCATTCTGATTTTATATTGCCCAACATTTGTGCAGGTAAGGACACAGTTGAAGCTTTGTCTGCAGCTTTCTAATAATCTACAAGAAGCAATTATGACTGCAGTACATCACTGTCAAGAGGACAGGTGAACATCACATGATGAATAAAAAAATATTTTAATTTTCAGAGAATAGCAGAATCATCAAATATCCATATCTGCTCTTGGTATCAGTGTGCAAATAAGTTATAATGCATCTAATTTTGCTTAGTAAGTGGTATTGGTGAAAACTAACTGCGATCTACCCCAAAAATGAGCCAATCCCTATAAGGGCCCCAACTAAAATGGAAAACAAATTCAACACCCTGACTCAAAAATGTGTTTGGGGTCTTAATGGCGCATCTTTCTATTCATGAAAGCTTTTCAGGATGTATTTTTATTCATAACTTGCCTGTTGAACCAATAACGATGGTAAAAATCTGCATAATTCGAGATGCTTCTTTTGTTTGCCGTTTGGTCGATGTCACCTTGTGTTAAAGTCACTGTCCTGTGGACATCTCCACTGTGTTGTTGCCTTTCAAAGGTTTCATTAAATGCTGTTGGCTTGCTCTGTTGTGTGGTATTTACCAATGGACCATCACAGGATTCTGTATTAGAGCTTTTGCAGCGAGGGACATTCTTCTTCTTTATTTATATGTAAGAACAGCCTAACAGGTATCAGTGTTTTTACTTGCTTTGTGTGGCTTGTTATTTTTGTGATACACTGATTTATTAATGATGGCCTGGGTAAAGGAGTAAGGGTTGTTGACTGTTACCCACAGGGATTACAGCAGACTGCAGTAATAAACACACCGGTTGTTTTCAGTTGTTTGTCATTCTCTCAACAGGATGATGGAAAACTGGCTTTAGCTGAATATTCATCCAGTCATAAATTCTGGCTTTAAACTTGCATGAATATACGGCTTTGAGACAACACTGCTTTTTGATAAGATGGCAAACAGAAAAACAGATAAAAGAGAAGAGGGATGGAAGAAAAGAGAGAGTGACCAAGCAAAAAGCCAGACTAAAGAGCTGGAAAGGTGCCATTCTCCCCATGGAAAGTTATTGTAATGTTAGAAAAGCTGTGAGATGACTTTATCAAGCTAAAAACATTTCATATTGTTGCTTTGTCTGTTCAAATACTGTCCTCTCTAATAAATGACATTGCTCTGTCATACTTGGTCGTGCTGACATTAAACAGCCAATTGGAAATGCAGTGTGGTGAGGATTTTCCACCAATTTTCCAGCACTTAATCTTCCTTATTTCTTGTTTTAGTGAAATCCTCTTCACAGACGGGCAGGGGAAGAAAATCATTTAAAAGCTTTTTTCCACATTATGATGTTACAGTGAGGTTAAAGTTTGACCCTTTGGGTGAAGTGCGCACTTACCTCATTCTTTAGACATTTGTTTGAAATTATGTCATAATCAGCATGAGAATTCATGATATTAGGCTCTCAGGTAAAACTTCTGTTTATCCTTCAGTTCAAGGGGCATTTTTGGTGAAATAAAGTGTATGTAATAAAATGTGATTGTTTTTAAGATAAGGCACACACATGAATCATACAAAGGTACAAACAGATGATGAGACAGCCTAAAAAAGATGTTTCAGTCCATAGCGTTTACAACACCGAGGCAAACAAAGTCCAATCAAAGAAAGTTAGTGATTCATAAATATGCTCAGCACTGCAACAAAGAACGTATTTAAAAAACAAAGAGGCTTAAACGTTGATCAATCAGCCCTGACGCTCCTCTGAAGCAGTGAGGTAGAACTATAAAATGTGAGATGTCTAATATTCAAAGCCTTCGAACTTGCACAAGGTAAAACGTTGTGTGAACATCAGCATACTGACGTCCAACCTATGAATCAGCAGAAGAGTGCAATTACTCGTAATGAAAAACTGTACAGTGCTCACAGTATGAAAGTGTGGAACAAAAAAAATGAAATGACATTACTTCTCCTGACAGTGTAACAGCAGAATAACTTACTCGGGGTTTCTGGAAGGCTCTGGACCAAAGATGTCTGAAATAGAGCTGTGAAGGGGAAAAGAGAGAAAGGGGCGAGAATGAGGAATAATGCTGTAATTTATTATAGACAGTCTGCAAAATGGGCAATACAGCAGTGAGGCGAGGACAATTGCTAGATATGTGGCATAAATATAACTGGCCAGTACAATGCTTTAGGTTGTGGTTACGTTTCATTTTAGTGCTTAGCACTGTTGTACAAGTCTGATCAGGGCAGGGCGTTATGCCAAGATTTTGAGTTACAGTATATTAATAATTGTCATGCAACATGAAGGATAAGAGAATATTGGTTGTAGCAGTGTAGTTGTTGATGTTGACTTGAGGAAAAAAAGATGTCAGCCTTAATGTTATATCAAGAAGTTATTCCAGGTATAAACCACCAACAGTATGGTGCCACTTAAAAGTTTTTGGTCACAAAAAAACATTAATTGCTATTTGGAGCTGTGGCACAGCCTAAAATATATTATCAACAAAATTAAATGCTAATGTCCAATGAAAACTACCTGAAAAACTGCGATATAAAACCTAAAAGTACTAGTTTAAGCCCTCTGCACACTTACACAGCATCCTGGCTTTTATTAATAAACAAAGCTGGAGAATCTGTCACCTAACTACACTGCCTGGATGGAAATCTACAGATAAAAGGCCTGTTTCTATAATTTGATATATTTGGATCAATAATGTCACTGTTTGGGAGGTGAGACACAAGACAGTTTAAAGCTAATGTTATATTTTGATAGTGTTAGAATCATTGAGAGTCTCTAATCAGGTTAACACAGGAGTGTGTGCCAGAATTCACAGCTGCAGACACAGAAGCATCTAACATGAATGTACAAATAAGATTTCCCTCTGAGACGGGCAGCAGTAGAAGTATTATTCAGGCTTGTCTCCCACTCAGTTAGCAACCACCTGAAGAATTACTCTTTCACTCAAAAAATTATTATTTATAGTGTCTTTACCATGCATTGACCTCCAGGGTAGAAAATGGAGGCCTGTGTTTGAAAGTTGTAGTTCCTTAAGTGTCCACTTGAGGCTGGCTGCAGGGACCATGGAGGTCACATGATTGTGTTACGCACTCCAACAAACACTCACGGCCTGGTTCATTTTTTTTTTTTTTTTTTTTTTTTTTTTATTTTTATTTTTTTTTTTTTTTTTTTTTTTTTTTTTTTTTTTTTTTTTTTGGCTTAGGTCTTAAACTGCAATACATCTGTGTGCTCGCAACATTTTTATATGCTGCCAGTTTTTATTTTAATGAGGACTTCCAAGGTTTAGAAAGTAGGGATGTAATTGATAGGGCTACAAACTTTTAAAAATATGCATCAGTTAGATGTTTTTTAGCCCTGCCTCAATATGTCCTCTTCGTGTGTAAGTGGGTTGAGTTAAAGTTCAGTTGAGATCGCACGCACAGTGCATCATCAACGTTCCAAAGGGTCTCTAATAATTAAATACTCAATGTCAGATGGCTTCATCTGATTCGTTCTACATCTGTGGTTTAAAATCGCCTTGTTATCAAAACAATCCATCACATTCTCACAAGTGTGAAACAGAGGGAAACAATTTTTGCCTGCCAGGGGATCACTCCATGACTGTGTGGCATCACATAAAGAGCAATCAAGCAATAATCTTTTTGAAATGTTTTGTCATAACAAGGATTTATCATTTAAGGTTCTCCAAGGAGTATTTTATCAGAAAAGTTCAACTATTATTGATACCTGTATAATTAGCAAAAATAGAAGTCCTACATAGTAAAGCTGTGTATTTCCAGCAACCCCACGATACAATATGTATCCCGATACTGAGGCCATGACACAATATGTATCCCGATATACATAAATTGTGAACATTGACTGCACTCTAAACAGAATTCCCAGCAACTTTTGTTTTTACTACAAGAAGGAAAAGAACAAGCATGAGTTTTAAATAATTCTTTAACTGAAGAACTTTAATTCAGGTCCCCAAAGATCATAGACCTAAGTTTAAATTTGGAACATGTGTTTTATCAAGTAGCTTGGTTTCTACTTTGAACTGTGCCATTGTTAATATTACCGAAAGTGTATTTACAACAACTGTCCAAACAGTGAGGCTGTATCAGTTCTGTAGAATCCGTAACGATACACTTATCCCCAAGAAGTGCATGACAATATTTTGACATATTGATATTTTGAGCACAGGCCTATTAAGTTTATGGTTGGTTTCTCGACTAGCACTTTTAACAATGTTGTCAGTGTGTTAGTACAATTCAGCCAATATTTTCTGTATTTAGTTAACATCTGAATAAGTGAGTATTACTATGTTTCTGTATTTTTAATATTAGTGATCATTCAATCACTTTCTTTAAGTTTCTGTACTTTTTTCAGTCTCACTGATCATTGAAATAACTGCTATTTTATCATTTTGAAACACACAGCATTTAGGGCACAGGGAAATCGGACAACTTTAAGGTATGGAAATGTTACCAGTGTACGCAGGATTCTTTCTTTCTCATTTTAACATTGTCTAGTTGCCTGCTTTCAGTACAGTGTATCTGAAGCAGCCATCCTCTCTAGAGAAATATGCACATTACAGCACTAGTGCGCCACAGTAATAAGAAGCCAGATAGCCAGTCTAAGATAATGAAGAGTATGTTACACATCAGTCTGCCAGCTGAAAGATGATGCATGACCAAGAAGTAAAATTTGCAAATTGTAGATTTAAGTGGTACCACACTTTTGGTAACATCAGATTAAATGCTATTTGCATATATTACTGTTTTCTAGCACTCAAAGCGTAAGTTGTTAAAGTCCTCTTCATTAACTTCATGTTTTACATTTTTCTAAATTGTGAGAAACCAAATCCTTGGGCATAAAAACACTGGTTAGACAGGGTTTTAATCTGCAGCTGTTGAGTGGATCTAAAGAAATCAAGTCTGCAGAGTCTGCAGAAAGTAAGAAAGGACAATTTCTGGTGTCTTGGCTTGAAAACATAATATCATAATTTATGCAGTGAGGCCCAGAAGTAGCTGCACAGCTCCTTTCAAACTGACATACTGCTATGGTTTAGTTTTAAGAGCCACTCTGTTTTAAACTAAAACTTTTAATTGGGTCTTAGTCCATCTTTTACACTAAGCCTAAATTTACTGCATGAAGCTGTTTCTTGCTGGACTTGGAGATTAAAAATCAGACTTTTAGCCCCTCTATAGAAACTACTGCAGTGAAAACTTTTTGCCTGTGATAGAGTATTTAAATTAATATAAATGTTCATCATGAGAGAGAAAATACTTAAAGACTACATTACTTGAAAGTTTATAGCTAAAGTAAAGACACTGTTTCAAAGCTTAAGAAGCAGTTAGCAGAGGGCAACTTAGTAAATAATTAACAGGCAGTGGATACAGCCGTGCAGTAACATGTTAATTTGCCCTGAATTACGTAATTTCAAACAAAACAACAGAAGAAAGGGCCATGTTAATGCTGTATGGCATTACTATATTCTCGCCCATGTTCAATAGTTTATACTTTCTCTAATAACAGCCATGTACTGTATATTCCTATAAAAATTGGCCAAAATAAGCAGCATGAACAAATAAAATGCAAACAGCAGAAACAATTCCCCCTAACTAGACATCTTCTTTACAAACAAAGCCCAAATCCTGCAGGGATTTGAACTGTTTGCTGGCCGACTTTGGCTGAATCCTGCAGGGCTCTGCTTACCGCAAAGACAGCAGAACATCAATATCAGTTTTTTACGATGCGGCAGAGGAACCCGTCTGGACAGAGATGTAGAGTATGGCTGCTAGGCCTCATTTAGAGACAGCAAGCAATCTGTTTGTAATTATACATGATTAAGCTTTGACTGCACATCAGCAGGATTTCACACTAATGATTATAATTATTCGGAGGGTTTTATTTTCCGTCGTATGTTACGTATGCTCTGTTTTACTTCTACTTCATACATCAACTGGTCTGTATTTTCTTCAATTTTTTTCATTCACAATGGATTTGAGGCTTTTTGTTCGATCCATGTACACTTCATTTGATGTAGCTGTTAAAGTATCTTATAGTAAACCTCTAATGTAGCTTTTTAGTAATACCTGATATTAATATTGGGTAAGGTTTTTCCAATATTGGTGTGAAATGAGTGCAAAATTTGTGCTGTTGAATTGCTGGTTATACCTGAATGGTTGTTGGAATTATATTTTTAGAAGAAACAAGAATATAATATTAGCTCACACGCCCCTCTCGCCCTCAGTGGATTATCCTGATAATTTGCTGCAGCATTCAGACATTTTTTGGGGTGACTGAGGTTATTTTTTACTCTTGTTGCAGCTTTTGTAATGATGCTTCGTCTGTCATCTCTTTGGGTAGAGGGTAATATCGGACAGTTCATTAAGTAGAAAAGACAGAAAAGGTTCTGCGTCTTTGGCTCTGATATGTTGTAAATAGTAATGAAATGAAGTGCTAAAATTTGTGACAAGTGAGTCAGGAAGTTAGTTTGGTATGTATCAGATATCTTGTTACTGCTACTACTCTAGCGCCAGATTTTGTTCCCCATCCCTAGTTATAGAATGAATGCAATAAAGTTGCCTTGAGTGAAAAACCTGTCTCTTATGGTGCCTTTTCACTGAGTGGTCTAAGTTTCAAAGCAAAAATTTGGAAGAAGTACCAAATCAACCGATCTGTGCCATCTCAGACTTTTTTACCCTTTTGCTGTGGTACCAGGTGTACCTATCCGACCCTTGCAAACGGAGAAAGACACTCTGAGATCCACCTAAATTACAAGGTTAGCTGTGGAAATGAAACCAAGACTTGCGTGTCTCATACCAAACTTTGCTGAACCCAACAGACTGTTTGATTGAAACACACCAGAAATATCTAAGTTATGAGATAAAATGCAAAAATAAATAAAGTTAATCCTCTTTTGTGCATCCCCAGTCCACATTTAAATGAGTTATGACACACAGAAGTTACCACTGATATTCAGTTATGTGCACATAGCAGGGAGGCTTCATCTCTCTGCTGTGTCACAGTAAATGTTAACCAAATGTCACAAGGGAGGACAAAGGCTTTAGAGATTGTTCAAGGCATTTATGATGTCACATCAGGTGATAAATACCCCGACTGAGCTGCTTTAAGTGTTTAAGTGTCCACAGATGTCTTCTGCTATACTGCTCATAATTATTTGATTAACAAGGACGAGTCAATAAAATAATTTCTCCTTTAAAAACTACTAAAGGAGAAGAGACAACACTATTCTTGCACAACACTCCCTGTTGTTTCACATGAAGCTCAAACAGGTCAAGGTTTTATGCAGAAAGTAGCTTGCAAGTGACATTTCAGTTGACACTGATACACAGTAGTGCCCATTAAGAGCTTTTGAACTGGTTAATCATTAATTTTTTAATGTTCTTAAAAGTAAAGACAGATTTTGAGTGAAAAAACATAATATTCTATGAAGCTACAAAACATTTTCTTCAGCATAAAAATGACCCTTGTTCTCCCAACCAGGCTTAGCATGCCATGGTGTTGTTAGTAGACACTGATGGTCTGCAAATACATAAAGCACAGTCAATTTATAAGTTGGTATAGAAACTGATATTTCTTCACAATAAAAGCTCCAGTTGACAATTTGTCATAGGTCTTCTAAATTAATACAGCCCTGGCAGGAAATAGAGTGTTTACAGCAGACGTGATTTATCACACCTGTCTAAACTTACAGGAGGGAGGAGGAGAACATCAACTCACTCGGTACGGGCCAATCTATTAAAACACAATTTTCTGGTCAATTGAACTTAAGACACACTGACTAAAAACATTTTCTCATCTCTTCATTGAAATATCACACCCAGGGCATGTTCGAGGGGGTGGGCTTGTGTGGACGTTTGATGGGTGAAAATATAATTAAAGACACATTTTAGCTGCATACTGTGTCTGTGATGACTTTGTGCATATAAAGACAAGTATGACATTGACAAAATGTGCAGTTACAAGTATGGTCAACAGCAGACTACTCTCTCATAGGGATGGGTACCGAATTAGGTACTTTAAGAGGTACCGACCGAATTCTGTAGGTAGTACCGAGTACCGATTCACGTAAAATCAAAAGGTGCCATGTTAAGGTACCTAAACGCATCCTTGTGACTGTGAGGGAGTGGAAGAAGCAGGCATACTATTTGGTAGAGTAGGTGAATTTCCGTACCAGACTTAAACACAGCATGTTGTTCATGTTGAAGAAGTTTTTGGGACAACTACAGTGTTGCAATACAAACAGTTGAATGTTTTTTTTATATATATATCTGTCAAATTTTATATATTGAGAAATAAATTTACATTGAGAAAATCTGAGATCTTAATATTATACAAATTAATATTTATTACCCCATAAACACACGCAAAAGTACCGAAAATTGGTACCGTTGAGTACCGATACCGATTCCCAGGTACTGGGCATCGGTAAGGTATAGGTTCAAATGTGAAAGGTACCCATCCCTAATCTCTCAGTTATAGCTGGCTATGTTTTCCTATTGTTGGCTAAACCAATAAAGAGGTAACATGTATACTATTCTGGTTAATTAAATCACATATGTTTTCTACTACATCTAGGCTGAGATAACAGCTAGGACATTTTTTTCTAAGCATGAGATTTGCTGTTTCAAAGTACAAAATTCTGCGTTTGTATCTATATTTTAATAATCATGTAATGTTAGGAATGACAGGAAAGGTTATGGTTCCTATTTTTTGGGTTCTTTCTATTCTGTTTTCTAAATTACCTTTGACTGGTTTTCATGTGGGAAATTAAGTTTGGTTGGTATTGGACTGTCTGATGGGCTTGAATGCATCATGCCTGAGGTGGGCACACAGTGAACATTTCATCTCCTCAAAATGACAACATAGCACGTCAGGTAAAGCGGCTGCAGCTGTGGAGACAGAGAGGCCAACTTTGAGATGCCAATTTGCAGATGCAGCTGAACTTGACACAGCTTCAGACCGGTAATGACTTTAAATGAAACCAGTCTTTGTTTTCATTTTAAACTCAACCAGTAATAAAACTGAACTGGAAGAAGATGACTGGGCTCGCCGATCACAAAAACACCAGCCAGATCTATCCCCGCTGGAGGGCCAGCAGAACGGCGCGCTTCCTCTCTTTGATTCACACTTGAGGTTAGCTTGTGTGTTTGTTTGTTCACCTTCTTCAGAGCAGGTGACTAATCCATAACAGTACAAACAAAAAAACACTGAATGAAAAATGAACTGGTGTCTTTCATTTATGTTTTGTATACAAGGTTAAACTGAAGAGAAAAAAAAGCTGCTTCAAATTACTTCAAATGCAAGAAAAACTGAAATACTGGTAAACTGTAGTGCAAAGGAGAAACTGCTGTCAATTCAAAGCTGGAGGCTGAACTACAATGCAAAACAAGTATCCTTCATATCTGATGAAATATCAATATTGTGCCATAAAATACAGTTACATTACGGCACCACAAAAATATAATTTACTAGCTAAATTGGTTATTGATTTATTGTGTACAGTCAAGTGAAAAGTTGTCTGTGTCCGGCGACAAAACAATATGCTGTTTGTGTTTCATATCAAAATGATATTTTCAAGCATATCCACTAAGCACAGAGGTCTAATGTCAGGTTTTCTTTGTTGTTTTCCACTTCTGTGGATGCAGCACTTACTTTCATCTACAAGAGGACAAGATAATAATTTCAGTGTGACTGTGTCATTTGTCTAGCTGGAGCTACTTATTCTCCTGAAGTGCTTGTTACAAATGCATGGAAGCCGAGTAGACTTGAGAGGGAGAACTGCAAATTACATTAAGAGTTGTTTTTTGATCAACATCAGTATGTATGTAAGTTATAAAAAGAAACAATACATTTCAACACTTTAAATTTAGAAATTTATTTCCATGCTGCCTGCCGTTGCTGTAAATTGGTCTTTCTTCACATCTTTCTAATTGTAGTCGCCTCTTTTTCTGAAAGCAACGTCCTCCATGAAGTCTGTTTAGCTAAAACTGCACTCGGGCTGGAACAAGAAAAGTTTTGGAATAATTTGCTGAAGAACAGTGCCACCTTTTAACATCACTACCCCGAGTGCATTAAAATAACAATGTAACAGCCTGTGTGTTAATCCATTTTCAGGATTTCCTCAAATTAAAGAAACCTTAAGTTTCTATTTTTAAAACATATAAATGACACCAATGAGGCATAACAGGATGACTACCTACCACCCTGTCTGCAGCAGAACAGCCCAATATGCAAGAAACTGCAAAGCACAGTGTATTCTGGGATGGGAATTTATAGTATTTTAACGATGCCAATGCCAAAAACACTTCTGCTTAACAATTTGATTGTTTTGAAATTCCTAAATGGATTTCTACTGTTTTCAGTGTAGAATAAAATGTTGGACTCCATAGGCTTTCAGTAGCAACTATGTCAACAACACAACATGACCACGAAATAATTATGAAAACGTATTCTGATTTTTTTTTTTAACTCTTTTCTATCATTTAAGCCAGCTGTCTTGATAAGAGCATTACATCCTTGATTTGGAACACAGTGGAAGGAAATGCCAAACAAAAGCACTTAGGATATGGATTCCTTGAAGGTGTTATGTATTCTCAGCTGGAGTTGGCTTTCAATTCCCATCCCTAACTCTGATGCCTTCCTGTCAGACGCATTATCTTCTTTGGCAACAGTAGCTCATCTGGCCAGCCTTCAGTCCATGTGCATCCATGAGGCTTGGCTGCCCATGATCCTGTTACCAGCTCACATTTGTTCCTTCCTCAGACCACTTTTGATAGAAACTGACCACTGCTGACAAAGAACACCCCACAGGGGCTTTTGGAGATGCTCTGATCCAATTGTCTAGCCAGTATGATATAATCATTATGCTTGCCCATTTCCCTGCTTCTAATATCAACTTTGAGGACAAACTGTTCACTTGCTGGCTAATATATCCGAACAATAATAGGTAATAAGATGAAGAGATAATCAGTGTAACTCACTTCACCTGTCAAAGGTTATGATGTTAGGCCTGATCGGTGCATGAAAATGTTGAACTTCGAAAATGAAACGTACCTTAATATGCAGGATGCCTTTTAAACCAAAGACTGTATTGTGAATGAGGATGTGATTTTTCATTCATGTGCAGATTCAGGACCAGTTGTCATTGATAATCATTTTTCATAGTCTATGGCTTTAATTCCTCACTATACAGGGAAGCTAATTTGTACACTTTTTTTTCATTTTACTATGACATGTAATGATGTTAAATGAAAGGATGAAAACAGAGAATGAAGAAAAGCTCTATAGGCTTTAGTCCAGGCAGAGCAAAACATCTCCTCTTTTCCAGTTTGTCCACGTCCCGATACAATTACCTCAGATTGAGTTACCACAATAATTACCATTACCATCATAGAGTTTAATGAGGAGTACTAATTGAATATTAAATGAATCATAGATTAATAGAATAAACGCCACACACGAGCCTTGTGTAAAAGCTTATCATATTTCTGTAAATGAAGGAATCTAATTATGCTCGGAGGGATTTTCGAGACACAGCATGAGGCACTGTTTTTCCTTTTTTTCCACGACAAAACAGTGAAATCTTAATCCATCTTTGCCCTCAATCACAGATGGGAGCTGGGACTTTGTGTAGCATGAAAAGAATCAATTCCATTGAGAAAAAGCCTCCACTGAGTCACTTAGTCTGAATGAGTCAGGTTGCGTCTTATGTGTCTCTAATCTCCAGCTCACCTGCTGACGGACACATCACTGAAAGTGGGGCTCGAAGATAAATCAATCACTCCCGCTGATGGCTCTTCGTCCGTCTCTCTCCCTTCTGACTTCACCGGTACGCAGCCTTTTGATTCTGCAACTTGAACTACGGGAGGAAAAAGTATCAATGTGTCAAAACATTCAGGTGGAAACAGAAAAAAAGGTATCGATCTAACGGCAGTGAAATAACTGTAGCTAACATTAAAGGCTCTTTAAGATTACCCATTTACTTTTATAAGGGAAACATTTTACACTGACAAGCCACAAACAGTGGATAGTGTCAGACAAAATACTGGTGCCTCATACTAACAATAGATAATTTCTCCACTCCCCTTGTACAGAGGCTGCTGCCTTCATTACAAAGAGGAGAGGGTTTCACCCCACCCTATGACCCTCTGTCACACATCATTCTCCACTCTCCACGTCTCCAGTTCTGTTTATCAAGCGCTCAGTTGGTCAAATAAAAGCACATAGGCAAAAGGAAACACAAAGAAAGAAGTGAAGTTGTCAGTATATTACATCCAATAATTATTCATCTAAATGGTTTTTATTTCTTTGTTTCCAGTACAAGCTGCTGAACACGCCAAATTGTAGAGAAGATGTTGAAAAACTGTTACCTTTGGATTTAATCTTATCAAACTCTATGACCAACCCAACTCGAACTTTAAAGAGAAATGTATAACTGAACGTTTAATGAAATTATCCTGAACTTACCAAGGTGAGGTGCATGTGTGAACACAAATATCAGGGTCCTTTCTCAAAATGTGCCAGGTTGCTATTTGGTGCACAAACTATTTATTTATATATTTATTTATTGTTGCCCTTTTCTCTCAGTATTTATTTCTCTTAGTGGACTCCTGAAGCAGCGGCTAGCAATGCCCTAAAAACAGAGATGTACAAAGTTAGAGATACAGCAATTTTGCTTTAAGAGGCGAGGCGGCATATGAGGGACCCTCCTTCTTTAACCTGCAGTGCAAGTGGAGGTGATGATAGTTCAGCATTTTCCAAACCTGAAAATCAATACTGCGACCAAGCCTGACACGCAGGTTCTTAAACAAAGGGGAACGTTTTGGGGAAATATAGAGGAAAAACAGAGAGATTGATTAAAACAGCTCTTATTTAGCCGTGTTAAGTCTGTAAAATAAAAGATAATAAAAATCCTTGTCTTAACAGAGAAAATGACTTTCCTTTGCTTGTAGCTGTCTGGGTTAAAGATATTTGAGTTAAAGTCTTGTATGTAAATGCTAAATGTTTTTAAAAACATTTTGCCATCACATAAAAAAAGCTCCTTGTTTGACGTCTTTCTGAAGGTCTCAGACCTCTTTAAGAACTGTAAAGCTGAATCTTTATACTAAAGAGCACCTGAAGGAGAATTAAAAAAAACATTTTTTCAATATTTTTCCACAGTAGAGGACTCCATGCACTGGCTTTTAATTAAATATTTTCTTTGTTTGGAGAAGATTTCTCCATATTCTTCTTAGCTTGAAAAGCTCTTGTGCCCCATTAAAGTCCCCCTCGCACCCTCCAACAGTTTTCACCGTAGGAGCTCTCTCAAGGGGCTAAGATGCCTTATGAATAACTTATCTTAAAAGGATCTGTTCTCAACTTTAAGAGGAAATTCCCTGAAAAGCTGTGATTCCAAAAACTTTCCTGAGAATTTCATGACTAGGACGAGCTCTTTGAACACATGAAGCATTGTGGTTTGATCCTCTGGTCTTTCAGGGCTGGTGGTGAGTTGCTGATAGAAGGTGGTGAAAAATCTTTTCATTATTGTTACTCCCCCCATATTTTCAACGTTCAACTAAGACTTGGGGTTACCAAAACATGTCTTGATATGTTTAGTGAAACAGAGAGTGTTCTGGAACAGGTTTTGTATATTTCTATATACCTTTTAAAGTATTCGTTTGAGGATGTTCCATGAAGCCTTACTGATTTGAACAAATCTTTGGAGAGTTATCCACTAATACCATACTTTATAATTATGGGTATATGACACTGGAAAAAACTAACAATGTTTTTTTTTTCTTTTGTGGTATGTTACAATTGTTTTCTTAAAGAAAGTAAACTATATCAAACAAATGTACACTTTAATCTTAATGTGCATTTACTCAATTTAAACAGTTAAATTTTTTTATTTGGTGTTTTATGTAGTTTGTAGTCCTAAACTCCATCCTTCATGAGTGGCTTTCAAGGCTTAAATGTTTTAAGGGCTCTTGTTATTAGAATTATAACTCCAGGAAGCCCCACTATGACTTTTGTAGCTGAACAGACTAAGTCGAATTTTGGATTTGGTTGCTTGATTGTTTTCAAAGTTTTATTTCGCAAGAGCAAAAACAATTCATCTTTAGCATGCTATACTGTAAGAATGGTCAGGACAGTATTAGAACTATTAGCTTAAACAATAATGCTCATTATGATAATTTCTCTGTGATGAAAACATCATCTTTGATGCTTTTTTACTTAATTGTGTTAAGAAAGAGGTAAAATAATGCATTTCACAGCTCACTTTAATTGTCATTGATACAGGATGTTCATCAGTCCTGTTTTTGGTTTGGATAAGGCCCACTTTGCCCCCTGCTAACTTTCTTTAACACTTTAACCAGGGGTGTGCATTACAAAGATATTGTTAAACATTCTGTATCACAATACATGGGTGATGATATGATATGTCACATCCATTGTATCGCAATGCTATAAAAAGGCAATGCTTAAGATCTGTTTGAACCTAAAAAGCTTTTTAATGTTTTTATAGCATTATAAACCAACAGATTTGTATGCATAAAAAAGTTCCAAATTTGGGTTTTTAAAATCCTAAAACATGGTTCCTGAAAAATGTATGAACTTCACTGTCAGTCCCAGTGACAGGAATGATAACAATATATGTAACAGAGACATTGAGAGTAAGATGGTTGAAGGTGCTGCCAACTTGCACCAGAACAAAACAAATGTCCAGAGTTTCTATAAAACATTGAATAATAAAATGTCATGATATTGCATTTCAGAGAGACATGGCCCAAAGTCAAAGTCTCCCATCTGACGGGCTCTGTGAAGACATGTTCGCCCATTTCCTGCTGCAGCAGTATGTTGACACAATGGACAAGACAACATCAAAATCTATTTGAATGGTGCACAAACCACGGCTGTTATTTGAGTCCCTGATGTCAGGCTTTATGTAAGCTTTATTGAGGTATGTAATTATGCACAAGATTAGGAGTATGCAAAAAAGACAAACTATTTATTTTAAAGATTGAAAGGCCCATTAATTGAAAAATCCTAACCATGAAATCTATTAAAAGCTGCAGCTTTCTGAGTGCTTCAGCTTTTGTTTTCTGCGAAGCATACTTTCTGTCCTTGTCTGCACTTCCTCTATAGCATTTGACAAATTGTTCCCTGCAATTCCACTCATTGCTGAAACAAATGAAATCAAAATAACAATTTAATTTGTGAATTAAACAAGGACAGAGCAATAAATGGAGTGTGCTTAATTCAAAAACACACACAAAGAACCAGAGGAGAATCACAACAACTCTGTGGAGCTGCATCAGATGGCTTCATTTGCATTTTGTTGGAATAACAGTTTTGTCACAAAGTAATTAATCTGCACCAGTTTCAAATGTGTTTTGTGAAGATACAAGGTGAATCAGGGGGCCTGTGCTGAAGGATACCAGAGGAGTTTTAAAGTCTCCCGCAGCTCAAATATGTTTTATGAGTGGTGCAGTACCTGCAGAGTGTGGTTTATGTTCGTCCTCCTCTCCTGCAACGACTTTCTGTTTAAAATGGGTCTGCCTGCTGGTCTCCAGGCGACCCCGCACCTGAGCAATCAGGCGGGAAAAATCACTGCTGTGCTGCTTCCCTGCAGGTTAAAGAGCATATATGTTAGACAAGGAAAAGGGAGAGGATCTTTAATGACCTGAAATAATGACATTATGCATGCGTATATAAGGTCCAGTAAATGTAAATAATCTTATGTAAGATTACACGTCAACATTTAGAGGCAGAGATATGCTAATAATTTAAAGCTGAGTCAGTGCACATACAAACACAGCTCAGGGGAATGCACAGCACAGCTTGAGATAAAGCTGTCATGTCATGCTAAGACACACACACACACAAAACAGAAGCCCCATGTTGGATTGTTTTGCAGTTATCCAGTATGTTTCCTAAACTCATCTTGGCCAATAACAGTCATGATACGCACACAGTTTTTGCTAAAAAACACAAGTCTTTCCTGTACCAGAACTGCCCTTTTCCATTCATCGTGACAGTTTATCTGTGTTATCAGGACATATTTTTGACACAAAGAAATCAATGTTTGGCTCTTTAATGATACTGATACTTTTTAAATTTCAATGACAGACCCAACGGCAGCATCTGGTGGTTGAATATATCTTTATATCATTTCGGCTCGACTACGGTGGTATTGGTGATGAAAAATTGGCCAATAAGACCCTTTCAGCTAAGAACCAATTGGACGTTCTGGCTGACCATGGCAACAAGGTAGCAATAACCAACGAGTTTGATGGAAAAATGTGAATATATGGAAAATTACACAGCTCAAACTTTCATTAGTACTATACACTTTACTTTTGGTACAAATAAAAGCACATTATGCCTCTAGCTTTTGGTGATAACAGTAGCAGACAGCAGCCTAACTTCTGAAATTAATAGCAGGATTTATGCTGTTCTACTAAAGGGTAGTAGTTGATGCTAGCACTGTGGCCCAACAGCAAAATTTATTAGGTCTGCCAGCATCTTAACCTGTGAAATTATAAAAGATTGTACGTCTTAGTGTAAAAAGTAAAACATTTCATTGAATATTGTTTCTTTCTTTTCTTAAGATCTATTTGAAGATTATGATACTCCTGTTAAGGCAATGAAAGAATGTGGTCTAAAACATGTTCTACATTTTTTTGTTGAAAAAGAAATTGCATGTGAAACTGTCACTCAGAGATTTTTATACTTTAAAGAAAAAGCCAGTGTACTTCAGAATGTTAACAATGTCTAAGACAGTTCCCCAAGTTGAAGCTATTGGATAAAAAAAATAGAAGAGATATTTCATTTTATGTTTTGGGATATTTTTTTCTCACAAGAAATTTCAGTGGTTCCCAAGTGGTGTTGTGGGGCACACTGGTTTGATTTTAGGCAAGTCTATGTATACTGAGGTGATTTGTATAGCCACAGGGTCTTATTACAATCAAATCAACAGCTTAAAAAATCATACAAAACTGTCAGAGGAACATTTTTTGTGAAGAAGCAGGTGGAAAAATGATACAGTATATTTTTAGTTTAACACATTCGTTTCCTCACTTAATTTTTAAAAGGCTTCCTTGTTAAGTTAAAATCTGAGTTATGAACTAAATTCAGACAAAATTTCTATTTAATTGTTGATCAATCATAATGGTAATATTGTTCTTTAGATTGAGTAGATAAGAAGAAACGTGAAAAGACTGCCAAACTCATGTAACAGGCATGAACCATATGTAGGAGTGTTTGCAAACCACTGCTGCATATGATTTGATGATTTGATTTGATTTGTCTGCTTCTTAAGCTAGCATGAAATATATTTGGAATGCACAGATTACCTATATATCAATATCAACAGATAATTGCATAAAAGGCTAAGTATAGGCACCAGTAGACATAAAAATTGTGGCCGATATTTATTCCTTACATATTGCATCACATTGAAGATTTTTTTGCATATTTGTTTTGAATTGAGAGGACAAGCTCCCCAAATTAATAACCCTTTCAGACTGGCTAAAAAACTTGTTTAAATCCAGTAACAATTGGTTCGTGTTGGCAGTTTGAAAGGGTTTAATCAGCATTTCGACCCCGGTTGACTGGCCCTGCAAACAATGCAGGATTTTATCGGCTTGCGTACGATCAGCTTCAGTGAGAACATCACATCCAGGTGGACCCACTAATTTACAGATAGTGCTAATGTTATGTCCCCACGGCATACTATCACGTCCGTCCCCTCTGTCTGTAACTTACATGACTCTTTGCCATCTCAGCAACTAATTCCATCTGACTTTGTATCATCAGTGCCGTGTTTGTGCACTTTAAAGAGGGAAAAAAGTACAAAGTGAAGAAAACTGGTCCACGTCTTCCATGCTCCATTCCATTGTTTACATGGTCATGCTTTGTCATGCTGATGATGTCATCAACATGATGACATCAGCTGAAAGCATCAGAGGAAAAAAAAACAGCCAGGCAGCTCCTCTGTTAAAGGTTTGACCTGGGTCTGCTGGCAATGGGACAAGAGTCACTTGCAAATTGATAGTAGGTTAACCCATAAAGAAAAAAAACACTGTTGATTCCCTAATTACCTCCACCAAGGAGGTTATGTTTTCTTGAGAGTTTGTCTGTCTGTGAACAAAATAACTCAAAAAGTTATGGATGGATTTTGATGAAATTCTCAGGAAATGTTCAGCATGGGAAAAGGAAGAACTGATTCAATTTTGGTGCTGATCCGGATCACCGTCTGGACCCGCCATGACGAAAAATTTGGTTTACGTGAATAACTACTGAACTAAAATAGATATCATTATGAAACCAATTGCTACTGATATGTTTTCATGGTCAAGGAATCTAAATATTTACGTGAAATAAAGGTAGGACTAATATTTATGGTAAAAATCACAATATGGGAGAGGACTGTGGTGCTGGCGGAGGTCTGCGCTCTAGTTTTAGCTTTTCTTGTTTTAGTGTAAAATCGGTATTATGCTACGGCCACACCGGACGCGAATTTGCAAAGACGTGCTTTGAGATTACATACAAAGTCAATGCAAAGACGCGTTTGGATGCAGATTTGCCCCGTGCGGTGCGTTGGACGAGTTTGGCATGGCACATATGGAGTGTCCGGCGTGTTTGGGGCGCCAAACGCCTCTACGCTCGAGTTGAAAATACTGAACTTTCGACGCAAATTCGCGGGACACTGTGCCGCGGCAGCCAATCAGCAATGACATTCCCTCCCGACGTCGTTGATTTGATGACGTGTGACGCTCCGGCCACCTTCTCCGGCTCAAACCTTGCTGAAAGATGGAGGAGAGCTTGAGCTGCGCTGTTTGCCATTATCCAGAGCTATACGATTCGACGTGTGTACTCTACAGAGACCGGAACAAAAGGAGCAGGCTTGGGTGAAAGTCGCTGAGGAGACAGGTTTTGAAGGTAAGTTCTGTAAATATTCATTTCCGGTTGGATTTGCCTGCACGGGTCATCACTGAGTCCAACTGGCTCTGGCTCTCTACTCCGCCTGCGCAGTGACGCGCATCGCCCCTCAGCTTGTCAAAATGGTCCAGCATCCAGCCTCGGGCGTCACACGCGTTTATATACGCCAATTTGCGTCAGGTGTGGCCATAGAATTAGGATGTTTTTCTGTCAGCAGGTAAGTTAATCAATGATGAAGTTCTTAATAAAGAACATGTAGCTTGATTTTACCTTGACTATTAAAAATACATCTTATCTCCGCCAGGAGGTTATGTTTTCGGGAGAGTCTGTCTGTCTATCTGTCTGTCCGTCTGTGAACAAAATAACTCAAAAACTTACGGATGGATTTTAATGAAATTTTCAGGAAATGTTCAGCATGGGAAAATGAAGAACTGATTCAATTTTGGTGTTGATCCGGATCACCGTCTGGATCCGCCATGACGAAAAATGCGATTTTTGTGAATAACTACTGAACTAAAATAGATAGCATTATGAAACTAGAAAAGCACTCGGAGGTATTGATATCAGTATCTGCCTAAATAAGTCTGGGGGTCTAGGACTTATATGTTGTTGGTATTCATATGATATATGGTATTGATTGATATTGACTAGAACTGTATCTAGCTTTTAAATTATGACTTAATGACCACTCTACCTTTGGTTGTTAAAGAAAATGTCAAGAATTTTGTTTTAAAAGCACAAATGGCTTCTCTGCTGGGTATTGTACTGAACACGTCGTATGTGTTGAGATCAAACATGGACTCATTTTTCTCTTAGAGACAATTCTTACACATTTATCCTACAAGATGCATATCTTTTACCTAAATAAGACAAATTCCATCCTTGAAAGGTTGAAGAGATTAGACAAAATACTAGGATTTATTCAACACCACATCAGACACGAGCTCCAAGATGAGATAACTGTGGTGGGGAAATCATTTTAGTGCAGTGGTGGTGAAAAAAGTCAATGAAAAAACATTGTGACAATGAAAGCAAGCAATAGTGGAATATAAATGAATCCATGGCAGCCATCCAGAAATGAATAATTGATTTGACTGCTTCCATCAGAAATCCAAAACATCTGTTAATCTGTGAAACTCGTGTTAACAAAGACAAGACAACACAATTCAATTTACATCAGTGTACACTAAATGTTGCAACTAAGCGTAAAGAAATTAACAGCAAATATTTTTTATTTTGATTCTTTTCTTCACTTCTCTTCTTTTTATTTTCTTTCAGGCTATGATGTTGATGAAGTATGGATCTAAATTGACAGCCTGGTGCAAACTGCAGCTGTAAGAATTTTAAATGTAAGAAATAAGATGTCTATACTTGGGGAAGGCAGAGATATTTATTTTAATCCCTGACGTTTTCTGGCAAAAGCTGATCCTGCTGAGGTGCATGTGTGTTTAAATCAAATGCTCCCATTAAAGCCAAGGTAGAGGGCATGGAAAAGTGGCAGCAGGACTTCAGAATCATTTAAATAGCAATCAAGAGCAATCAATCAAACATTTAAAAGACCATTTAATGGTTTTGGCATTAGACAACACAAGGAAAATGTTATGAACCTAACATCTAATTTTGTGTTGAAAGAAAATCTGCAGTCTAGTTTAATAAAGGCTACATTGCTGTTTTTGTCTTTTACCACTGTAGCCTTCAATGCACATTGTAATGAAAACTAATTACAAATAATCAGCCAAGCAGTATACATCTCAAACATTCTGAACATGGAATAACTCTACCCTCTGCTCACTGGGCAAAGATGATTTTCTCACACAAATCAGCTATCAAAGTTACCAAACTTAATCTTGTTTCATTGCATAACATTTATCTAAAAATCTTTTAGGTTTAGTGAGATTAGATTTATCAGTACTGATGTGACTTACGTTATGGTAAAATTGAAACTAGTTTGCATTACAACTGAGCAATATATCAAAATAATTTATGTGGAAGAATCTAAAAATTAAAAATCCTGATTTTTTTTCTTGACTTCCTCCAGTTGTAAACTGTTGCAATGTTTGAAGATATGCTGAAGATTTACGGGTTTAGGCTTTTGTTTTTTTAAATGACCTTAAATACTGATCAGAGAGGGCAATGTTAATATGCTGTGAACATAGATCAGCTTTCAGCATTTATGTATACAATCCTACCTACATTTGAACTACATAATCACGAGTTTATGATATGTACTTTAAGGGGAAATTATGCTTGGTTTGGGAATATATTTATATTTATATGACACAGAAAAAATGTGATTCAGGCATTTTGAGTAACTTCGATTTCGTTTTATGTTTTTTTTGTTTTTTGGGAGGTGAAAATCAATTAAATTGTTAATCAAGTGTTGTGGGGGAAAAAAATTGAGGACTTTATTTTTAGGCCATATCTGCCAGCTAGGGATGTAACAATATGAAAATTTCATATCACGGTTGTTGTGACCAAAATTATCCCGATTATCATCACTGTCGCAGTGTTGTTGCAGTGTGCTCGAAATGTTCTAAAATAACTTTGACAAAGAACTGAAATCATTTAACCTCCTTAATATTATAATCATAGCAGTTCCTTTGTCTTTTTTGTCAATAAATGTGTCAGGAAATGTCCTTTGAGTACATTTTTTACCCTTCTTTCATGAGAAATAAAAGTAAGCAAGTCTAGCAAGTATTTGTCATTATTATGTAATAAATGCTTAAACTGTGTGTAATTACAAGAAAAGAAAAAACACGAACTTCAAACAGGATTCTCTTCATAAACAATTGTAAATGAACATGTTCAAAGTTTCGAGACGGCCAAAAATAAATGTAATCTATTTTACAAACACTCACACATTTTAGTTTTCCTGCAGCATTAGTGTCCATGTTATAGCATGTTATATTAGACATGTCCAGGACTTTTTATGTATTTATTTTAGTTTTTGTTTTTCTGACAATAGTCCCTGAAGCAGTTAGCCCCCTTCATGACTCTCCTCTGGTCTCTCCTTTCCATGGCAGATCTACTTGACATCTCCTTCTTTAATATTTCCAAAGTACAATTGATTAAATCCATACAACACGAACTTTGACGGAAAAAGACGATCCATTTCAAAATACGGCGAATGCACCGCAAAAGAACGGCAAGAATGATACTAAGGCTGTCATTTACAAGATTTATACATTATTTAGACATAAAATATTGATAATCACCTGTTATTCACTCAGGTATGGCTCACTGAATCTTATCTCTCTCTCTCTACCTCTACGGCTCGGTCAGTTCGTTTACTCGAGGAGCTACAGCAGTTTTAATCACACACGTCTTTTTCTTTCACTGCAGCTTCATGTTTAACAACAAACAGGGAGACTGTCTTCTATCAGTTTCCCCTCAGCATCCTTGTAAAATCCAAAATTCAACCAGACTTCAGAGTCCGTTTTGAGAGGAAAATTGTCCACTGTAGTGTCTATAGCTGTCGCTCTCAGACTAAGAGGCCAAACAATGCAAACTGCGCATGCATGCCTCCCGTGAGGCTGCTTCATCGGGGACAGATACAAAATTCAAGCTTCACTGGGCAGCATCACTGTGAGTTATTGACGCAGTGTGGTAATCAAACACGGCATAACGGTAATTTTAATAAGACACGGTAATGATTACCGTGGGAAATTTTACCACAGTTTAACATTTTACCGGTAACCGTTACATCCCTACTGCCTGCCAAAGTTTGCATCCATGCTTAAGTATTAGTGAGCTGGTCTTCAAGCATAAAGGAAATACCTGTGGTGATGGCATAAGAGCAGTAACCTTATACTTGATATATTAAAACTGTAAATAGCAGCGGTACTCTGGAATTGACCATATACAGCTCTGCAGCACATTAAGGCGCCTGCAGCAGTGAACTGACCGATCAAACAGAGGGCACTTCCAGCGCAATTCAACTGTTCATAGCTGTTTGACCTCAAAATTCAAACTGCGTAATTTGTCATGTCTTCAAAGAACAAAAATTTTCATTCTTTGTCAGGGATAGGTGGAAACAAAGAGTAAAAAAATGAAGAGATCTTAAGTCAGTATATTGACCTGAGAAAACAAGTATTTATCAAGTCACACCGATACATTGTGGAACATTTTTTCAAATGTTGCAGCCAATTCTGTACAATTCAGACATTCTGCAGGAGCTTTTATATAATTATTTTATGAAGTAGAAAGAAATACACAAACATTTGGTGTCTCAGTAGTTAATTACACAGAGAGACATTGCTTGGAAAAACATTTTATATAAGAGTACGTCTGGCTGGAATTTTTTTCCTCTGACGTTTTTGGTGCATAGTATTTTTAATCATATGAGTTCTGCCTGAATGAAATAAAATAAAATAAAATAAGTTAAATGCACTATTTGCTCTAATCATTTTGAATCCATTATCTTCTGGTCAATATGCACATCACTGTTAATAGTTTTAAGGGTAAACAATCTTTTTATGGAGTTTTGTGAATAGGTCAACTTCATTGCATATAAATAATACTGTCCTACTCTTTGTCTCTCTCAAAAGTCTATCATTGGATATTAAAATGTTGATTTAATGCCCTGATCTAGGTTGAAAGTCCATAAATTATTCAACGACAGCAAATGTTAAGCTGTAGGACAAAACTGCTCCCAAATGGAACACGCCATTTTAAAAAGCCTCATGGAAAAAAATGACACATCCTCAGCGTCTGAAAGACTGCTGAAGGGAAATGTATGTTATTGTCAGTCAATTCTGAGAGGAGAAGAGGAAACCTTGTCACGGGTGAGAAATGTGGGAGGTAAATGACAGCTGCTGACTGCAGGAGTGAACACTCATCAATCCTGCAGATACGTCTGAGACTGATTTCTCAGGGAAAAGAAAATATGTTTCAAAGAGGGATTTCTCAATGAGTACTTCATTTGCAACTCAAATGTGGTGACAGCATTTACACTTGAAGTGCTTAGAATAAGGGCGGCATGATAAGTGATATTTCAATGTCATTGCAATATGAGCGTGATACGTCATAGCAAGAGACTGCAGGGAAAGGTAATTTCATTAATCATGATGCCAGTTGACCTTCCAAAGGCAGCCTGACTCTGTTAGAGAACTTTTGGTTTTGTGTCAACTTTGGCGCCTGCTATGGAAAAAGCAATACCTCTTTTCCTTTTGCTAATTTTCTCAGTGCATCTTTAAACTGTAGTCTGACAAAAAAAATGCTGCTGTCGTTGAACAAACACATCTTTCACTCACAGTAAATATATTTGGATAAAAGTTCTCTTTGTCTGACACACATCCTTTTGGAGATCATACAAAGGTTTCTAACCGGACAATCCAGAAAGACAGTTCAATATACTGTATATGAAGGAGATATTTTATAAGATCATCTGGGCAAACACCCACAGAAAGTGTTTGGGCAGGGTCTTTCAAATTCATATCCAGAAAGTGACAGAGGAATCGTTCTGCCAGTCATATTTACCACAGATCAATCAGAAGATGAAGTTGGTAGGCATAAAGTACAAAATGTGTGTCAGTGCTCATTTGGCAGAACCCCTGCAGACCAAGCTCAATCAATCAAGCGCCAGGCTTTGCACGGTAAATGTGTGTATTTGTATGTAGTTAATTGTGTATTTTAAGAGAGTAAGTGTGTGCATGCAACTTTTTGTGAGAGAAATTATGTGTGTGCCTAAAAAAACCTGAACGATTAACTGTATTTCATTGACATCGTGATTTGGGAATGCACTACAGAGCAGAATGGCTGTAGCTGGGGCAATTTGTCAGGGAGAGAGAGCGCCCGTGGCTGCTTATTCACAGAATGTCAGCTTTCCTGTGCCACTGTTTGAGACACTTTTGTTACAGGTTTATAAGATGTTTCTCTGCACTGTTGTAGTTATTTCAAAATCATCTAAAAGGAGAAAAGCTTTTCAAATCTTAGTATAACTGACCACGGATCAGGCCTTCAAATGCAGATATATGAATGCCGTTGTTTTTAGAGAAGTAAAGGCTCAAGTGGTTTTTCTTTTAAATCACTGACGTCCTTAAAGGTTAATGCTGTTCATACAAGAGACAAGTCTGTTTTCCTTTCATACCTTGCAACACTGCATTGCATAAGCATAAATAACACTTGCTATTTATATACCAGATGATATATAAATTAGATTTTACTGTGAACTAAGAGCTGCAATCCCAATAACGGCATAATGGAGTGACCGCACAGAGAAGCATCGCTAGTTAAGCCCTGCCAGTAAAATAATTGTTTTCCTATGTAATAGTCTGTCTACCAGGAGTCTTACTCTGCTGCCATGTGACACAGTTTAGCAATGTTTATTAAGTATAAATTAGAGCAGTCAGATGATTAAAAAAATTAATCTAATTAATTACCGGATTTATAATTAATCTGATTGATCACATTTTAATCTCATATCTGCTTAAAATACCCAAATAAAGAATTTGAATTCTAGGATATTATAAAATTGTAGTGCATGACTAATCAAATGAATACACTAAGAAGTGAAGATCTGTAAATCCACATTTTTGTTGGTGCCCAAATAAAACCAAAGTCAGGGCAACTTGTCCAGAAAATTCTAAGCTCAATCAGGCAACTCAAATTACACTTTCATAATGTTTCATAAATCAAATTCAAAATAAGAAAAAGGTCGAGGACATCCAGCAAACCAATTAGGCCTGATGCATTATTAAAGAATGTAGTACAAATACAGATAAATAAATTTAAAATTAATAAAATAAGACTAAGTCTTAAATATGCCATTCCTGTTGTCACCTGGGCTTTGTTTGGTTTGACTAGAGACGCATGTGTGAAGTGACGTGCCACTGCCATGTACGGGTCCTCCAGCTGGCCAATATCAAAATGTCTGTGTGCTATGATTAATCTTGCAATTAATTTTTATAACACATTAATTTGCGGTGTAATTAATTAATCTAATTAACGCACTAAAGTGACAGCCCTAGTATAAATCAAAGTTCAAACATTTGTAATTTTTCTGAGGAATAAGAGAGTCCAGTGCATATTTGTCACTTTTACACAATATAAGATTAAAACAGGCAAATAAACGGGTGTGGGTGGTGACTGATGCCCTCAGTAAGCCACCTACAAGGACACAGGGCATTCCCCTGAGGGCACCTTTGACGCATTTGCACCTTAGGCAACGCATCTCTGTGTGATAGCCCCTAAGTTGTTTTTAAAGCAAGGGTCTTTAAAATCAAGAGCTCTTACAGGCTGTGTTGTGTGTGTGATGGGCAGTGTCTTTTTACTGACTGATCGTCCATCCATATCTTTTCTCTATACATGAATTCACATACTAACCATTTATATGCCTGAATGACTCAGGTAAAGTTCATGTAAGGGAAATGCTGCACATTAAATTCAACAGTAACACTTACTGAGTAGACACCTGTCATGCAACATGTGTCTTCTTTTGTCTAGTGAACTAGAAAATCCCATATTTGTATCATTTCTTGTTTCTTTTCCAGAACAAACCCCTACAAAGGATGTTGAGGGTGTTACTAATCATAATATTTTGTTTCCTCACAAAATAATGATGGATTTGCATCAAGTAAACACATCAGACATCTCAAGGGTTGGCCCCTAACTCAGGATTTCCATGTTGTTCTTTCAAGCTATTCTCGTTGTAGAGGAAGTTTCTGTGAACAACCCGCTTCTGATTTTGTTAACACAAAAAAAAGCACTGCCATGCTGAGAGAAAAAAAAAAATCAAGCGCCAATGGATGAATGTTTGTCTGAGCACGTGTGCTGCTTTCACCTTCCTGTCTGCTCATTCACCATTCCCTGTGCTGGCAGAGTGAGTCATCCATACCCTCCTCTGATAAATCAAGAGGTTATCACAGCGGTGCAGCTATTTTTAGAACCCACCTCCTGTGAATCACATCCATTTTTCAACCACTGTTTTAAGTTAGCGCTGCTGAGTTTCTTTTCCAACCAGCTTTTCATCTCATTCAAATGTGACAACGTGACTTCTAATAATGTTCTCTGCTGTTCTTTCTCAAACTCTGCCCTGAGTCTGCCGTGTATCTCTGAGTGATTATCGTCCAGTGCAGAGAAAATCTATTATTATTATAATCTATTATTATCTATTATCTATTTTATCTATTTGTTCTTACTTTTTAACTTACTGTCCATGATGTAATCCATGAGTTAGTCAGACTAACCTATACATGTATGTTTTTTCTTTTTTTCTTTTTCTTTCTCGTTGTTTGCTTGTTTCTGTTGATGTATGTACTACAGCTGCAAAACAAATTGCCCCTCGGGGACAATAAAGATTTTTTCTAAAAAAAATGGAAAAAACTTCTGTAAACAGCTAAGACAGTACCAATGTGATTTGTTTTGCTTTTTTAACACAAAAACATTACCTCAAGTCACTCTGACAGTTTACATTTTCATTTTACTCCTTGCTGCTAAATTACTCGCTGAATGGAGACGAATCTTTTCTGCTTATTTCCGTTTGCCGGTAATGTGTTTTAGAAGGTATAAGAGGCTGGAGGCTAATGGAGAGCTTCAAGTCTGAACAAAGTAAGATTAAACTTATGGCTCAAAGATACAGACTGCAAAATTGTATTTTGCTGGAGACCAAAACTCAATCTGATACTCAAAATATTCTCCTCTCAGTCCTTTCCACTACATTAACTTGCAACCATTACTCAGTTCTGACAAAAGAGTTGCACAGTTTAAGGTGATGGATTCTGTCTCAAGTGATATTAGGGCTTTACCGAATGGATTTTCCATCCAAACTTTCTGCTTGGGATGGAAAAATAAGACTACCCATTAGTTCGGAGAACCACGGTGTGCTCCTGAAAAATGAGATGGGAGGCTTTCATTAAGATACCATATGTTTATTTTGTCTTTATTTTTTTATTCGTCACATTTTCATACACTCTCCGAAAGTCAAATTGCTATGTATACAACATAAAGTAAAGCCTTATTAACAGGTGCTACTGTACCTTTCTCAGTCTGTATACATTTGTTTCTACCTAGTAAGGCCTATTATTTTTTCACTGATAACTAGTTGAAACCTTGAAATATTTATTTTATCAAAGAGTCTTTTGAAGATTGTCTTATATTTTATCAATTTGCTGACCCACATTAGAGCCCAGCATGTCGAACATTCAAAATTATATGAACTTTCAATGTAATAAAACTAAAGTAATTATTTCTTCCACCTACTACAAATCTATTACCTGCAGAACCCTTCATGGTTTTCTTAAAAAACGTATTTTGCAGCAAAGTAACCAAATGATCACCAGTGAAGTAAGTTTAAAACACATTCATAGTTTAAAGTTGTTAGTGATAATCATGTAAATTCCACCTGGACGAGCTTCAAGGCGTGAAGGCATGAAATTAGAGGAATAGGTTCAGGACCAGCCACCACTCTTTCCGAAAAAACCCCAGGGAGGTACTGATGGTGGTTCATTTGAATTTTTTTTTCTCAAATTCGTTTGTAAAGACAGCATTATGTACGGAGACATACCTTTAAAAGTCGAAACACTGTGTGCTGCTTGGTTCTACCTGAGACACAGTACAGTCTTGCTTGCTTTTCTGATCCATAGCCAAGTTTTCAGCTAAAGGCCAAACTCTACATGTGGTCCCTCCTCATTCAAACAAAAGCTGAGTTTGTGCCTCTGTAACAGGGTGGAAAATCACACCAAAGTGTTTCAAGTACTATTTTTTCCCCTGTGTGTGAGGAAACATATCTGGACAGCACAAAGGACAACAGAGCATCACAAACCAAAATGCAATAAATAAAAATTGGTCAATTTCCTCGGAAAATATACAACAATTGTCCGTCTCACTGAAGAAACTGAACATCCCTCTGCTTGGCTGTGACATTTTCTTTTGGTTTGTTGTTTTCCTGAGTGCCAGTTTTGGCATCTCTTCCCATAAAAAGACAAGTCGTACATTTAAATATTGAATAATTTATAGCAGGAGACTGGAGTGCGGTGAGTAAGTGTCTATTCCTATTTGTGTGTCAGTGTATGGGGGACATACATCAAGTCGCACAGATCCACTGCACTGTGAATTTACACAAATGCTTCAGCCTCATGGAATTAATGTGAATGTGTGGAGGTGTAAATACAACGGAGCCTTGTCGCAGCACTTTGGCACAAAGGCTCTGTGAATATCAATCTGTTGAAGCTTCTAGTCTAACTCTAAATTTTAACCAATTCAAATTAAGATTCGATTTATCAAGTCACTGCCTCTGTCAGTTAGTCATTGTGCATACAAAACACAAAAAGCATTAGACTTTTTGTAAGAATGTGTAGTTCATTTACCATGACTAACTAGCTTATCGGCTGATCTCATTGTAAATTTCAACAAAGACATGACACTTGAGTAATATTTATCACCAAGAGTAGTGGATATAAGGTTTTAAGGATTCTACCACAGCTTCCTTAAGAGAATGACAAAGCAGACAAGCCAGAGAAGTGTTAGTTTACATCCAAATGAGAGCATGGAGAATGGAGTCATTTATAAATTGTTTAATGATCTAAAAATCAACCATGTGGATTTATCATCATATGTACCAAAATGCCTTTGTACATTTTCTACATATCAGCTTTTAACTGGGCTTTGAAATAGTAAACAATAATACGAGTAGACAGTGTTACTTTACTTACACGTTTTATTCTTTGCTGGGTAATAAGGTTAGGATGGTGCAGTGTGTTAGTTTTTAAATGTCAAGTAGCCGTTTGAATTACAGTGGTTCGCACTTGTCTTGTTTCCAAATGAAGATATCTGACCAATTATGTATTCATATGCAGGTACAGAGAGATTTACATTTAGACCATGGGACCTAAAAACAGAGTAAATGTCAAACATTTTAGAAGTTTCAACACGTTGTCGCTGCTTAGTTGCCATCAGCCCAGCTACAGTTAGACACTTGAGGTATCACAGGTATAAACAAACAGAAACGGATGAAGTCCAAAAAATAAAATCACTTACTATAATTTGAATGCATCTCCTCAATCTCCTTCTCAGACTGATTCTTTGAGAAAACCATGACCTGCAAGAAATAATTGCACTTGAAGATTCAGCTTATAACATTCTCCATTTGTCATAACTTCAAATATCACTTAATTTTCCCTCAAAATTACACAAAATTGTTCAATAAAAATCCTCTTTCTACACGCCATCACTCTTTTATTGAACATTACAGCTACTTGATACAAATAAAAGTAAAAGTCAACTTCATTATAGTTCCACAAGACAATTCAAAAAAAGTCTCCACTGGGTACATTTCTCAAGTAAAATAATGAAATACTTCAAGCCTTCTAGCTCAAGTGATTCCATGATGCAGTGATTACTCACAGGTTTGGCCTTTCCCTGCAGCTGATTCTTGATCTTCTCATTGGCCTCCACTTCTTTGGCAATATCTTCAGCTGACAGAGAGAGATGTTTTTATTACTCTGAGGATCAAAATATTGCCTGTTATGAGAGCTACGCTATCAAACACAAAAAGGTCTCATTCCCTTGAGGAAGATGTTCTGTCCTGAGGGGGTCGGTGAAGAAAAACACACATTTGATTAAAAAAGTCACACAGGTTTAAACCCTTTAAAGCCCAAGACCATAGATAATAGCCAGAAAATTCAAATTTTTTGGAGCTGAAATGTTTGTTTCACTTTCTGCTAAAATACTATAAATATTAAAATGTCCATGAAATTCATCATATAGATTTTTTGTATCTCATTTGATACATTAGGTGTTTTTGGCAAATGATAATCCATTCGGGGACATTTTTGTCATTTATATGATTGTATTCAGATGGGGTTTTTTTTGTAATTTGTTGATCATATTTAGTAGGTAGAAGTATTATAAAAGTACGTATCAAATATCATACAATTGGCTTTATAGGGTTAAAAATGGCATTAAGGAAAAACACTTAAAAATTAATAACTTAAACTTAGTTAAAACATCACCAGCAACTGATCAGATGGATAATCCAAATGTCATTTTTAAGACAAAATTTAGAAAGTTGATGGCGCTGGGACATGTAAACAGAGCAGCTTGTCCTTAAAATCAAGAAAATTTTGGATCATTAAGCGATATCAACACAGTTATTGTAGTTAATTGCACAGTAGTTTGCTCTTTTTCACACCCTAATATTGCTGCCACCTTATACTCAATATATATGTATATGGAGTACACTAAGCACTTTGGACTCCACTGTCTGTGCAAAGCAGCTGGCCTACTCCTCATCCACGACATATCAGGACCTATTCTTCAGTCTTCCATGTTTTGCTGCGGACCAGTCAGGGTGGGATTTGGTAATAATGTTATGCCTAATGAGTGTATGGTCAAAAAAAGGCTTTATTTCATCAGGGCTACAGATGTAAAAACATGTCATCATGCTTCCGTCTAGTTTCTAATTTAGTCTGTTGCTACAATGATCATAAAGAAAATGTTAAGTAAAAACACATTTCAAGATGACATACATTAGTCTTGCAATTCATTCAAGACCATCTGTGTCAGAGCTTTGAGAGATTTGAATAGTTTTGTTTTTCACATTTGTTGAAAGGTCACTGAAGTAGGCACACAACTGTACCTCCAAAAAAACATCTCAGCAGATTTATTTCCTTACCTGACTTTGGGTTTAAGGCGTCACATTGAGCATTGTAAATTTGGACAAACTCCCGGTGTCTTTTGATCATCTGGTCGCGTGAGCCCTGCGTTGAGAGGTGGCACACCTTCAGCCTCCTCTTCAGCTCCTGCAGAGACAGCAGGTTGTACACCACCTTCCCCATTGGACGCCTCGTCTTCCCAAGGGAGCTGCAACCAACAAGTCGACTTGTTTACTTTTGACTGTCCTCAGATATAATGTGATTATGTTTGATGGAGGGCATCTCAGTGCTCAACTGTAATAGACTTCTGAGACTGCCATAAATAAAATGACATCATTCACTGAAAGAGAATGATGATAATGTTGGCATAACAGAATCTATCACAACAGCCACATTGGCAGAACTCATAACAAAGCGATATTAAGAGACGGGGGGTTGCCATTTGTCATCCTGGTGATAGTGTAGCCCTCTGATGACACAGCTCTGAAAGAATCTGGCAAAGACACTGAAATGTCTAAAAACTCTTTTTTTTAGCTCTATTTTATATTTTGTCTTGGACACAAAGCATTAAATGTTAGTTATTAAAGCTGGTGGCAGAATTAAACCTTCTCATAATGGCTGGAAACTAAAGAGCCAGAGTATAAAACATCACAGTGATTAATCATCATGACATCAAGGTCTACTCCTGATGAAGCGTGTTGCACTGTAAGATAAATACAACAAATCATTAGCACAAGCTCATAATTTCAGTATGGGTCCTTGAATGTTCCACTCTCAAAAACCAGTCAGTAAAAACACGTTCTCAGCCAGGAATAGGTAATGCTTGAAATATACTAATACCCATGTTTTACTGAATTCTTGTTAGTGATTGGCCATCAATAAACTTTTACTTTAATACGATTACACCTCCCAGAATCATTAAGACAGGCTAATCAGAATAACAGGATGGTGCAGCATGCCGTATGGCAGAGGAAGTGCACCCTTTGTCCTCTAATAGAGCCTTGCCTGCTCTGAGCCTAAATGTACTTTAAGAGAATGATGGTAATGTTGGTATAATCAAATTTATCACAACAGCCACATTGGCAGAATGAGAAAACATACTAATTCTTTCAGTGAACAGTGAACCAAATTATTAATTTTATTGGGGTAATAAACAAAATGTGAATGTAATTCATTCTAGAGTGGCATGGGGTGATACAGCTTCAATTAACATCATAATATTTGAATGATGAAATTTGAAATAAATGACAAAGAATATCACAATATTTTAAAAATTACCATACAGCTTATTGAGGATTGCAGCTTGCAGGCCCTGCATGTGTGGGTTTTCTAAGGGCACTCCAGCTTCCTCCCACAGACTAAAAATATCCTAATTAGGTTAACTGGTGACTCCAAATTGCCCTGAAGTGTGAGTGAGTGTGTGAATAGTTGTCTGTCTCTGTAAGTGGCCATGTAATCAGCTTGTGACCAGTTCAGGGTGTTGGGCCTCTCACACAATGTCAGGTGGTATAGGATTCAGCCCCCCCGTGGCCCGCAAAGGGATAAGCACTATATAAAATGGATGCATGCTGTCACAGACGATGGATTTATGAATAACTACATCTGTTAAGTACCTCGTAGAGGCTGTAGAGAAAGAGACAAATCATCAACCTCATCTGACATCATAAAGTAAGAAATAAAGTGACGCTTTGAGTGGAAGCTATCACATCAGTGGAAAGACCAGCAAACAAAAAAAAATGTATATGAGGTCACTATCATCCTACTCTATATCAAGTGAAGACAAACTTTGGGTTATAGACAAATGTATGAGCTCAGATTTTATTTGCCCTGGCAGGGGTTTCTGCAAACTGCTTAATTCAGACAGACGTCCAGCCAGCCTGGCCCGGGCCAGCAAACACACAACCATATATCTTGTATGGAATGGGCATAAAACAGTGACCAAGGGCTGAGGTGAGTGCCATGGAGTCGTGTGGCTGATGGGTCACTGTCTGCATTTGTTAGCTTGATGGCAAAGCAAGGCAAAGATATGGGCAAAAGCAATATTTCATTAACATGAATTTAAATTAAACAAATTAAAATATCAGAGGGTATGAACATGTCAGACTAGCATCCCAAGTCGAGTGCATCTCTTTGCTACATTGGGCAAAACAGCTGTAATAAGAGGTAAGTAAGCAATAAAATACTTCAATTCAGCAGAAAAGTATTAAGATTTTGGTTATAATTATTTGATAATGTTCACCACGGGCAGCATAGATCCTCAGCTGATGCAACATATAAGCTTCTGTGGAGTAGTTACATCAAGCTTATAACAGAGACAAAGTCCTGATACTACAGCAACTGGTATCGTAACACTGAGCATACACGCATTGTTTGGTATGATGAACATGGACTCTATTTCTTCCTCTTCATTTTCATCGAGTTTTTACTTTAAGGGAAAAACAATTCATTACATTTCAGCAAATCATTCATTAATTTGAACATCAGTATCTTAGTTGACGTGGAAAGGACAAAAGATTTTGTTTTCATGCTTGTAGCCGACAAAACCCAGCAGAGTCTGATTACCATGGCTGATTTGACAGTATTCAATTTCATAAAATCCATAGATTTACCAGAAACTGATGAAAAAATTAAGCTAAAAGGACTTACAGTTGGCCAACTATTGACATTATTTTTGTATATTTTACATAAAATAAAAGTTTCTGATCAGTTCAGGCATCACATTAGAAACTAACAGGGGGAACAGACAGTAAACGTGCGAAAAAAATATGTTCAGAGCAAGCCTGGGTACACTGATTTCCTTTTAGATTTACACAAAATCACACAGACATAGAGTTATAGTCACTAGAGGGCTACACTCCATACCTCAGGCAAAGTGAATGTGGCATTTTAAATAGAACTTCATGGCCCCAAAAGTTTTATTTGGTAATTATTTTCCAAACATCAGCTCAATATTTCAGTCCCAATGATGACAATCTTCAAAAATAATGAGTCCTACTGCAATTTACTAACAACACAGCATGTCAGGTGAATGAAAGCTTCTCACCACCGATATCAATTACTGTCTGCTATTTAGTGACTGGAAGTGCCAGAAAGAGCCTTTAAGCAGTAGAAAATAACAACAGAGCATTTCTTTAAATGAATAATTTAGTAGGTTTTACCTTCTTAAGCTTTCCTTCTTCTCTCCTCCGCTAAGACATGTGTCTAGATGTTTGTTGATGAACTGCTGTGACACGCTTACAGAGCACACAGGACACTCCACTGAAAACAAAAAAGATTCACAAAGGTCAATTTACATCAAATTTGAACCAAGATACTATTGTTATTGTATATTATTATATTAAACCACAGGTGTGTGTGTGTGTTAGTGTATGTGTGTGTGTTGCTGTTGTCTTTCAAGCAATGAACAAATCCTAACTATGACACTCTTCCACTTAATAATAACAATATCCAGTTCAATTCACCATACTGATGATATTGGTATTAAAGCCCAAATAGATCTTAAAAGTGGGGGAAAGTGCAACAGAATGTCACTGGATCACTGGTCAATGCCAGCACTACTTATTTTCCATCTGCTTTTACTAAATGGAGAATAGAGAAATTGTAATTTCAAGATGATGAATGAGGAAGAGTAACATCTGCTTGATGCAGCGCCCCTACTCCTTTCAAAAAGTCATACCTTTGATTACAGGCTTTATGTCTCTTAGCGGTGTGGAAGAATGGGCCAGCTCCTCGCCGCTGGTGAAACAGTTTGAGACCGAGTCCTCCTGCTTGATTGACATCAAATTCTGTATGGGTCCTTCCTCCACATCCATGGGCTCTTCCTTCACCTGAACTGGGAGTGGTGCTGTTGCTGAATGCAGATTGAGGTTGTTTACATTATGAGTGCCTGCAGTCTCTAGTTCCTGCTGAGCACAATGAGCAGTTGAACTTTCCTGCTGGGGCTCTTTAGAGGGAGACGGCTTTGGCCTCTTTTGGAAATAGTGACTCAAAACAGTGCTGCTAGACTTCTGGCCTTTTTCTCTGGGAGTTTTGCATTTGACAGCTGAAGCAGGAGTCTTCGGGGATATTGGAGGGGAGTCGAAATTTGCTTTTGACAACTGCTGCCTGGAAAAAGGAAAGAAAGGTAAAATGCATGTGAATGAAAATCGTGTGCTGCATATGATTAAAGTAAGCAGTCCACTTGACTCTTTGGAAAGACTTCAATGACTTTTACACATTATGCAGGACTATTTGCCACTCGGACAAATGGAAAACTGGATTCAGAGGTTCGTCAACAAATAAGTTCAATCACAGGAAATATGAAACAGCACTCCCCAGAAGTGGGAAGGAACAGTAACTCATTTAATGAGCCATTCACAGGCCAGCCATGTTTGCACTTAGACTTGTGTGGCTTTACCTGCAGCTGGCAGCTGTAGATGGAGATGGGGTTAACTCATAAACTAGCCAAAACTTTCAAAATATCAAATGTGTATGCCCAAGGAGAACAATTTGCTCGTCCACAAAAACAGAAATATTTGGTCAAAAAATGGGTTATAATTAGCTTGGACTTGGTTTGTCAAACACCCTTTTTAGAATGTGCTAACTGAACGGGAACAAATCGATAAATCATACTTTGACGACCAGTATATGCTTAGTAGCTTTCATCAAAAAGCCGCCGAAACTGGATTTGGTTCAGTTTAGCTTGTTAGTTTACATGTTGTTACTGGTATTTGAGTTTCAATATAGATGTACTTAAATGTCAGCATAAATTACAATAACATTAAGAGTCAATCCCGTTTTGGCTCTCTGACAATGAGCCTAAGGCTACGTTTACATGGAAACTCCTGACTTAAAGACGCAAAGATTTGTCCTTTGCATTTTAGAACTCTTCTGCGTCCAGACGACGACGCTTGGAGAGGAGTTAATCCACTGTAGTATGCATACCGATTCAGCAGATGGCGGTGTAGTTTTGCAGAGAAGCAGTGCTGCTACAACACACGAACGAAGAAGAAAAACCTTCACAAACAACAATGGTGAATAGACGCACAGAGACGCAGGAGTTTCTTTTCTGGACAACAAACCAGTTTGGACAACAAATCTGTCTGGATAGTTTTGTCTGGATAACAAACTGAGCATCAGAAGAGGCTCACACGTTGCTCAGCGGACGGCCAAAGCTGTTGTTGTTCCTGGTATGCACGCACAGCCTTCATCTGAAAAAGTACTGCGCATGCGATGACGCCATCGTTTCACCCTGAAACGCTCTGATACGGGTTTACACGGAGCTGCATGGAGAGCGGATTCAAATCTTTCCACTCTGGAGCCTGTTTTGAAAAGTTTCCGTTTTCAATGAGTTTCCATGTAGACGCAAGGCCAAAACGTTATGAAAACTTATCGGATTTGACCGATTTCGGCGCCATGTAAACGCGGCCTAAATTTAATGCTGCCCTTTTGGTACCCAAACTTGCCCACCCCTGCTTTAAATGAAGAAGTTTGGCATCTTATAGTTTGAGGGTTCTGTGTTATGCAATATAAAATGTAATTTTATTTTTAATTGGAAAAATTTGTATATAACATACCCACACCCATAACCCCTCCCCCCCAACCACCACAACCCATAGGAAAATCCCTGCACCCTGTTCTATTTGCACAAGCCTTAAAAAATGTAACCTATTAGAAAATGCCCCTCTGGTGATGTTAACAGGACATAATGTGTACCACCTCCCCTTAGATGAGATACACTCCCTAAGCTAGGTGTTTGTCCAACCCACAGAAGGCTCTAGTTAAAGAAACATGTCTCGGCATGTTTGTGCAGCCAAAGTAAACATTAGAGCAGAGAGTTAGAGAGCTGAGGCCACATTCATACTAGCAGAGGGCATGGTTAAAGGCGGCTCATAAAGAACTAAAACAGCCTGTTCGGAGCAGGGCTGAAAGAGAGGGATTTCTAGGCATGCTACAGTCAAACATGAGAGAGGAATTTTTGGGCATGAAAATTAAAAAAACACGTGTCAGTACATCTGGGACCAAGGAAACTTGTTGAAAAGCAGTAAAAACTGTAACTTTCAACTTCAAGGCAGGACTTTTGCACCTCTGCTACTCTGTCCTGCCATATTATGCAACCAGGATATAAGCTTAATTTGCACAGTCTTATTTATTGATATTACAAAGCTCAGAATTCACTTTGGAATCCTACATTAATGAAATGAAAATATGAGGGTTAATACTCTCAGCCTCTTGTTATGGTTGTGAGTGGGTTTTGATGGGCCCCAGACAATTCTCAGTCTTTAAACTAAGCTCCAGCATGCCCCAGTTTGGGGAAGACTAATACAGAAAATCTGTAAAAATATCAAGAGCCCTTTAACATGAACTGCACCTGCTCAATTATCTACCTCCCTTTGCTCCTTTCACTTCAGTCTTGGAAATGTGGAAAGCAAACAGAGTGAAAGTGGGCCATTACTTGGCAATAAAATGGAGCCAATGAGGTGTGTGTTCTCCTTTCCATATTTAAGACTTATTTGTGCTCACTGTCCCCTTTTAAGTGCATTTGCACAAGTTCACACAAAACATAAAGGCATACATACATCCCAAATGCTGCATTGCTGAAACGTAATGCAGAAAGACTTCCTCTTTTTTAATAAAATCCAGAATAAGTGCGGTCTCCTCTGACCAGTAATCAGTGACAGAATATACACCAAGACACACAAACAACACATTCTTTTGTTAGCAAAGTCTGGGCTCTGGTGAGATATCAAGGAAGTAGGACAAGACATTATAAACAAGTATCAAAAGCTGCACAAATTTGGAAGTGATGATTCCAGCATTTTTTTTGACTGAGGCACCTTCTGTTTCTTCTTAGTTTGTTGTTTACCTGCAGCGCTAATTGCTCTGTGACTCAGCACACCCTGGCTGGTTCAGATGTTCTGTCATCTTACATTATAGTCATTTGTTGATTGTTTCTGGCTCATTTGTTTAGAGTCGTTTTTTTCCCCCCATATCTTTACTGTGTCAAATGGTTCTTAAAAACTGTTGAGTGCAGC
This sequence comes from Scarus forsteni, assembly GCA_036419115.1. NCBI lineage: Eukaryota > Metazoa > Chordata > Actinopteri > Labriformes > Labridae > Scarus > Scarus forsteni. The sequence goes on from JAZDUH010000152.1 coordinate 29,495,643, forward strand.
TTTACTAGTTGTTGCCATGGAAAAGACACTAGTAAGCAGAGCAAATACCTCTGTATCTCCACACATTACACCTATAATACATAAAACCTGTGTTCAAATTTAGCAACACAGTCATTCCATTAAAGTCTTGCATAATCTATGAACATTCTGAGTATGAATTCTGGTTGTATCTGTGGAATCAAGACTGGCACAAAACCAGAATTCAAAGCTTCTTTTGTATGAACTATCAAATGATATTAAAACTATGGCTGTCACTTTAGAGCATTAATTAGATTAATTAATTACAACGCAAATTAATGCGTACCCTAATCGCAAGATTAATCATAGCACACAAACATTTTGATATTGGCCAGCTGGAGGACCCGTACATGGCAGTGGCACGTCACTTTACACATGCGTCTCTAGTCAAACCAAACAAAGCCCAGGTGACAACAGGAATGGCATATTTAAGTCTTAGTCTTATTTTATTTTTGAATTTATTTATCTATATTCACTGAATTCTTTATGCATCAAGCCTAATTGGTCTGCTGGATGTCCTCGACCTTTTTCTTATTTTGAATTTGATTTATGAAACATTATGAAAGTGTAATTTGAGTCGCCTGATTGAGCTTAGAATTTTCTGGACAAGTTGCCCTGACCTTGGTTTTATTCTGTTCCTTTATTTCCTTTTGTTAAATTACTTGTAATTACAGTGTGAAGACATATTTTTAACCCTTGCCTGAAACTCAATTTATTGAGTCAAATACATTAGTACTGGACAATAAAACATTAACAAAATGTTACATCGCAAAATATGAGAATATATTTATTATATATATTCAATTCAATTCAATTCAATTCAATTCAAAATATGAGAATATATTGGTATATCTGTGTTTTCTTACACCCCAACCACAAACTGCTGCAGACACCAGAGTATGAACAGATCTGGGACTACAATCATGAACTCCTGTCTACTGAAGTTATATTTTGATAAAACTGGGATATGGTCTGTTCCTTTCTCTAATGTTGATGTCGATGTCATATCACAGCAAGAAAAGTCAATGTTTTCATTTGGGATGTGAATGTGTAGAACTTTTACTAACCGCGTACACGAGGCTACTAACCGTGGGTTACACGGTTACACGTCAGAGATTAATGATCTTTTTCAAACGCAGTTGCGCTTTATAACCACCAGAGGGTTCGGTCGCCTTTAGAATACCTCCTTATTCCATTAAATCAGACATTACAGTAGTTATCAGACAAAAACCTTTATTCAGCGAGCCGAACTTAATAAGCAGGCAATCCATCTCACCATTTTAAGGCTTAGGCCTCCTAATGAATGAAAGTAAAACGAGCTGAAAATGAAACCATTTATAATTATGACAGACAAGAAAATGTACAAGTAAAAGCCAAACAAAGGTTTAACGTTCTTTTTAATTGTTTTAACTTTTGCTCACTATTGTACAATATCTTTTAAAACTTAAAGTGCAAACTACATCCCTCTTTCACAACTGAAGCTGTGTCTGAATTTAATATGTCTCATAGTAAAAATAATCTGGAATTAGCAAGAGAAAGCAACTCAAAGAGAGGCCAAATTAAGCTGTGAGAGGAAAAACCTTCACCTTTATATGCACAAAGTAAAAAAAAAAAAAAAACAGTACAGGGGGAATAATTATTCACTAAACTGTCAGGAAAAAATGTGTTTATTTCCTCCGCTTTAGACGCGTGGCTTTGTGATCAGGTCGAGAAAAGCCGACAGAGCACCAACGAACAATATAATGTACAACAACACGCAATAATACAGGCAAAAACAACCAGCCATTAACAGTTTTTGTTTTTAGCTGCACGACATTTGCGTATGGAGAAGATTATGAGCGCTGCGCTCAAACACAATAGCAGCAGCAGCATTCTCTTCCTCCGACTTGTTTGAGTGTTTCCATCGCATGCATCCAGTGCTGCTGTTATAAGCCAGTTTTGCCTAACGCAGCCTACACTAAACAGTATTTCCACTGGTAGTTTGTTTGGAAAACTGCCACACTGTGCTCCGCTTGATGGCTGCCTCCGCGTCTCCGAGGCAACCTGAAGTGACGCGACACTGGCTGTGGCTGCAGATCTTTTATATTAATGTAGCATTGCGCCCCATTCATCATCGATTATAGGCCTGTATGCGGATAACTGCACTAGTGGGAACAATTAAGTATATAGTTGGTTAATATTATCTAAAGCTTTCAGGCAACATTTTCACCACTAAAAATAATATATAAAATAGTGAGAAATGAACGAGGAGGAGGAAAAAAAAAAGACGTGTAAACGGTTATTGATTTTTCTAATCGGTTATGATTTGTTATCCGTGTATCCGTTTACACGTTTAGATGTTGACACCCCTAGTTTTCATAGGTGTTTTTTCATAGGTTTCAATTTTGAAGTGAAAGCAATGCTGTCATAATCTATGGAAATAATACATTTTTACAGCCATACATACAAAGAAACGCCAAATTAAATAGTGCTGAACATTATCTCCAAATTAATAAGATGACAATAGAAGTCTTGAAAGAAACTTCTCCAATTTTAAAAGATAAACAAGCATTTATATTTGACAGTTATGGCTTTACTCTAACACTGGCACAGTAACAAATATTTCTTTCATTTTTTATTTCTACATAAATAAAATTCAATGTGTGCTGTGGATGGGCTTGAGCTCATCTAAATATAAAATATGGTTCAATCTGACCGTATCCGCTACTCATTACTCAGCTAGAGGAAGAACACTCAGGCCATTCATAATATATAAACTAACCTTCAGGAAGTTATGAATGAAATGGATTCAAAGGTTTCCTCAAGCCGCAGACACACTGTTTTCAACATCTGACAGTGGGAGGCACAAATATCATACCAACTGTCTTACAAAAAAACAAAAGACAAAAAAACAAAAGACATAGAAATACAGAACAGAAAATGTATATGAGGGACAGGACAAGTAAGATTATGGTTTTAGTTTTTAACAATGGGTGACAAAGCAGGTCAAAGTCTGATCCAGAGAAACCCAAGCAAGCCAACACTATTTACTAAAATTACACACATTAATGACACATTAGTTTGTCCCATCTAATCAGTTCTACAAAATGTATTTTAATTGTTAGACCCATAAGTTCTGAATGTAAGATTAGGGACCAGAGAAGTGCTCTGAAGCTGGATTCACAAAACAGACTCACACTTCTTTTGACATTTTTCCTTCAACCTTCAAAAATATTTTGCTCAATGTAAATTTCACCTCCCACCTTTGTTTTCTTTCAGTGAATTACAGACTGATTGTAAAACATTTCAATTTTGATCACCTTATGTCACCTGGACAAACAACTGACAACCCCCCGCATGAGGCTTAAGTTTAGGAACTGCTATAAGTAAATTATGTGTGCATGATATTGGATTTTTGCCAATATCCATTATGTTGATATTTCTGAGCTCATTATTGGTCATACTAATACTAATAGTTTTGGTCAGGAGCACAAGTATTTTATCTTTTAAAAAAAATAACTTTTTTTCTTTCAATGTGATAGAATATTTGTTCAAGAAATCATTTTAATAACAAACAGACAAAAAAAATTCAACTCTTGAAAAATGAAACTCTTGATTTTTATATGTACCCTGATAATAGGGTGCAGCAATATGGAACATTTGTGTATTTTGCTGATACTCCAGCCGATGTATTGCAGATAAATTTGCTGTAAATATCTGCAAAATTCAATTTTTAACATTATAGGCTGATATCAGCAGATACTGATATTAAACCCCATAGTTTCATGTAGGGCTGGGCTATATGGCCTAAAAATGAAATTCCGGATTTTTTCCCCACAAAACTTGATTTACGATTTTAATCGATTTTTTCCCTCTCAAAGCAAAAAAAAAAAAAAAGAAAACATCCAAGTGACAGAAAAAATGCAAGAATTAAGTTCTGCTTTTGTGTTGTCAAAATATATTTCTAAATCAATCAGAATTTCCCTCTTAAACTTAGAGTGTGCGTCATAAAATGTTGATTATGTAGTTCTAACACAGGCAGGTTTGCCTACATAAACACTGAAAGCTGAGGGATTTTCACAGCTTGTTAATGTTTTTCTTTGATCAATATTTATTCTAATTTAAAAAAATACAAGCCTATAAAAGTGCTTGTGCAAAACAGAAAAGTCAGGGCCACCATCATGAAAACTGTAAAATTTCAGTGTATTTTTTCAAACTTTGCAACTACCTACAATTTAAGCAAGTGAATGAAAAAAACTTTTAACATTTTTAAATCTTCTGCAGAAAATAATTAGAGTAATTTGATTTAATTGATATATTTCCCAGCCCTTGTTTAATGCATCCCTAGATTCTATTAACTAGGGCTGGGTATCTCCAGCAACCTCAGGATTCGATACGTATCCCGATACTGAGGCCACGATACGATACGTATCCCGATACACGTAAATTGTGAACACTGACTACGCTTTTAACAGAATTCCCAGCAACTTTTGTTTTTATAACAAGAAGAAAAAGAACAAGCATGAGTTTTAAATAATTCTTCAACTTAAGAACTTTAATTTAGGTCCCCAAAGATCGGAAACTTAAGTTTAAATTTGGAACGTGTTTTATCATGTAGCTTGGCTTCTACTTTGAACTGTGCCATTTTTAACATTACCCAAAGTGTATTTACAACAACTGTCCAAACATTGAGGCCGTATCGATTCTGCAGAATCTGTATCGATACACGTATCCCCAAGAAGTGCATGACGATATTTTGCCGTATCGATTTTTTGAGCACAGACCTACTATTAACAAAGATATCATACTCAAGTCTACTTAGTGCCATGGAAAACTAATTCTTTGTTAATTCCCTTAATGATTCCTGCCGATATCCTGCACAGCAGAAAGTAAACCTGCACAGGTTTAATGTGTCTCATCAATGTTGACAACGACTCTCCAGCTTTGGGTTGCACAAGCTCTGCCTTGAACAGAAGTTCAAACGTATGATTGACTTCATAACAGCGTCCAAGATCTTGCACCACCTGAGATTCAGCATGTTGCTGGTGTTACTATTCTTCTTTGAAAACACACTGCCATAGACATCACATTTTGTTCTGTGGGTGTCGTTTTGTGCTAAAATAAGCCACACTTAGGACAGGAACAGTTTCCTGTTTGACATTATGAGGACATAGTAGGGTTGGACGATATGGCCACAAAATCAAACCCTTGATTTTTTTTCTAATTAAACTGAATTTAAGATTTCAATCAATGTTTTTCCTTGGAAAAAACTCAAAGTGACACAGGAAGAAAAAACAGAACAAGTGATGCTTTAATTTTTTACCAAATTACTGTACATTCCCTGACAAAACTGATTTGTCATCCCATAACAGCACAACAGCATTCTGTAACTTTTTTTTTTTACTTATTTATTTATCAAAGATTGATTATGTAGTTTGGATGAGGGCAATTGTCTACAGAAACAATAATAATTACACGTTTTACTTCTAAGCACTGTTCTTGACACTCAAGGACACTGTGCAACAAACAATCAATTAAACAACAATGGACAAAATCAACAATAATAGAAATATCAAAAGAAGCTAAAGGAGGACGGTATTGATGAGAAGAGGATGATTACAGTGAGTAGGCAGGTGGATTTTGAGTCCAGATTTGAAAGTAGGAAGAGTGTCAGAGTGACCGATGTCTAGCAGCAGAGCGCTCCAGAGCAGGGGAGCAGAGTGGATAAATGTTCTTCTCCCTGTAGTGCTGACACAAGAGGAGGGCAAACACTGAAGGCTGCACTACTTTCACGGTATATTAACTAGGAACTTTATCAGCACTGAATCTCATTCACAAAACAAACACAAGTCTAAAAATGGGCTCATGCGAGAACTGGCTGGGCCATCCATAACAAAACAATGTCAATTTTTATTATTCATACTTTCTAACATAGCCACAACTTAAAGTGAAGTAACAGTTAGTCAAGGGAATAAAATCCAATTTCACTTTTGAAGATCTGAAATATAACTGATGTGCTGGACCCTCTCCCAAACATCTGCTCAGGTGGGACCAGTCCACTGCCCCCAAACAGACAAACCTTGGAGAAACACTGTCACCTATATGACACACTGACAAGGCTCAATCCAAAATCTTAACCCAGCTGCAACAGTCTGTGACGTTAACAGAGTGTTTCTAATCTAGATGAAGGGCCTTGGTCCAAAGCAAGAGCATTTGTTTGTGACAAGTCTATTGCCATGTAACGAGACTTTATGACAGACTTATCAAGGAATTGTGCATTTCAGACAGGAAATTAAAAAACTGAGGCCAGGCAGCTGCATGAGCCACTCAGCTCGGCAGAGATAGAAGTCAGAGGGTGTAAAGTTTGAAGAAGACCTCTCAGAGATAATTCTGACATGATCAACGCAGGGAAAAATCAGCAGAGGTTGTTGAAAGCTCTCAGATATCATATTTTGATAAAGTCTTGAAATTCTTATGTGGGGTTTGAGTTTGTTTTACAGGCAGGGTCACTGATATACTGAAGAAGGGACGTAACGGTATGAAAATTTCGCATCACAGTTATGGTGACCAAAATTATCACGGTTATCACTATTATCGCGGTATTGTTGCAGTGTCTGTTCAAAAAGTACTTTAACACAGTCTTGAAATCATTTAACCCCTTTAATATTATAATTTTAACAGTTCTTTTGTCTTTTTTGTCAATAACTGTGTCAGGAAATGTCCCGTAAGTAAATTTGTTTTAGGGATGTAACGGTTACCGGTAAAATGGTATACCGCGATAAAAATTCCCACGATAATCGTTACCGTGTCCAATTAAAATTACCGTTATATCATGCTTGATCACCACACTGCCTCAGTAACGCACGGTGATGCTACTCTTTGCCTGGAAAAGCCGGAACTATGTATCTGTCCTCGATTAAGGAGCCTCACACGAGGTGCACATGCGCAATTTGCATTGTTTGGCCTCTGAGTCTGACACATTTATTGACAAAAAAGACAAAAGAACTGTTATGAATATAACAATAAAGGGGTTAAATGATTTCAATTCTGTGTAAAAGTACTTTTAGAACATTTTGAGCACACTGCAACAATACCGCGATAATAATGATAACCATGATAAAATCACAGATTTGAACTTTAAACAGGATTCTCTTTAGAACAATTGTTAATGAACATGTTCAAAGTTTTGAGACAACCAAAAATAATCTTTATCCATTTTACATACACTCACATATTTTAGTTTGCCTGTAGCATTAGTGTCCATATTACAGCTCGTTTTATAAGATCATTTCCACGCCTTCTTATTTATTTATTTATTTTTTGTTCTACTAACTATAGTCACTGAAGCAGTTCGCCCCCTTCATGACTCTCCTCTGGTTTCCTCTCTCCATGGCAGATCTCCTCAACATCTCCTTCTTTAATATTTCCAAATGACCGACTAAATTCATAAAACACGAACTATGACAGAAAAAGATTATTTATTACGACGATATACATCTAAACATGGTAAATAAACAGCAAGAGGACAAGAACACACTTCTGAATAATACTAATGCTCTTATTTACAACCATAATACATTATTTGCACAGAAAATCCTGATAAAACGCTTAAAATTCACTCAGGTGTGGCTCTCTGAATCCTCTCTCTCACTCTCCCACTTTCTGCTCGTTTACTGGAGGAGTTAAAGCAGTTTAATCACACACATTTTTCTCTTCCACCATAGCTTCATGTTTTAGACAGGGTAACTGTCGTCAACCAGTCTCCCCTCAACATCCTTGTAAAATCCATCTCCACCACACTTTAGACCTAGTCCATTTTGAGGAGCAAAAACCTGTAAGAGTCTGAGTGGGGTTCCAACTGATGTATATTCAGGGGCCAAACATTGCAAACTGCGCATGCAAGCCTCTGTTTGCGGGAGACGGTTTAATCGAGGGGCAGACACACATAGTTCAGGCTTTCCAGTCAAAGAGCAGCATCACCGTGCGTTACTGACACAGTGTGGTAATCAAACACAGTATAACTGGCAAATTTTTACCACGGTTTACCATTTTACCGGGAACCGTTACATCCCTATACTGAAATGGGTCCGACACAATCTAAACGTTTATTCTTTTGGACAGAGAAAACACACATCAGTCATAAAGCATCATACAGTTCTCTCTTTCTGAAATAAGAACTGCAGCACCCTAAGGACACGTGGCCCCTGTTGTCCTTAAGTATTGTTATTTTTCACTGAAACAGGAACAAGACTGACAAGGATACAAAACAAGGATCAGGTGATGATAAAGAGGCTATGACCTTAGGCCAGGAGGCCTTGGGGTGTGCAGCTGAACCCCTTGATTGTAAATTGCAGTTTCTTGTCTCACAAAAACAGCATGACACTGCAGGAAAAAGCTGGGCCACTATTTTAAGTCTGCCAAAGAAAATCAATGAGTGCATGTATACAACTATAAACCTGTGTGGTCAGTACAAATAACAAGACATTAAGGAAAATACTCGCTGACTCTGTGATGAATGATACTTCAGGGGGAAAACTCCAGGAGTACAGACAAATTTCCTTTAGGCAGGCTCAGGTGGAATACTGCTCCCTCTGCCTACAACCTGCTCTAATGAAAAAAATATGAGCCCCTAAGCTATACAACACAGAGAGAAGTGCAATACTCACAGAGATCCCTGCATGACCCCAGCTTACGAAAACAAAATCCCCATTTGATTTACAGAAAATCCATCAAATCCACACTACATTACTAGAAAGCAATTATTAATACTTTTGTAATACTGTTAAATGGAAGTTTACTGACACCGGTTCCCTTGCAGACATCATGTAATCTCGACAGTTACAACAATATCCTCCTGAAATCAACCCAGTAAACATTTTTCTTCTCAGTTCCTAAGACTTAATGCAAACTATTTGGACAGATGTACAGATGGTGCACCTGTTTTCATTGAAAAGAGGTTTACATGGATTTTGGAGGAAGACTTATTTTTTATCCGCTAGTTTCATAATACTGGCTTCTCTCTTAAGCTCAGTTCATACCAAAGATTGATGGCTGTGAGGACTGAATAGAAGAATATGTTCCATTAGATTAAAAATGTGCTATTCAACCATTTCAGTTGAAAAACACTGATCTCATTCCACTTTTTTCTGCATGTCCACCTGGTTCTCGCTCTCTCCACTCCCCTCGACTTAACAGCGCATGTCTAAAACTGCTCCAATACGCACGGTTGAGATGGGACTGTCCCCCCTGTGCAGGCTTATAAATGTTATCGACTGAGTTTTTACTGCAAAGTTTTCAGTTTATTTGAAGAGAGCAGCAGATAATGGATTGCAGTGCAGGGTTGGGGGAAAGAAAAGCACAGACAATCAGTGGCACTGACAGAAGCATAAGAGAGAGGAGAGGAAAAAATATTCAGATTAAAACTTAAACAAGACATTGATAATCCCTGTCCTCATTCATATGCATGTCAAAAGTCAAAATGGAAGCTAAAGCACAGTTGAATCTTTTCCTACAATGAGACAGGATTCCGGAGCACTGCAGTCTCAAATTCCAACTTGTCTGAGCTCTTTTTTTGGGCTGAAATAGTGATGAAACATTTCTCAATTAAATATTGGACCAGTTGGGCTATGTCCACGGTTCAATATGTCCATGCATTGGGTTTTCTCCGCTTTTGGCACAAAAGGCCTTAAAGCCTTTTTTCTCTCTGTACTTGCTCTGCTGAATTTGTGCCTGTTGGCCAGTGAGCAGGGATGAGGAAATTCCTGCTGCAAGTGACAATAAGCTCAAGTTGGCTGGACATTAGGGTTGAATAGCTCAATGTTTTACCAACACAGGTGCAAATGTGAGCACGCACAACAGTGACATTGTCTTCTATTCAAGTCAGCAACATGACTCAAAGCAAATTATTCTGCCATTTCTAAATAAAAATAAAACAAACGTTTTATGGGGATGATTGTACTCCTATTTTGACGGCTTTTACATACAAATAGAAACATGTATCTCCTATATTCACCGTTTCTGTTTGGCGAAATGCGGTGGATGTATAAAATGCGACATTCTACACACTACACCTTTAACTGTGCTAGAGTTCACAGAGCGACACAGTTATATAGATTTACTTTTTTTTTAATGATAAGTATAGAATCACTACTGAGCCCATAATATGATTTTAATGCCCTTTATGTGTTTAACAGGTCTCCTCTGTGTGATTGAGCACTTCCAGGCACAAGATAGGGCTGGGTAATTAACCGAAAATAATCAAAATCAACATTTAGACCATCTAACTGAAGTAACTTTACTCATGTCAATAATTGTGATTATCTTCCCTGTGTACATCACGTGACCGCATCACCTCCAGACAGTCTGTGTTCACTTCCACCAAGAGCCAAGGACGTACTGCCAATATGGAGGGGACAAGCACCAATCTATCAGATGATGACCTTGTAACCAAGAAAAAATGTCTCCGTTGTTTGGGCACATTTGGAGTTTGTTGCAGAGGACATCAAAGAGAAAGATTTTAAGTGTAAATACTGCTGAAGACTGTGTCGACAATCGCTGGTAACACCACTAATTTGTTCCAGCATAGCATTAAATAATCGTTTATTAATCGGAATCGAAGTACGAGCTTCAATAAATCGGGATATTGATATCACCCAGCCCTAGCACAAGACAAAGTTCTCCATCTTCTCCCCTTAATGGAGCCAGAAGCTGCTTCAAAAGCTTTCCCACGCCCCTGAACAGAAGTTTAGTAAAGCTGATACTAGCAGTGTGCAAAAAAAAAAAATCACATTTGGATCAAATTGTATTTTTTAAAAAGAATCAGAAGTTATTCAAAACATCAATGATACGATTTTTAAACGCCTACACCTTTTTTAAAACACTTCACACTGCAATTTATCTAAATAGTTGTAAATATTTAAATACAAATATGACAAAGGAATGACCTGAATGACCAGACACATTTAATTCTGCTATTCTTGTCAAATCCTATTAAAAAGCTTTTTATTGCACTGCAGGCAAAAGCATATGCTGCATCACAAGACTTGACTAACAAACAGCGAATGCATTATGAATCGTGAATTGGTTTGAATTGGATTGTGACCCCACGAATCGTAATAATATTGTATTGAAAAGCAACATTTTGGGAGATCTGCATCCCCTGTTTAAAATTTTTGCAGAGGCACTGCAAATGTCTATAATCAGATTTATTATCACTTCTGTTCCTTCTTTTTTATCAAAGACAGAAAGAAACGTAAACTTTATTTGTATAGCACTTTTTAAAAAGTTGGTTTGACAGCATGTGGGGAACATAAGACAACAAAGCACAAGAGCTTAGAAAGAAGCTGAAAGAAATCTGTTTTGAATTTTGTGTGTCAATCAAAAGCGCTAATTGTTTAGTGAATGTTTTCGCGGCATGTCTTTTAAGTTCACTCAAATCATTCTTATTTGAAGCAAAAGTCTGTTGAAATTTAAAGCAATTTCCTCTTCTTTATAGTGCTGTTACTGCATCTGTAAAGTCCATTTACTGAGACATGTACAAAAAAAGCCCTTTACTATAAACAAACGAAAAGGACGAGGTGAAGCTTTCAGACATGTCTCAGCAAAAAGTGTGACCTCAAACTAAAACCCAGTTAATGCTAACAAAAGACTTCTTAGAATATGTTATTATTCTAAATATCGTTTCTCTTCAAACTTCTCTAAGAATCAGTGGGAACCCATGTGAAAGAAAGCTAAAAAATAATAATTAGAAGAGTGCTCTATGCTAAATAAAAATGCTACAGCTTGTAGTTATTTCATCTTCAGCCATCTGTATTATCTGAAATGACTTATGAAATTACTACATGTTAAAATCACTATGTTTTTAATTCATTTAAAGAGTCATACAATGCACTTGTACAGACTCTTATAAACTCATTCTCTCTGTTCATTTTAGCACTGCTTCAAAAGCAAATGAAGCAAAATACTGTGTTGTTTGTTTACCTTGCAGTCCGAAAGTTTACGACCAAGTCGTCCAACAAACGGTTGTTCCTTAGGTCTTGTTCTGTTGCTTCCTAAAAAAAATTTAAAAAAAAAAAAAAAACATTAAAGGGAGTCCAGCTCGTTTTATCCCACAAACTGAAACAGCTCCACACGCACAGAATCCATTTCTATTTCAGTGTCTGTTGACTTCTGCACAAGAACACCTCTTCTTACCCAAGAAGATGCTGCTATGGAAATCAACTGATATGCTAATGAGTAGACGCAGGCTGGGGAAATTACTGAATCATGAATGTATAAGTGGTGAGCATGGCACAAATATAAACGCTCTGAGGGTTACTAATAACTGGTGTCTGAACTTTTTCTGAGAAAAAAATAATTTCTTGGTTACTCATTTATTCTGTCATTACATCTTTACCCTTCACTTACTTATTTCCTCTCTGTAAATGCTTTCCAAGTCCACAGCTTTTCCAATTCTGCTGTGCCACCTTAACTTTTAATTAAGCATCTCAGGGAAAAGTTTAGGGATGGGAATTGATGACATTTTATCGATACCAGTGGTATTAACGATTCTGCTAATTGATCCAATTCTGTAACGATTCCTGCAGATTTCCCGTGTGTGCAAATGTTACAACAATGTCAAACACATGTCACAGCATAGATAAGTGCTTCTGCAACTTGCTGGTGTTTCCACTCACTTAAGGGTAGGCGCCTTTTGTAAAAAATTAGGCCAGAATTCTGAGCGCTTCTGAACCCTGTCAGTGGAATAGATAAGGGAACTGATTAGCAAAAAGACTCATCGTTACTTTGATGGAGCTGTTAACAATTCTTAACTGGAAATGGTTTTCGATTCCCATCCCTAGCAAAGTTATGGTTTATAAGATACTTTTTACTCATTCACAACAGGTTAACTGTATGACTACTTATCACTGCCAAATAACTGTATTAGGTTTTACCTAACCTGTGCATGAACCACAACTGTTCACTAATTAATTTAAATTTAAATCCATATCACTTACTGCACTTAAGCTTTTTATCCACTGCTCAATAACCGTACCACTTTTCATTATTAGGTATTTATTTGCTCATTCAGCCACTGTACTGTAAATTTCTCATATATTTATTTAACAATGCACCACACTTTTAAGTGTTCATTGTTTCATTCAATAATTTTTTCATTAATTTAGATCCATATTGTCTGTTAACTACCTCATTATTTATTTAGTCTGCCATAACCTATCTAGCTGTAGATACGAGAAATGACAGATACATTTATTACTTTATGATCCTGAAGGAAAATTAAGCTCTACTCAAGTTTTTTTTGTTTTCTTTTAAACACGGACACTAAATTGCCTAGCTTGTTCCAAAGTTTAAACTCTGTTGGATGATAAACATATGAAGTTGTTTTTTGAACTAGTTTTCGTTTTCCATATCAAAAATCTGAATGCTGTGTTCTCTCCCAAATTTTGCAAGATTTGTGTACAAAAGCTATAAATGCTTACTGTACTTTTACAAAGTCATAAGTAAAAGAAAAGATGCAGATCTTCCCTCAATTATTGTGAAAGAAATGTTCACTTTTAAAAGTCTTATCCTAATTTCATATATGACCTTACAAATGAGCAGATTCATACTTACTGTATTGCAAAGAGGACACTGCATCTTATAGGACAAAAATTTCCTGATGCACAAGGAGCAAACTGTGGGGAAAAAATGAAGAAAACAGTTCAAACTCAAAGCAAAATGGAGAAAATGATAAAAGTTTTTCTGTAAAGCTGGGGGTGTCCCAATACAACTTTTACATCTCTTATACAATACCAATATTGCAGCCTTGAGTATTGCCAGATATTGATCCAATATGATAACAACAGTAATCATGCATAGTTTTATAACTTATTTTAAAGCATGGACTGAAAGAAAAGGCTCAATGAAGTGAGATTACTCAAACAGAGAACAGCAGTCAGCAGTACCAGGTCAGAAAAAAACGAACCTATTTGTTTTTAAGCAATGGGTGAAATGAATTTTAACCTTAAACATAAGGATATACTATAATTAAATAAAATAAATAAAAAATATATTAGAAGACCCGAAAAGTAACCTCAATAAATCCAGTAAAAACCAAAACACATATTTTTTAATTGTAAAATAACCACTGTGTTTAATTTTAACATAAGCAAATTCTACAACTACATAAAGTTTTAAAAATAGAATAAACAAGTTGTATAGGAGTTTTTATATCAGAGATTTTAGATGCAGGCCGATATAATCCAACATTTGTTTTTGTTGATATCAGACCAATGTTCGGTATCAATATCAGATCAGGACATTCCTACGTAAAGTAAATATCACTGTCTTCATCAACAGTTAACATCAGTGCATTGTGCTCAATCCTTTAACTACAAAACCAGCACTGCAAAAATATCTTCATCATAAACACAGCAGGTCGGTGCACAGCTGATACCAGTCGCACTTCCTTAGTACTGATAGATTTGATGATGCAGGTCAATTTTTAATAATTCCTTTGCCATTTACACTTTTCTAGCATTGCTGTAAAAATGATACTGGTCTCAGGTCCTTCATGTCTAACTAAATGCTTTGATCTCTTATGCAACATAACAGTTAATCTCACTGTGTTAGAGATGCAATACATAAAATTGAAGGACTAGTACCAGTATTGTCATATCATTGTCCCAAAAGTCGATTATCGGTATCAAGCAAAGAACACTGTTGCCAATATTTACAGCCAATCCAGAAAAATGGACAAAAATACCCCATTTATCTACCCAATATCCAAATGAACCACAGTGGTTTACCTCATCATCACTAAATGTCCCTTTTTATAATTAAAAAAAGCATAATTTGTTAAAGAATAAGATGTTTTTTCTTGTATCACATCACTATCCAAAACAAATGGACTGCAACAACAAAAGGGACTGGTTAATTTTGGTAAGCTGCAGGTTTTGTGCTCTTGACAAAAAAAATATCAGTATTGATATCTGTATCCGTGATAACTATTTTGGCAATATAGCAAATCTAGTATCAGCAAACATCCAATATAAGGCACCCCTCCACTATAAACTTCCACTGTCTATAGATATGACTTGTTGCCACTAAACACTCAACAATTTCAAAAGAATAATAAATAAATAAATACTACTATGATGATTCCCCTTCACTTAAGAAAAAAAGTCGTTACTTTATCTTTCCATATAGACTAATCTTCCTTCAAATGCTAAAACATTGCTTCACGACAATTAACAGCAGACATGGAATCACAGCTTAAGAAAAAATTGATTTGCCTGTTACTTACAATTGTGTGAACATTTAGTGATCATAGCAATGTTGAGGTAGTCGAAGCAAATGGGGCACTTGAGTAAGGTGTCGACAGCCTGAGAAGGGAAGAATTCAAGTTACAACATGTTCCCAAAGCAAAACAGCTGTTTAAATAATACTGGTCAGGATTTAAAATAGATGACAATGGGAAAATGATCATAAACCAAATGCCTTCAGAGGGGTTCTACTTCCATATACACCTATGGAATTCCTTACATACACCTATGGAATTCCTTACCATCTGAAATTAAATCTCAAACAGAACCAAAAAGTTTATTGCAGAAGTTAAACAGTGGCTTAAACAGCAGCAGAAATGTGAACATTAATTTCTCACAAGTAATTATCAGTATACTATTTATATAATTTTTAATGTTAAATGTTACTTGTGTAACCTTTAATTTACTACAACTGTGTATATTTATTCACGATACTTATTGACCATATTCACTGGATTTGTATTAATGTATCTGTATTCTGTATATTTCATTGTACTTTAAATCCTGACCAGGGACAAAGACTGCAAATAAGCTGAAGCTATACGTCTTAAAAACATTCCCATTTTCCATTTTCTGTGGCAATGTTGTATGTATCGTCCCTGTTAAATAAACTTTAAATAACAAAAAACAATAATAATAACACCTATAGATGTCTTGTGATCATGAAGGCCATCAGAATTACAAAACCTACAAATCTCCAGGCTGAATGGCATCAGTCAAACAAACAAAAATCGAACTTTGTTATTTCATGTAGTGTAGAAACATTAACTGTAGTTTTCAAACTTTTTGCCGGAAGCGAAGCAAAAACCAAACCTTTAATCTAATGGCATATAATATCATTATCTATGCAACATAGCCTGTAAATTAACCTTTTTAGCTTCAGTGTGTGATCATTCTATACATGTTTCTTTTTATCTCCTTACCTAATAAATTCAGAGAGACTGCATTTCAAATTAAACATTCAACATTGGATACATGAGGTTTCTTAATAAAATGTATGTTTTTATTTGTGTTATTGTATTTCCACATATCACAATGGAAATGATCTTTAATTAATCTCACCGTCATTTCCCATGAACATTTGTTGGAAATCTTATGTTAAACTTACTTATATAACCTACCACAGCCCATTTCAAAACTGATAACTAAGTATGCCTATTTTCAAAGTCAGTTGATCGAAGTTATCAGCCTTTCCTCTTTTAGTTTCAAGCTAGATTTGGTTTGATTTTCAAAGCTGATTTGCTTGAGTCTTCATAATTCTGGAATATTAATGAGAAAAAAAATCTCTTTCATCTAGTTTTAAAATATGCTTTACAGGTCTGGTTCAATCTCTTTTCTATTTTTTATGTTAGCTGCACAGCTCTTGAGGGTTTTCTGTGCCCTGCATGCCTTCGATAACCGAAAGCAAGGTACCTACAGTATGTTGACTTAAAATTCTTTTTAGTCAGTGAAGAATAAAGGGTTTTTGTCCCGACAACTGTTGGGAAATGGAGTTAACCCTGAAACTGATTTCTCAGTGCGCTCATACTCATCGTTCTGTCTTAAACTACACATTGATGCTGTTTGTTTTGCACTCTTACATCTTTTTAAGGCCGATGATACTTTATCAGATGTGACCCCAACATGGCATTAATCTGTTCATTACAGTTTTCAACTAAATATGCATTAGTTTTGAAGTACAGTGGGTCGTTTGGTAACTCCTGTGTTCAGTCTTTCTGTTGTTATGGTTATCCAACAGCCAAGAGCTAACAACATTTTTGGCTGTAAGAAGAACCCGACGATTTAAAACCGTTAATATAATTTACCTTCAGAGGGGCGAGGCCAGGCGGGAGATCCGCTTCAACCTGAAAGGCCATGTTCAGTTTTCCTCACGATCTTTCCTTAAAAGTTGGTAAATTTTGTTTCTCAGTGGCTAGCAGCAATCCAAAGTCCCGCTCGAAGAGACGCAGGAAGCGTGTTACGTCATTTGACGTTTTCCGGGAAGTGACGTAGTCCGATCTTGATTATCTTGGAGTAGCCGACGCGTTTGACACTTTTTTTAAGTTTTATTTATTTATTTATATATTCATGAAAATGTTTGTGGTGCTCTGAGTTACAGGGAAAAAACTAATACAAATTTTTTTTTGAATAGCAGGACTGGTCATGTAACAACCATTAGAACTAAACATCATCAACAAATTTAAATGTAGAAATTATTGTTAAAGTTTCATCACTATTTTTTGTACTATACATTGGTAAATATCTCGCCGAGAATATGAAATTTGCAAGTCCTTTCAAACCCATATATTTTTGAAGTCCTACCTCATGACCAATGGGACAGCTGATTGTATTTTCGTTCCATATTACATTATTGTATGTGTTTCATTAATCTTTTTGTGTTTATATATTTTTATTTCATGTGAGATTCATACAGGTTATGATTATTCAGTGCATTTCACCATAAATTTGATACATTGAGTAGTCAATTGATTACCATGATATAGCCTAAGTCAGAGTTAGGTTAATTAGTTACTTTTAGTAGGGCAACTTGCTGCCTGGATACTCATGCAGGCATCTGAATTTTCAGTTGCAGCCCTCCACTCAGTCAAAAAAATATACATGTATGTGCATGTAGGAAATGTGAGAAAAATTTCTATGGCAATATGGTACCACAGGATAAAAATATTTTCACAAACTATAGATATAACTGCCTGTTATTGTAACTGTCATAATCCCTTTTATGCTTTTTAAAAGAAGAAGTTAAGTGGTTAACTAAAGGTTAAATAAATAAAGAATTTTAAAAAATGTATGAAAAGGGAAAGATATTTTCATGATAAATTCTGGGTAACTTGCAACAAGAAAGTATCAAATACTGGCTTGAATCCAATGTTAAGTCAATTAAATTAAGTTCTGTTACATGTCAGTGTTGGTATAGAGTGGGTTGCAAATATGCACTCACTGTGTTGAAGCTCTCATCATGCTGATACAACTGAGGAATCTGGCTGCAGATGTTTTGACAGATGAGCCTTTTCTCTTCAATGGTCCAGCTTGTCATTTAACTGCCTGAAAATATCTTTGTAAAGGAAATACTGTGTTTTTAGGCTTTAATACATATGTTGACAAAAATACATCTTTTGACAATTATATAATGATTTGTTCCCCTCAATTTGCAAAACATGGCCTGATGGCAATAAGGATCAATGTGATCCCAAATGGTCACCAAATGTCCTCATTTCTGTCTTAGATTATTACAAAATGTTTTTAAAAGTCAACATATGAAATACAAACATGTCTCTCACACTCACCTATATTGCATTTTGGGTAAGGTTCATAACAATATTTATACTAAGTGATTTCTTTTATGAAACAAGATGTGTCTAGGGTTCTGTAGTTCCTGTTACAGCATCTGTTCGTTTGTTTGTTTTTTGATTGTTTTTTTTTTTTGTTTTTTTTTGGTGTTTCATTTTAGTCCCCACACTGTGTTTGTCTTATTGTAAAAGTCCTGTCAAGATTTCACTGTAGGGTCGGGAATGTGTTTCTAACGCTAAATTTTTTTCTTCATCATGTCTTATTTTGAAGGATCATAAAGCCAATTAGAAATGGGACAATGTTTCTTTTTGTCTGCACATGCAAATCCAAAGTAGAGGACACAAAGCTACATTAGAAAGACTTAAACTATGTTTTTTTAAAGACCAGTCAAATCAGCCCAGCAAGATTTAGTTTCAATCAAATCTAACCACAACTTCAACCATTAAATCTGAGTCAAAAAAATGAGTATTCCTGCCTGGTTGTGCCTTCACTCAGTCTTCAACTGCTCATCTTTTCATTTGATATGGAGAGAAATGATCTTGTATGACAACTTCAAATATGAAAGACTATCTTGTTACCATCCCCTAAGTCTAAGTCTAATAAATAATGTAGCTTGGGTGGTATTAAAGGCTGTTTCTTTGAGGTCACTTATGTCAAAGTCTTCAGTGAAACAATCTTTTCCCATTTAATGCATCATTGAAAACTCATAGCGTATTTTCCTTGAACTGAAAATTCGTAGAAAACTCCAAAGGCACCTCGCAAGGGCTGAGCACATAAAGCAAAAACGTCAACATAGCTGTTAGATCTATAGGCCATTGAAATCATTCACACTTTACTTTATGACCATGTTTTGAGGCATGAATTCGTTTGGTCTCATTAAATTGCAGCCAGTTTTATACATTCAGTTTATAAAAAGAAAAATGAAATTACTTCAGAAACAGGCTGCTTCATTCATTATTCCATCATCTACACTGCTTATCCCTTTCAGATCAATTGGGTGCTGGAGCCAATCCCAGTTGTCATTGGACGAGAGCCAGGGTACACCGACCAACTGCCAGCCAATCACAGGGCCACACAAGAGACAGACAACCAACCAAGCTTGCACTCGTACCTGAGGGCAATATAAAGTCACCAGTCATCCCAATAAGCATGTTTTGGTGTGTTTAAGAAACTGGGGTGCCCGGGGAAAACACATGCTGAGACCACACACAAAAAGACCCTGGTCAACACAGGAGGCAGTCTTCTTGCTGTGAGGTACACACGCTAACATGGTGCACCACCATGCTGCCCATGGCTGTTTAATTGTGTCCACTTGGGGCTGGCTGCAGTAAAATGACATCTCAGTGACTGTAGGAGGGGCAAAGACGCAATCCCCAAACTCAAAATGCTAAACTACACTGCTCGCTCACAGCACTGCTATCGTGCCTCCTCATTTGCAATTTGGCATCTAAAATGAGCCAATCAGCATAGAGAGGGCAAATTTAACAAATCATTGTGCACCTCTACCTCTGACAGTCAGAGCTGCACAGAGGCTGCCTTTGCGTGATTTCAAAATTTAACAGGACTGACAAGACATGATGACAAAACTTAAAGGGAAACTTAACCGGGAGATGTGACATATGTTGCACCACAAAACACTTCAGGGCTTTTTTGAAGAAAAGTAAAGTGAAAATTAAAAAGAAATCTTTATGTTTTTGTGTCCTTGTGGTCTTAGCAGTATTAACATTAGCTTTGATTCCATTATATTTTAAATGACAATACATTAATCAAACTCGGTACATTTACATTTTTATCATTCATCATTACACAGATGTAAGGCATTTTCTTGAGTACTTAGAGGTGAAAATTGTAAAAAAACAAAGAAGTTACCTTGGGTTATTATTGGATAATAAATTAGGAGTGTTAGCCATTAGCTGAGCTGCCATTTAATTTGTTTTCCCTGCCAACAACGTATGTATATCAAATTGTTGGCTTGGGTGGGAAAGCACATAAATTTTTTAGTGTAGTTAAAAGAAACTTGATTATTTATGCGGGTTAAACATGGTTTTTCTATTGTTGAAATAATTGCTCTGATACAAACTTAAGCTCAGTAGGTGGCAGTAATGAGCCTTATACAATTGTTGCCATTGTCAAGAAAACAAAGAGAAGACAAAGGATCAGCTTGGTTGGGTGAAGTATACTGCAAAATAACAGCTGTTTGGTAGTCATACAATGTACTACTTCCAAACACATTATGCAGTTTGTAGTATATACTGAATATTGTGTTTGTTAGTATACTGTGATCTCGAGCACAGACATTGTTTAAGTGCATGTTTTACCAAGCAGGTGTATAATGATAAACCAAAAACATTATGATTCTGGCTTCAGATGTTGCTGTTGCAGTGTGATGCAATGAGATTATTCAGCCTTTGGAAAAGTTATGTGGAGTCAGTAGTATTGGTATTGCAGTCGTTTCCCCAATGGTTTGGAAGAACCAGGATTCAGAGGCTTTTTGCCACTATGTGTTGCCAAAGCCTTAATGACTTTTTCCAAACGTTCTCCAACAAACCGCTAAACAAACTTGTCACAAGAAGCCCTTCCGAGAAGGAGGAGACCCCTGTAATATAACATGTGTTTAAATGATTCATCTGTTCTATCATCTGTTGGTTGTTTTTTTAGGGAGGTAATTAAATGATTTACAAGACATTCATTAATTCATTTGTACCTTGTGTCGCACCCGTTTGACGGAACAAAAGTCCAAATGTTTCAGGAATCAATGAAGTGAAATGTCAGGGCCAGTCAGGTTTGCTCTGTTTCATTTCAGTCTCCCCTGTCTGATAAATTGAATTAATTCATCCAGATAATGTTGTGCAGCTTTGCTTTGCCCTTTCCCTGATTGAAGTCTTCATATTGAGACATTTTTTTTAGTCATGGGAGTTTGTGTGTTTTACATTCTGCTGCTTTCTGTATTTCTCCTTATTAAATCATAAAAGGCACAGCCAACGCTTTGATTTCTGACCTGCCCTGAATGAATAAGTGCCCACAGTGAGCCCACAAATGATCAATGAAAACTAGAGCAGAAGCGCTATACGTGAAAGGCTGATGCACGCAAGAGACAGTTCATTGAGAACTAAATGTGATTCATATCAGAGGATTTCATCTGGAGTTCAACCAAGAGCTGTCCTCTTCTCACACTGCAGAGGCTTTTTGATGGCTTTGGAAACTGAAGAAGTTTAATCTGTTATTATGTGCTTACACAAGCATGTACACATAATGTTCTGAATACCTACAAGATCCACTTTTCAAGAGTTATGTTACACATTCAAGCCATTACAAAGTGTTTAACTCAGGGTCCATGTCAGCCTGGAATTTTTTAATGTTCTTTCAGTGCAGAGTTGATTAACAGACTGTGTTTAAGGATCGTCCTCAGCACATTAAATATCACACAAAGCATGGGATTATTTTCTTTTGTAAGTGATGCCTCAGTAAGTTTCTCTCATTACATGGAGCAACATCGTCATGATACATAAAGAAAATATTGAGAGATGGTCCACTCCAGTTAAGTAAGGTCTGTTGTTGCTTGGATTGTTATCAAAATCTGCAAGTAGTGGGGCACTTGTACCAGCATATACGACATCTATCGAACTGAATCACGATGCCGATTCTGGTGAAAAATTGCATTACCATTGATCCAGCCATAATCTGTATTATATTTAAGATTAAAACATCATGAAAAGTAGGTTTGTTTGTTATGATTTTCACAAAACAGCAGCGCATGGGACTTTTATATCATAAGTTTTCATTTGCTACAGAGCTTCTTATCAGCAATGACTCAAAACAGTGAAAACTCCCATAGGCTTTAAATGCAGAGAACCATAGTGATGCTAACTTACGCGCTGGCCTTCAAAAATATGTCATCTCTGCACCACTCAACACAGCTCACAAACATAGCAGCCTTCATTTATATTCCTCCTCTCTGCATCATTTTTTTAATGTTGCTTTTCTTGCAAAACATAACTTAAACTAGGACATCCAGCTAAGGATATAGACGGTGGACATGATCTACTGACCACCTTTGAAAAGATCTTATACAGAAGTAACAGACAAGGAGATTTAAGGGCGTGGCAGTAACAAGATTAAAAGTCAAACACCTCTGATGCATGTGCTTGCATTATCCCAATGAGCACTGATTCAATAAAGCACATTCTATTTTATGTATCAAAATTTACTGAATATTTCCTATTCCCAGTTCTGTATTTTTTTCAGAGAGGATTAATGAGTCAACCAGAACAACAACCAATAACATGCAACCCCACATCATCATCCAACATTCTCAGGCAATCATATTGTGCGTGAAACTAAAGGCACAGGATCTGGAGTGGATCTGACCATTTAATCCCATCTTGTACCGATGTTAAAGCTAGGGTTGGTAATTTTGGAAAACTAGCATGAATTTGAATGTAGCATCTCAGGCCATCTCTGCCATTCTCCACATAGCTGTCAAGTCTCCCATTTTGGCCATGAAACTACAGGGTTTTTTTTTTAACATATTTTATCCTCTTTTCCAACATCCTCCATTAGTATTCTTCTGTAAATCTCCCGTGAGATGATATAATAATAAAAACATTCCTCTGCCTCCCCAAACTAGACTCTGTCACTAACCTAAATGGGGCGGTTATGCTCCAAAATGATGGATGCCAACAGCCGTAAAACCAAAGAGGAAGAAAAAGCCTTGCGAGAACTGCCAGCTGCAGTAGCCTGGGTGGCAGATATCTTGAGATTAAAACCAACTGCGGAACAAACCAAGAAAAACAGAGTCTTTATTTTAGATTTCTTGTACATCAGTCTTAAAATGTGAGGGATACTGGAGCTTGGTTGGAGTTGTGGGACGGCTCGTAGTGGGCTTCCCTTATGTTCAAAGCCAAAACTTGACAGGTAATCATTCTCCAGCGGACTTGTATCCCTCTCAGCTCGGCTACACGCACTGAATTAGAGTCTGTGCACGCCAGTTAAATGTACGCGCTGGAGGCAGGCAGAACAGGGACTGAATTTGATTGGTTCAAAATGTGGGCTCCAAAAGTTTTATTGGTTGGTGTTTTCCCTGTTTTATTCCTGCTGTAGATAGCGGGTTTTTTTTCTCTATTTTAAGAACACATTATGAATTGATCGCCATCGGGCCATAAAGATAATTTTAACCAGTATTAAAAAAGTGTATCTAAATCTGATTACCAACCCTAACTTTAAGATACTTAATAGCAAAAAATGTATAGCAGATTAATAAATAAAATACAAAGACAGAGAAATAATACTGAGCTCTCCATCATTTAGGATGAGTGTTTATGTAATTAATAACTTAATTGGCTCTCATTATGACGTTATGCAGAACCATAAGCTGGATCTTCAGAGTAACCTGACATGAGAGAGATATCTGTGTGAAATCATGTTCAGCTTCTCCTCAGAGAGGAGCAGCATCGATGGCTTTTTCATGGCCATTATAAAGAAGTGACACACATGAGAAACATATCTGGGAAAATTCAAGTTCAAGATTTTATGCTGCTCTGTGGTGGTCTCTCGATGCCAATGAAATGTGTTTTTGATGACATGGAGTATGCTGCAGTATCACAGTGTGGGGAGATCTGCTGTTCCTTTTTCAATGCCTTCAGCAAGTTTCAACAAACCCACCTTCACTGTAGCATGTTCATTATTAACTTTGTGATGCTCAAGGATATATGGGCGTACATGGGAATCTTAATCTGGGCAGCTTTATGACCCCCCCCCCCCCCCCCCAGAAA